>JAUCMX010000002.1:29560846-29930846 GCA_033459395.1 Hemibagrus guttatus
CACACACACACACACGAGGCAGGAATCGAACCCTCAACCCTGGAGGTGTGAGGCAAACGTGCTAACCACTAAGCCACCGTGCCACCGTGCCCCCCTGCCATATGAATATAATTAACATAATTAAAATGTTGGAGAAAAAGTTGGCAGAATGAAAAAGAGACTATTCATTCATTTATAATTACATTTTCATACCATAGCAACAAGAAACAATTTCTCACTTTGTGTTGTTGGTTTATTTGTGATTTTAACAGCAGTGGGTAGACTTTTTATCTCCACTTTATATGCAGCGTCCAACATAAAGGTCCTTCTGAATGATCTGTTTATGAATTAAACAAAGTTGCTCCATTTTGCTTGAATCATTACCGAAATGATAAAGCTAAACACTACAACACATACTGTAGATTTAGCTAGAAAAATAAGAGTTGTGCATGTTTCTTATTTAAGATCCTGGTTAAACAACACCAGTTAACTATACACAGTTGTAGAAAGGACATGATTTCGCCCTTGCCACCATTTGCCACCATGATTTCTCCCTTGCCACCATCCTTGCCACCAGTGCCTCTAGCTTACTTCCTAGAAAAAAATATAAATTTAAGGTAAGGTAAGGAACTTTATCGTTATTTACAATACAACAACATTTAGTTGGCAACTCTCAGACAGCAACAAGGGCATCTAAACATAAAACAACAAAGGAGAGGATTAAGAATAAATAGAGTACACTGTAATAAATATATATATATATATAAATATATATATATATATATATATATATATATATATATATATATATATATATATATATATATATATATATATATAAATATCTATATATATATATATATATATATATATATATATATATATATATATATATATATATATATATATATATATATATATAGGTGATTGCATGTAAGTGGTTACCTTAATGTATTATTGAGTTGTATACATTGCATATAGTATAAAAAGATATATTCCACATTCTAAAGTGACAAAGTGCACTGTAGTGTGTCACCCCATAGATGCAGCTTGTAGTGAGTAGTAGCTAAGGATAGGTCCTCAGTTCTAACAGTTGTAGGGGGAAAGAGTAGTAGCAAAAGATAGGTTTAGTTGAAAATTGTCCTTAGTCCTCGAACAGTTGTGCAGGGGTAGTTGATCCGTTGGGGGGTAAGTGTGTGATGGCAGGTACTGCTTTCAGAAAAAAGCTGCTGTTTAGTCTGTTTGTGTGTGACTTGATGGCTCTGTACCTTTTCCCAGATGAGAACATAAGAAATATTCCATGTCCTGGGTGAGTGAAGTCCTTTATGATGATGCTGAGTTGAAATTTTAAACTTGGTCATTTTTATTCTGAATAATAATTTTACATTTCTGTAAATAAAAACTGAATTGAATTGAATGTAAAGGCTGTGTTATATGATAACAGTCAGTGTGTTATAGTTTCTCTCTTAGTTAATTTCACACTGAGCTTGTCACCTTCCTGCTCTTTCACTCTCCTACCAACTGACTGGATGAACTTTTACTCCAACTCTTCGTAGGTCTGTATTTGTAGGTCTGACCATGTTTTTGTGTTTAAGTATTAAACATGTTTTCTGCTTTAATTCTTCACATAATCTTGTCCTGTTTATTTGACCTGGAGCTGTGATTGGATTATATGCATTCCATTTTATCTAAAATCTCCTGCTCTCTGTACTTATGTTCAGCTTGTAAATAGATTTTTTTTTTCAAGGTCAAGGTTGAACTTAAGTACTGTCCAATCCTGCTTTAATGAAATGAATATTCCATTTAATCACATGCAGTGCTACTGAAAGCAATTTATTCAATCACCCCTTGACCTTTTTTTCTTTTAAACCAGTTTCAAACTTTTTAATCTTCTTCTTCTTTCGGCTTTTTCCTTCCGGGGTTGCCACAGCGAATCATCTGTCTCCACCTATCCCTATCTTCTGCATCCTCAACACTTGCACCCACTAGCTTCATATCCTCATTAATTCCATCCATATACCTCCTCTTTGGCCTTCCTCTTTGCCTCCTGCCTGGCAGCTCCATGTCCAACATTCTCCTACCAATATACTCACTCTCCCTCCTCTGAACATGTCCAAACCATCTTAATCTGGCCTCCCTAACTTTGTCCCCAAACGTCCAACATGAGCTGTCCCTCTGATGTACTTGTTCCTAATCTTGTCCAACCTTGTCACTCCCAAAGAGAACCTCAACATCTTCAGCTCTGCTACCTCTAGCTCTGACTCCTGTCTCTTCTTCAGTGACATTGTCTCTAAACCATACAGCATGGCCGGTCTCACCACTGTCCTGTACACCTTCTCCTTGATTCTTGCTGATATTTTCCTATCACACAGAACTCCCGACACCTTTCTCCACCCATTCCAACCTGCCTGCACTTGCTTCTTTACCTCTTTCCCACACTCTCCATTACTCTGGACTGTTGACCCCAAGTACTTTTTTAAACTTTTTAAACACATGTAGAAAAAAGCTTGAAATGTATGGTGTGTTGAAATAACTTCCCCTTTGTCACAACTTCCGAGGAGCACGGCGAGGTAAGTGGGGGGAGCGAGGAGCAAGGCGAGGCAAGTGGGGGGAGCGATGGGCACGGCGGTAAGGCCAGAGAGTCCCAAACGACGCCCACAGCCGAGCAGAAGCGCCGAGTGACGTCCACAGCCGAGCAGGAGAGCCGAGCAACGTCCACCGCCGAGCAGCAGAGCCGAGCGACTTCCACCGCCGAGCAGCAGAGCCGAGCAACGTCCACCGATGCGTAGTAGAGCCGAGCGACGACCTCAGCCCGGCGGGGCCCAAAAAAACCCCCCAAAGGGAGGGGGGGGGGAAAGGGTGTGGCCGGTAATCTCCTCCACCGATGGAAGTGAGGCGACGTCCTCCATGGAGAAACAGAAGTGAAGCGACATCCCCCACAGGAACAGAAGCGGCGTGAGTACCGGCAAAAAGGAAAAAAATACAGGCTGGGAATATCCTCCGCCGACAGAAGTGAGGCAGCGTTCCCCACAGGGGAACCGAAGGTGGAGCAACATCCCTCACAGGAGCAGAAGCGGAGCAATGATCCTGGTAAAATCAGAAAAAGACAAAAAGAAACTAAAAATCCTCGCCTCGGCATTTCCGCGTTGGGTCTATACGGTATTGGCTAGTCCTTCTGTCACAACTTCCGGGTTACGGAGCACGATAATTCAGACCCAACGCGGAGATAGACGAAAGACAGGGGTTTATTCAAATAAAGAACATATATTCACACGGACGGTACATAAAGACGAGGACTAGCACCAAACTCAGACAGACGGCCACTATAAATAAGGAACATAATTATCAATACATTAGGAACAGGTGAACGAAGGCAGGGAACACATTAGGGATAGGCGTGGCTAAAACAAACACATGGCATGACAAACAAACACAACCCCTGCTGAAGGCTGCCTAGTGGTCCTATAGGGGACTTTGCCCACCGTAACACCCTTATTACTGCTTAACATTTAAAAGTCTCATAAGTGAGAGCAGAAATTCTCATTCTCAAATGTCTATGTGGACATTTTACACATAACATTCTACACATGCTGTATCTGCATCACACAACTAATGCAGAAAGGACATTGTTCATATCACACTCTCCGTGTGTCACCCAGATGAGGATGGGTTCCCTTTTGAGTCTGGTTCCTCTCAAGGTTTCTTCCTAATACCATCTAAGGGAGTTTTTCCTTGCCACAGTCGCCTGAGTCACCTCAGGCTCGCTCACTAGGGAAAATTTTGTCTAACATCTAGGACTGTTTGTTTGTATGTTTATTGTTTTTTTATGTTCTGTAAAGCTGCTTTGAGACAATGCTCTTTGTTAAAAGCGCTATACAAATAAAATTGAATTGAATTGAATTGAATCATTTTTTCCAGCAACAAAATGGCTGAAGCTTATATATTTATTTATAAATAAAATAATAATGGTAATACCAGTCCTAGCTACATAGTATCAGCTAACTACCAAGATGTAGCTGTAAATTATTCTTATCAGTAACGCAGCTGCAATAAAGCATGGTGTAACTGATCATGAGGGGATTGATTGCCTTCACAAAATCACAAGAATTTTAACTGTCTGTGCGCCTTGACTGTATGCAGCTGTTGAGACATTAGATTGTGTATATATTAGTAATAATGGTAATTACATATTTACAATTTCATTTGTTTTGTTTTTTTCAACTTGTGACCTGATTGGTCAGGCAATAAAAACAAAAGCACATCAGAGCACATTTACATGTCGCAATCCCTATGTTTGTCACTTTTTTTGTTTTATTTTTGGCAGCATTTGCATCAATCCCTTGAGTCTGCCTTATGAAAGTTAGGGTAAAATTTAATTTTTCAATTTATAATGTATATCCTGAATTTATTTTTTTTGTAAAGCTGTTTTGCAACATTGTCCATTGTTAAAAATGTTGTACATATAGAATTTATGTGGTGGCTGAAGTAATGTGTTTAGCATTTTCTAAGACATTGTCATCATTAGTAAGGTTAACACAAAACATCATTCCTGCACACCCAAATAACTTACTGAATGGTGTTGATTTATTTTCTCTAACAGTAGCTCATGATATGTTACTGTTTCTACAGTAACTTACACTGTGACTTGTATGGTGATGCACCTTCTAAACCAAATCTAATCATAAATGTATAAAACATGCTGTTATTTAACTAAGAAATATCTACACTCATGTCCACATTAATAGGAACCTGTACACCTGCTCATTTATGCAGTTATCCAAATCAACCACACAGCTGCACAAATCATGTAGATACCTATAATGTGGATAGATGTCTGTATAGCATATAAGGAAGGAGTCTCCAGTATCAGGGCTTTGCAAGATACTAAATCTACAGGACAGAGTTTGTATTTTCCTCTTTTACTGTATTGTTGCTGTATTGTTTTTGGCTTATCAACTTCAAAATGGAGGAAAAAGAAAAGATAGCGAGGAATGAACTATTTTTAGAGCTGCTGTTCCACAACATTAGAGGCTATTACAATTAGCTAAAAAAATAAGTTAATAACTTAAAATAACGTGACTTGGCAACTTGTGGTTACTGCTTCAGGATATACCGTTATGGGAAAATAAGCAACTTAAGGATGGCTGGACTAAACCCTTGTCTGTTATTTTTCATTTAACATGGCAATACCATACACACAATGCAGCCTGACTTTCCTCAAAGTTTTATGAAGAGAAAGTGCAACATGGCAATAAATAACATCGCAAACATCACATCGCATTGTTTGTGTGTTCCCTTGCTATATATTTGTCACAGGGATCTTCAAAATGAATGGCAGGGTCACTGTAGAGAAAGAGCAGTGTGATGTTTACTTCAGCAAGGATTCCCATAAACAGTGTGCATTATTAGCTTTGGTGTATGTTTGGGAGTCTTCAAGGCCACCGGAAATGAAATGGGTGAAGAGGATTTATAGTTGATTTTGCGTGCAGATGCAGAAGGAGCAGCAATTTGAGTGCTGCTGTTCAATACTCAGCTGCATACCTTATGTACATCTGGGCAGATTTAATGTGACATCCACTATATGACAGAACCAAAACATCCCTGTATGTCAGGAAGGATAATAAAATGTTTTGCGATTTCATGTTCAACACAGCTCAGAGCTCTGTCTCTATTAAACTTACCGCTGTCATCGTGATTGTTGTCATGAGCTCCAAGACAAACCAAAGACAAGACAAACTCTGAGCTTACTTTCAGAGCTGTTCACGAAGCTAGAAAATGCAGAACACAAGACAGGTGTTTATAAGTTAAGCATAATAGAAAAAAACGGTTAATGTTCATTCTCAAAAACTGTTTAGGATGGTACACAGAGATGCAAAGTTAGTTTGTTAAATGAGTTGTGGACAAATGCTACACTGTCCCCACTACTTACATTGTTATTGTCACACTTTACCAAGAAGGAAGACCGAGAAGAAGCAGGTAAGTGCAGAGTGGACTTTAATTACAAAACACACTGGTGAAAATAAAGAAACTGAAACAGCGCACAAATCAAAGACACTGAAGAAACAAGCTAAACTGAAACACTGTAGTTAGAACCCTAACAAAGTCCCAAGGTGAAAAAGCACAGCAGAAGCACAGACGATAGCGCCACAGAGCACAGTCAGGAAGAGCAGTCTCTGAGGAAGCAACCATAATACTAGCCAATGATTGAGTGGAGTGAGGGAGCTAAGTAGTGCGCTGGTAATTGGGTGCAGGTGACAGTGCTAGAACTCTGGTGATTGGGGGCGTGGTTGAGTGGCTGTGGTGGGTGCATCCGTGACAGTTATTCCACCATACGGATACATATCTTTAATTGACAAATGAAAAAGATTAATGTACAAACTAGATAAACAACAGGTTAATTAAGAGCTACAGCAGGAAACATAGAACAGGAAGCAATGACCATATAAGGAAATTGTTACAAATACAGCTTGTGGTAAATGAGTCTGGAAGATCATAGCTAAACTTTGTTATCTCAATCAAGCCTCCTCATCTTTGAGTCCCCCCCCACTAGTCTATATATTGCTCTAACTAAAATAAACTGTTTTTGTTTTACTTTATAAAAATGAGTGGCATAATTTCAGGTAAATGACTTTATACATAATAAAGCCATCATCATCAAACTGCTTTGGCTCTGGTGATATTTATGTGCTGCAGTAAAATGAGCTTTGGGCAGGTGGGAGAGGCCTCTTGGAAGGAATAAAAGGATTCATTTCCTTCAGATTCATGACAGAAGTTTGTGTGTGTGTGTGTGTGTGTGTGTGTGTGTGTGTGTGTGTGTGTGTGTGTGTGTGTGTGTGTGTGTGCAAAAACATTATAAGGTGCCATGTCCAGCATACTTAGGATCCTCTTCTGCATAAAGATTATTTCACACACACACACACACACACACTCAAATTAATTCACAGGAAATTAGAGCACCGAACTGTTGTGATTTTCTCAGCAGTTCTCTAAAGAGCCTACTTTTTCTCTAAATTGGTAATTGGTCCCAGAAAACACAATCTATCAAATCCACTGCAATAAACTAGCTAATAATATATATTTTTTCCATTGTCTGTACCGCTTATTTGATCTATCATCAGGTCATGGGGAGCCTGTGCCTATCTCAGGCGTCATCAGGCATCAAGGCAAGATACACCCTGGACGGAGTGCCAACCCATTGCAGAGCACACACACACTCTAATTCACTCACTACGGGCAATTTAGAGACTCCAATCAGCCTAGATCAGCCTAGAAGCATGTCTTTGGACTGTGGGAGGAAACTGGAGCACCCACCAAGCACGGGGAGAACACTAAGCCACTGTCCCACCTAGCTAATATTTAATAACATTGAAAGTTCACTTAAACTTAAACTTTGAGATTCCATGTATATTTCTCATGCATTTACTAGTTTCTTTAGAATAAAAAAAACTTTATGAACATTGAAGTTTATATTTCTAGTTTAAATCTGGTGTCCTCTCAAAAGGAAACATGCTTCCATTCATTCATTCATTCATTCATTCATTCATTCATTCATTCATTCATTGTCTTCCGCTTATCCGGAGCCTGATCGTGGGGGCAGCAGTCTAAGCAGGGATGCCCAGACCTCCCTCTCCCCAGACACTTCCTCCAGCTCTTCCGGAGGGACCCCGAGGCATTCCCAGGCCAGCCGAGAGACATAGTCTCTCCAGCGTGTCCTGGGTCTTCCCCGGGGCCTCTTCCCAGTGGGGCATGCCCGGAACACCTCTCCAGGGAGACGTCCCGATTGAGAGCTTCGCCTTCTGGCTCAGCTCCTTCTTCACCACAACAGACCGGTACATAGACCGCATTACTGCTGCCGCTGCACCGATCCGTCTGTCAATCTCACGATCCATCCTTCCCTCACTCGTGAACAAGACCCCAAGATACTTAAACTCCTCCACTTGAGAAAGGACCTCCCCTCCAATCTGGAGGGTGCAAGCCACCTTTTTCTGGTCGAGAACCATGGCCTCCGATTTGGAGGTGCTGACCCTCATCCCAGCCGCTTCACACTCAGCTGCAAAACACCCCAGTGCATGCTGTAAGTCCAGGCCTGAAGGAGCCAACAGGACAACATCATCTGCAAAAATCAGCAATGAAATCTTGTGGTCCCCAAACCGGACTCCCTCCAGCCCCTGGCTGCGCCTAGAAATTCTGTCCATAAAAACAATGAACAGAACCGGTGACAAAGGACAGCCCTATCAGAGTCCAACATGCACTGGGAACAGATCTGACTTACAGCTGGCAATGTGAACCAAGCTCCTGCTCTGGTTATATAGAGACCGAACAGCCCTTAACAGATGGCCACGGACCCCGTACTCCCAGAGCACCTCCCACAGAATGCCACGAGGGACACGTTTGAAAGCCTTCTCCAAGTCCAGAAAACACATGTGGACTGGTTGGGCAAACTCCCACAAACCCTCGAGCACCCTGTGGAGGGTATAGAGCTGGTCCAGTGTTCCACGACTAGGTCGAAAACCGCATTGCTCCTCCTGTATCTGAGGTTCGACTAACGGTCGGACTCTCCTCTCCAATACTCTGGAATAGACTTTCCCTGGGAGGCTGAGGAGTGTGATCCCCCTATAGTTGGAACACACCCTCCGGTCCCCCTTCTTAAAAAGAGGGATCACCACCCCGGTCGCCCAGTCCAGAGGCACTGTCCCTGACCCAGTCCAGAGGCACTGTCCCTGACTGCTTCCATTCATTTTTTGCTTATCCTATTCAAGGTCACAGGAAGCCTGGAGTCTGTCCCAGAGGACCCCGGGCTCAAGGTGAGGGACACACTGGATGGGCTGCCGAGCATCACAGGGCACAAGTGCACAAATACTTATTCAAACACTATGCAATATTTTGAGATGCTAATCAGCTTACAGTGCATGTCTTTGGACTGGGGAGGGAAACCAAAAAACCTGGAGGAAACCCCTGAATTACTGGGAGAACACGCAAACACTACACACACAATGCAGAGGCAGAAAACAAACCCCAAACCCTGGACATGTAAGATAAATTTGTTAAGCACTAAGCTAATAGTCCTCCATGGAAAGCTTCTTCTTCATTTTTAAGAAAAAATGCCAACTTAATTAAACCAACAAACAATAACTAAAGGAGCCAAAAAGTTTCCTTTTGGTTACAGAGGTCATTTGCTCTCTCTCTCTCTCTCTCTCTCTCTCTCTCTCTCTCTCTCTCTCTCTCTCTCTCTCTCTCTGTGTGTGTGTATACAGGAGAAAAAAGGCCACTTTCTAGTTTCACATTTCAATCAACTCATCGCTATCACGATTCAATTGTAACTTTTAGCTGTGTGATTGCTCCAGTTAATGATGGAGGGGAAAAAAGTGCAAACAAAAGTGTAAAAGAAACCTTACCCTAGCTGACACCCTTAGCAATTTTGAGCAGATTTCAAATTTGCTCCTAGAAAACATTATTAAACAGCAAATGTGAATGACAGCAAATCCAGCACATTTAAGCGATTTAAAAGAGCTGTGCTCAAACTCTCCTCATTCTCTTGCTCTCTTGTTCTCACTACTCCAACAAACTTGGCTTCAAGCTGATCAGCATCTGGGATTCAGATGCCTAATGTGCCGCTTTCTAATTGTCACCATGTACTTCATTGCTTTCTGCTCCTCAGTCCTTGCTATTGAAAAGCTTTTTAGATCAAAAAAGCTGCTGTGCGAAACATTCAAGGCCAATAACAAAAACAAGTGCTTTCTAAGATCGTTATGCAGACTGTGTAAAAGCTTGTAGCAGAAAACCAGTACAATTTCTCTAACTCATTAGATTGTAAGCTTTATTTCCTTTTACATCCATGGCTAAGTTCTTTGAGGTACTAAGTGCCTTAGTACTCGGGGCACAAGGTAGATATGGATGAAGACTCTCCTCTGTTCTGGCAACAATGTGGTGGAATGAAAAACTTCCTACGGATGTCAGAAGAGCTGCCAGTCACTGGCTGTCTATAAACAATGGGTGAAGGTGTACCTCTTCCTGAAATACTTAAACTAGCACTTATTTTTTCTTGTTTGTTTGTTTAAAAATAAAAGTTTGTCTGTGTGCTATATTACTTACCAAGGGCTTTAGACTAATGGGATCCTTAATTTGCAACTGATTTAAACTATAAAACTTAATTTACAGACTTTGGATAATGGCATTTACCAAATGTCGTTAAAAAACAATGGAAATTATTTGGTTGTTTTCAGAAACAGAAGACAGAAGAAAACATTTTTTACCATATGAAGGTTTTATAATAATAATAATAATAATAATAATAATAATAATAATAATAATAATAAATAATAATAATAATAATAATTCATTTATTTACTTGTTTATTCAATTGTCTGATCAATTGCTTCTTGAAAACCTGCTGTTACAAAAGCTTCTTAACAGATTGGTTTCCTTCTTTCCTACTGAATAGCTTTTCTCTGCATAATCTGCATAATTATCTTAAAAACATTTGATTATTTTTTTTTAATTGGTCTTGAGTGTTTCATACAGCAGCTTTCTTTGAGCTAAAAGGCTTTTCAGCAACAAGGACTGAAAAGCAGAATGTAATAAAGTGTTGCTGATTTCAACACCAGGTTTTCACCAGAGTTTCAATTTTGTATTAAAATAAAATATCATACATGTGTGATCACGTCCATTCAACTTGACTTGGTGGTGTATATGGTGATGCTATAAGACCTAAGGCTCTGCACTTTCTTCAAATTGTCTTTATAATTAATGTCATATTGTCAGGAGTAGCTGGAAAGTTCCCTGCTAGGCCCGGGGAGGGCGCTGGCAGGTGAATCCTGGAAGCCTGTTTGTGTCTGTGTGATTTCCTGCCTATTGTTCTCCACCCTGATTGTGTCACCTGTCCCTTATTACCCTGTTGTGTTTCCCTATAAAAGGGATCCTGGTGTGCATGTGTGGCATGGGTCAATGTTCTGTGTATAGCTGTCCCGTGGGTGTTACGTTAGGTTTGGGGTTATGTGTGTGAGTTTAGTTTATTGTACCACGGAGTCTCCTGTTATGTTTGTCTTTCCCCTGTATCGTGTGTATGTTAATAAAAACAGTGCTTCGCTGAATCCTGCGCTTGGGTCTGTGCTTTCACGGCGTGCTGGAGTACGTGGCACAACGGAGGTCCGGGTTCGAGCCCCGCATAGGGCGGGCAGGGCGGCCGGACGTGACACATATTCACTGATTATGTTGGATATTATATTAAGTTACACTCTTGTAGCATGTAATGAATGTTTTATGACTGTGTACCATACTAAGATTTATTTCTTCACATGAGACTAACCCTCATCCTACTCATATACAGTGGGGCAAAAAAGTATGTAGTCAGCCACCAATTGTGCAAGTTCTCCCACTTAAAAAGATGAGAGAGGCCTGTAATTTTCATCATAGGTACACTTCAACTATGAGAGACAGAATGAGAAAAAAAAAAAATCCAGAAAATCACATTGTCTGATTTTTAAAGAATTTATTTGCAAGTTATGGTGGAAAATAAGTATTTGGTCACCTACAAAAAAGCAAGATTTCTGGCTCTCACAGACCTGTAACTTCTTCTTTAAGAGGCTCCTCTGTCCTCCACTCGTTACCTGTATTAATGGCACCTGTTTGAACTCGTTATCAGTATAAAAGACACCTGTCCACAGCCTCAAACAGTCAGACTCCAAACTCCACTATGGCCAAGACCAAAGAGCTGTCAAAGGACACCAGAAACAAAATTGTAGACCTGCACCAGGCTGGGAAGACTGAATCTGCAATAGGTAAGCAGCTTGGTGTGAAGAAATCAACTGTGGGAGCAATTATTAGAAAATGGAAGACATACAAGACCACTGATAATCTCCCTCGATCTGGGGCTCCACGCAAGATCCGTAGAGTCAAAATGATCACAAGACCAGTGAGCAAAAATCCTAGAACCACACGGGGGGACCTAGTGAATGACCTGCAGAGAGCTGGGAGCAAAGTAACAAAGGCTACCATCAGTAACACACTACGCCGCCAGGGACTCAAATCCTGCAGTGCCAGACGTGTCCCCCTGCTTAAGCCAGTACATGTCCGGGCCCGTCTGAAGTTTGCTAGAGAGCATTTGGATGATCCAGAAGAGGATTGGGAGAATGCCATATGGTCAGATGAAACCAAAATAGAACTTTTTGGTAAAAACTCAACTTGTCGTGTTTGGAGGAGAAAGAATGCTGAGTTGCATCCAAAGAACACCATACCTACTGTGAAGCATGGGGGTGGAAACATCATGCTTTGGGGCTGTTTTTCTGCAAAGGGACCAGGATGACTGATCCGTGTAAAGGAAAGAATGAATGGGGCCATGTATCGTGAGATTTTGAGTAAAAACCTCCTTCCATCAGCAAGGGCATTGAAGATGAAACGTGGCTGGGTCTTTCAGCATGACAATGATCCCAAACACATCACCCGGGCAATGAAGGAGTGGCTTCGTAAGAAGCATTTCAAGGTCCTGGAGTGGCCTAGCCAGTCTCCAGATCTCAACCCCATAGAAAATCTTTGGAGGGAGTTGAAAATCCATGTTGCCCAGCGACAGCCCCAAAACATCACTGCTCTAGAGGAGATCTGCATGGAGGAATGGGCCAAACTACCAGCAACAGTGTGTAAAAACCTTGTGGCGACTTACAGAAAACATTTGACCTCTGTCATTGCCAACAAAGGGTATATAATAAAGTATTGAGATGAACTTTTGTTATTGACCAAATACTTATTTTCCACCATAATTTGCAAATAAATTCTTTAAAAATCAGACAATGTGATTTTCTGGATTTTTTTTTCTCATTCTGTCTCTCATAGTTGAAGTGTACCTATGATGAAAATTACAGGCATATTAGTTTCTTTCTATACTGCTAACAGTCTGTACAGTTTAGTGTCTTTCCCATTATTTATTGTTATATAGTTACATACAACTTTATTGTTATTGCCTCATATGTCCAAAACTCCTTGCACTCTTATTGCTTTAGATTGCATGTTATGTTGAGTCATGCTGCTGTACAGTAGTATGAGAATTTTATTATATTTTGAATGATTTGTATTCTGAGTACATGGGACACTAAGGCTAATGATTTTGAATGAGGTCTTGTGTTTTATCTGATATTTAATAACTGTGAAGTGCACTATATTGCACTGTATGAGATTTAAGATGAAATCTGAAGATAAATCTTTCAGCTGCTAGAGAAAATCTTACAGGTCAGACTCTGATTAAAAAGATATCTCCAGCATGAATTTTAAACAGCACAGCCACTCAATAGTGTTAAACCTCAGAGGCGTGTAATCACAGACAGACAAGAGAGGTTTTGAAGGTGAGAGAGTCACATCTTTGATAATGAGCACCAGTCACTCACATGACTCAGTGACTATGATGTGAAATACAAGACAGACAAAAAGAGCAGGCCCAAAGACACTATAGCTAATTTATCCTGCTTTAATGATTTGAAATAGGAAAGAATATTGAGGTTTCTGAAATATTCAAGATTCTGTGCCACTGTTCAGGGAGATGCTTCTACTGAAGTCCGTTATATATTCAAATTCATATTCACTGCAGTGTTTTGCATATTTATGCCTGTTCTTGTCAGATACTTTAAGGTTCATTTTGTCATATTAATGAGCACATAGACACTAATGGTCTCCTATTTGTTTCTATTAAATTTTTCATATTGCAAATCTCCTTCTCATCTTACCTAAAGCTTGTTTTCAGCTGTGTAGGATTTCTCACTGTCAGTTTGCCTGTGGGGACTCATATTTGTAAACCAACATGGCTCGGATCATAACCGAGCCGTGACTCGTTTGTTATCAAGGCACAGCCATGAGACCATTAAGCTACCCATGGGAAAGAACGAAAAGACTTACATTTAACAAAAGGAGTGGAATAACTGTTTCGAGAACGACACCTTTACATGTCGTGATACGTCCAAAGGCTCTCTCGATCACGATTTTCATTCATGTGCCAGAGGTCTAATCTGAACATCACATCACATAAATCACAGTCAGTGTAGCTCATAATAGTACAACATGTTTGAGCCAAGATGAACATATTAAATCAGTTGCAGCCATAAACGGATATTTTAAAGATGAATGGTCTGAAAGATTGCACTTATTCCCATGACTCACCCAAACTTCAGCATTTAACCTCATTTCAGTACTGTTGACTTGTATCTACATAATTATTAAACACCTAATTAAACATATTTACTAAAGACCATCCCTTCAACCCTCTCAGTACTGTTTGACTTTATAGTATACAATTGTTTAAGAGTAATGATTAATAAACCCATTATCTGATGGTTTTGTAGCTGGTTGCTTACAATCTTTCTTCCTTAATCAATCCCTTCAGGATTTTGAGATTTTGGGATCGCAGAAATGAATACAAATTAGAGCAAACCACAATATTTGAAAGACCTTATGATTTCTCAAAATTACTCTGATTTTCTGCAGACATCATCACAACACGCATTTTGCCAAAGCTCTCTTTGATTCACATGCATCAAACATGAGTTCTACTCTCATAGAAAGTCATTACATATGTGTCTTCCCTGGTAGGAGTTTAAAAGAAACATCCTGTGCTTGCGATTTTAGCATTGCAAATAGTTTTGTCACAGAAAAAAAGCAATAAAGCTGCAAGTTGCATCATAATATTGATAAAAGAAAATAAAAATCAACCATTTTTTGGACAGAAGAATCACAGAAAAACAGAGTGAAAACAGAAAAATCATGGACATCCTTAATATCTTTTTGTTTGTTTGTTTGTTTGTTTGTTTGTTTGTTTGTTTGTTTGTTTGGACTGGCACCATTGCCCTGGCTTGCTATAAACATTCTTGAGAATGACACGTAGGAAGCCTCACAACTACACAAACTACCCATATTTGATGCTAACTTGCTGCTGTTGCAAAGAGTATTTGACTATAAAGCACAATTAGGACGTTGCTGAACAAACATTTTACCAAACTTATCTCATATTTCATATCCTTCCATAAACTGATCACTACAATATTTAAACCAGAATCTCTCTAAAATCCCATCCATCTGCAATTTGCTAAAAGAACCATTAGACACGGCAAATAGATATAGATATATAGATAGATAATGCTTTCCTTGAACCATAGGGAAACATTTTGTAAAATAAATAAATAAATAAATAAATAAATAAATAAATAAATAAATAAATAAACAAATAAATAAATAATTCTTAGCTGAAACATCATTGTTTAACATTGCAGTGCCTCATGGGACAGTTTTTCCTCTAAATCCATTTCAGTGTTGTGTTACAGAGCCTCATCTCTCTCTGAGATGTTGTGTTTGATTTATTAGAGCAGGTCACAGATCCTGATAGATGAGTAATAAATGAATGTCTTCCCTCCATTCCATGTTCTCTCTGGAAACTTACACTCGGCCATAAACTGTTTTTCTTGTCCCTGTGTTCTTGTTTTTATTAAGCATCTTGCCAATGAGCCATAAAAGAGAAATTTGTTTTGAAAGTAAAGCTGTTGCAGTTCTGGCACTGGGTCTTTCAATTCTGTGCAACTACAGACAGGAATAAATGAGCTGCTCTGAGATATAAATGTTTAAAACGTGACTGAGAAAGAGCCATTGAGGAAAAGAGCAGATTAGAAACACTGCAGGTTAGATTAGATTAGATTAGATAGATAGATAGATAGATAGATAGATAGATAGATAGATAGATAGATAGATAGATAGATAGATAGATAGATAGATAGATAGATAGAGCGCTATAATTGAATCTACTTGAATTGAGTTCTCAATTTGATTATCAGCATCATCCACTTCAGTCTATGTCTCATGTTAACAATCCTCATCCTCATCTCGTCACCCTTATGTTAGTAGGTAAATAATCACTGATTCATTCATTCCTTTCTCTTCTGTTGGCTTAAGCAGTGTGTAAGTGCTCTTCTTTGTTTTGATGATGGCTACAAGTCAGATGTAAAATGAGTCAGGACTCTGTTGGCTTTCAGTGTGAGACGTGTGTTTTTCCCTCTGTTGAATAATCCTACACTGAATTTTACTGGTTGAAGATAAACACCTTCAAGTTTTGAATGATTATGAGCAAGCACTTGGAGCATCTTAGAGAGCAGAAATGGGTTTGATATCACCATTTACTTTGAAGATAGAAATGTTTGGGTGAAAAACTGGATTTTTAAAACTTTTCTATGAATACATTGCCCCATGTAAGCTAGATGAAAACAGAAATAATTGTTAAAACTACAAATTATTAAAGCCCCAAGTGTCTACTGAGCTTTACATTAACCACCACTGTGGAGTGAGACATGACAAAGACATTCATGCTGAACAAAAACAGGAGCAAGTTCCATTTTTTTCTGGTAAAAATAGTCCAATTATATAAAATTTTGGTCAATGCTTTATTTTTTTATTTTTTAAATAATTTTTTGGTGTGATTGCGTGAGTGAATGAGTGTGTGTGTGTGCCCTGCGATGGGTTGGCACTCCGTCCAGGGTGTATCCTGCCTTGATGCCCAATGATGCCTGAGATAGGCACAGGCTGCCCGTGACCCGAGAATAGTTCAGATAAGCGGTAGACAATGAATGAATGAATGATAATGTTTTTGTTTATTTTTCACATACTGATTAAATCAATTTAGGCTACTTTGTCAGAAATTTTTAAAAAGCTGTGAGTAATTGATTAAACAATGACTTTTTTGATCACCTCTTGCTTTTTTAATAGAACAAAATCTTCCTACTAATAATTTCCATAAACAAATGACTGATTGATTTCTAAGTCTGAGAAGTGTACTCTGATTTATAATGTGAGGTAGAGAGTTTTTTATGTGTGTGTGTGTGTATGTGTATGTGTGTGCGTGTGAATTCAGAATATCAGTGTTAATCTGAAGGTCAGACAGAGAGAGCAGTGATATTATGTAATATACCCCTGGAGCAGGGGGTTGGGGGCCTTTCTAAGGGGCCCAACAGCAGCAGCGTGGGGGTGCTAGGGCATGAACCCTGATCAACAACCCAGAGCCTTAACCACGTGAGCTACCACCACCCCAAGAAGAAGAAGAAGAAGAAGAAGAAGAAGAAGAAGAAGAAGAAGAAGAAGAAGAAGAAGAAGAAGAAGAAGAAGAAGAAGAAGAAGAAGTTTATTGTCATTGTGTATGTGTTTGTGTATGTGTGTGTGTGTGTGTGTGTGTTGGGATTCAGAGTATCAGTGTTAAGCTGATGGTCAGACAGAGAGAGCAGCAATATTGTGTGATATAAATGCACAACAATACTTTCAGCATCTCTTCCTTTATTTGCATTCGCCTCTTTTGTATTTCCCTTTACGAGCTGCCAGCTGGGACAGGTCAAGGTATTCATCACCCACTGGCCACAGGCGATTGTGTCTGAACTCACCAGCACATGTGCTCTTCTTGTTGTGGATGCTGTCTGAGGTACCAAAATTGGCCATGTTGGCACAATAAACATGATTAACCTGCTGCTTCTGTGGTTCTTGCTTTCCTTCCATTGTTAAAGGAAACATTAACAACAGTAAACAAAAAAAGAAGTAATTCAGCTATGATGCAACACCCCTGGAGCAGGGGGTTTGGGGCCTTGCTCAAGGGCCCAACAGTTGTAGCTTGGCAGTGCTGAGGCATGAACCTTGATCAACAACCCAGAACCTTAACCACTTGAGCTACCACCACCCCAAGAAGAAGAAGAAGAAGAAGAAGAAGAAGAAGAAGAAGAAGAAGAAGAAGAAGAAGAAGAAGAAGAAGAAGAAGAAGTTTACTGTCATTGTGCAAGTACAAAAATTGCAGTAAAATCACAGTATCAATGGGGCTAGACAAAATATAGGAATCAGAAAACATTTAGCAAGGTCAGATAGACACAAGATAATAGGCTTGGTAATCAGGAGTGAAACCGAGCATCATCTTCGCAACTGCTGAATGTCTGAAACAGTCCTTATAAACTGTCTGTGAGTGCAGTGTGATAAAAAACAGGAGTGTATAATCAGCAGGTGTGTGCCTGTGTGTGCTCTGGGAAATGACCTCAGGTGCTGTGATATTTGTATTCCATAGTACATGTTGGGAATTGGAGTTCACTGAGTTGGCAAGCTTGATGCTCGGATTCCTCCAATAAATTTATTTTATCTTTGCTTTCCAAAAACCTTTTCTAAAAAACTCATATCAGTCTTACATGAAAAATAATTCACCAAGTTGTAGATTCATTGTTTATTTATTATAGCCTGATTTATTTATTAGCTTTTACTGTCATTTTTACATCTCAAGAAGATCAATGGAAATAACTATAAATAGCTTTAAATTATAGTTGTTAGGAACAAATAAACATAATATGTATGACCAAAAAAGTTCACATTCATTATTAAAAGCAAGGGCAAAGATGTGTTTATTCAGTGTAAAGTGTGTATATAGAGTATTGCTCCACTAAGAGCATCAGTGTCCACTGGGACTTCATTATGTCTGTATGCCAGGAGAGTCTCTCTCTCTCTCTCTCTCTCTCTCTCTCTCTCTCTCTCTCTCTCTCTCTCTCTCTCTCTACTGTAGAGCATCAAAATCATTTTACTCTGTCCATTTATTACAACTCATTAAAAAAAGGAAGAAAAGGAAACCTGGTGTTTCAGGATCTCTGCTGTCTCACCAGAGCTCATTTACACTGTATATGTATCATTACTTGGCTATGCAGATGTTTGCCGTGGCATTTTGTAGCCCAATTATTCCTAAATACAAAGTAAATCTGAAATAATTAGTAAGTCTCAAGAGTGTTCAGTTGTGTTAATGAAGCACTGTCTTTTTGAGTGGCAACAAATTATAGCCTGTGTTTCTTCCTCAAATTAATGTAGAGTCAAGAGACCAATTTGTGTAAAGTATTCCATGTTAAATCTCAGTTCTGCTGAATTTCTGATTCTTCAGCAGATCAGTGGCCGTAAGGGAAATTGCAGGTTTACATTAATGCTCTTGTTCTAATACGTAGCTGTTGTTACTGTTAAAAATACTGTATATTTGTTGATATAAACTTTTATGTATAGAGAAATTTACTGATAGATTTCTTGGGTTTGGTTCTGACCTTGAAGAATTCTGGGTTCATGCTGCTGCTGCTGCTTCTGTACCAGCTGCGGAGAAATTGGTAAATGAGACTCAGAGACACGAGATCCACATAGAAACGTTTTGACAATTTATTGAGAGACACATGATTATATGACAAAAGAAGAAGTGCAGGAACCAGTTTGTCTACACGAGTGTGCCATGACCTTTTACCTTATATGGTGATTCATGTAAAGATGATGGTTAAGCTGAATCATCAGGAAAAGTGAAGAGCCTTATGTGGCAAAACTGAGACAGACTGAGACGCAGGGTCACAGATGAGAGCATGCTAAATATATTTAATATGCATCGTTTATGTAATGAGTCTCCAGTGTCTGTGCTTTCTAATAGATAGTGTTTGGACACTTTGGACTTTGAGGTTTCTTGAAAACATGAAAAGCTGCTCGTCTTGGATTATTAATTTTATGACACAGAAAAAAGACAAGCTGGTGAGGGAATTGACTGTGTGATACGTGTTTGTTTTGTGGATGTTCCACAACACTAAATGTTTCAATAAATGTATAGGGAAAAAAACAATTTCTGGATGTGCTGTTAAAAGAAAATAACTTTGTGGTAATAAAAGTAACTGTACTTCATGTCTGGCTACTGCACACCACTATGATATGGATTATTTTCCTGTGACAGAGTGTTCTGAAGTGTGTTTTTCTGTACATAAGGTACCATTTATTGCTTTATTAAATACACACAGTGCATCTTTTTTATATATCTAGTTATTCTGGGTCTTTTTCTGAAGGGCTCTCTAAGAACCCTGTGAGGTTTCTAAGAAAAATCTGAATTGTCAAATGCCAGGGATGATTATCCATGACACATTCCTTCTTGCTATGATCTCATGCCAATTGCTTCTGAACTTCAAACTGAGTAATGCTCAGCCATTTCTGTTCTCTTTTGAACCACTTTGCTTTGATATGGACTGAACCTCCATTCTGTATTAACTTCTTTCTGCTTCACTATTCTAAATCAAATGCTGAATGGCATCACATTTGCTCAGCAGACTAAATCAAAGCCAAAAATTTAGTCTGCAGTTACAGACTGCATATAGTTGGGACTAATAACACAACCTATAGATCTGAGCACTGAGGAGTGGTGTTACAGTTTATGAGAGGAAATAGTAGACACTATTACTATTAGCAGTACTGGATATAATAGAATTGAATCACTTTAATCCTGAGGCTCTAGTTTGTTGCTGCTTCTCACGAATGTAATAAAGTAATTGAGGACAGATGCGGAATTTGGACATGGTAACTATGTAAAATCTTTAGAACAAAACACCCGCTTAAGTCTTCCAAGGTTAAGGCAGAGATAGATACAATAGAAGTTGTATTTGATTGTACCCAGATAGGGATACTAATAAAGTTCTGGTTGAATATGTTCCAGAAGAATCTGTTCAAGTTTGTCGCTTGCGTACTTGGGAAACATGTGCTATAACCAACAAGTTTGTTCAGAAAATTTTAATAGGTTACATTAGTGTTCATTTACACCCTTATCTAGGAAAGTGTTACTGCTAATTGGTTAGAAAAAGAGTGGGAGGAGTTTTCATCCAGTTACACCCAAAGTAGTGAACGAAAAGTTTTCAGGTCAGTGTTGTTCACCATGGGATAAAGGAGGTTCTTCGTTTTGACACAGAAGGGAGAAAGAATTTTTATTTGCTAACCCAGCAACTTTTCAACATTTGTTATTTCTTGCAAATGTTTGCTTCTGTTTTCTATCATTTTACTCTGGATAAGAGTTTAATTGTTTCCCGACGAAGTTGATTGTGAGAGTTGTCACATGTGCATGTTTCTTGCATAGCTTAAGTAACATTTTACTACAGACATAATCTGAGCTTATTTATTTCATTGTTGGACAAAAGACTGTTCGAAGGACCAGATAGCATTTTAAATCCTCAGGTATTTATTTCATTTGGTACAACTGAGCAATTGAGGGTTAAGGGCCCTGATCAGGGGCCCAGCAGTGGCAGCTTGGTGGACCTCGGATTTGAACTCACAACCTTCCAAGTAGTAGGCCAACACCATAAACACTAAGCTACCACATCCCCTGAGGACATTGCTTGCTTAAATCTAAGAAAAGCTGATTTGTTGTATTTTAGTCTGCTCTTTGAGTGAGAGAAAAGAAGAGGCTATTTGTGTTTTCTTGTGTTTCTCCACAATGCACTCAACCTCTTACGCCTGCAAAAGGTTGGGGTTGTGTGACTGGTCTGTGTGTGTGTGCGTGTGTGTGTGTGTGTGTGTGTTTGTGTGGGCCTTATTTAGTTTAATGGCTTTGATGAAGTTTGTTAAAGTGTACAGTACTTCAGTATATGCATATTTTAAGTAACTGAACTTAATTTATGTGAGTTTTATTTTGCTGTTTTTATGTAGAGTACATAGTACTTAGTACATAGTTATTTCTTGTTTGTTCAGGTATACATTTGTTTTGTTATTCTATCCTAGTATTTCTTGTAAATAAGTTTTCATGTTAATTGTATTCACTCATCATAAGTTGATTATAGTTTAGCATATTATAAGATTGTTTAGCTATTTTATTGGGAAAATAGTTAACTATTAAGTTGAGAGACTAACCTGGTTCTCCGTTCTACATAGTGAGTGTACAGTAGGGATGTTAAAAGAGAAATGCAGGACTGTCAAAATCAAAATGAAGGACAGAATCAAAACTTCAAAACATAACCAGCAGAAAAAGTGCAACTGTATATATAAAGAATATATGCACTTCACAAACATAGCTGGTGAATTAGCCTCTATAAACACACAGATAAATGAGGTTTAACACAAAACAGGTGAGATCAATGTCCAGGTGAGTAGGAGTGAGCTAATGTCTGGACTGGATTAAATTGTGGCTCGTGGATTTGCAGTGACAGCTCTATACTGGAGAAACACAAATACTGCGCAAATAACTGTTTTTGTTTAGGAGTTTAGGAGTCCACAAAACTAACCACTTAACATTACCTTAGCTGATTCTTATAATTCACAAAAGACAGAGAGAGTAATGTCACTTCTCTAGATTCTTTATATATGTGTGAAACAACCAGAGTTTCTGCTGTTTACAAGACATAAAGCTAATGCTATTTTGTCTGAATGTATGCTGATTGAATTGAATCCTAATTCTATTTGAAGAAAATGACTAATCACTTCATCTCACCAACCTTGAACCTGAGGTGACTCTTGAATCACTTTACTGTTTATATGTCTAAGCTGGTTATAAAGAATATCCTAGTGATCCAACATGCACTGTCCTCTCCTCCTCTAAACAGCCTTACTTTTTTTGTCTTTTAATGTGTCTCGTATTTTTTCAGCCATGCAACAACCAAGAAATAAGCACACACTTCCTATTTTCCATTGCTGGTGTTTGTTTTTTTCCTGTAGTAATGATCAACTAAGTGGTGTATTAATTAGTAGCATCTGGTAATGCTTGATGAAATAGGAGAATGCTTTCTGAAGCAAACAGAAAATAAATAAATCCCTTCCCTTGAGCCATGCATTTTATAGCACACAGGACATGCTTTGCCAATACAAAACAATTCATCAGGCAGACAATTACCCCCATAGCACCCTTAGTTTTTATACCAGACGTCTAAGACCCTAACTATTTACTCAAGCGTTTCAGTAAAGCATCTGTGATGTTTTCAGAGGATATGTTGACATTATAAAAAAAAGAAAAGAACAAATTTTACTTCTAGCAGCCTGTTAATAGTGCCAAATTTCTCATGACAGTTTTTTTAATAAATTCAAAATCATCACTAGCTGCCAATGGTGATTTTGTGTAGTGTCTTCTAAAGAAATCTGACCATGAACATTTGGGTGTAAATAATCACCAAATTGCCAAATTGCTTTCTTTACTTCCTTCAAGCTCCAAAATATTAGGGAAGATTTGATCTACAGCACATATTCAGAGAAAATTACATTTTAAGATACAGAAGTCTGAGATCTGAAAAGCCCATAATATAGAGACTGCCCTTTACATGATCAAAAATTATATTAAAGATGCAGGAGAATTTTCCATTTAATTCGAAATTGATATCATTGTTGCATTTCACACCATTCACAGCACACAGTACCTCCATTTTAATTGACAGACCTTGGAATCAGGTTGAGATATGAGGAACTATAGTGAACTAGGTTTTCCTTCTACTTCTTTAAATGAAGAAAAAGAAGGCTTTATTTGTTACATATACTTTACAGCACAGTTAAATTCTTTTCCTCACATAGCCCTGATTGTTAGGAAATTGGGATCAAGGTGCAGGGTCAGTCATAATTCAGAATTTAGAGCAGAGAGGATTAAGGGCCTTGTCAAGGGCCTAACAGATTCCATTGCAAGGGACTAATTCATCTAGTCTGTCCATTACATACCTGCTGCTGACTGACTCAAACACTTCATCTTGCATCACCATTTTGGGCTGAACCTGACTGGATATGGGAGGCCCAGTCACAAGATGCTTCCTGTCTTGATGCACTTAGTCTTTTTTGGACCATTTATTCACTATTTCTATTTCCTTTAGATTCACTATTTGTCTGGCCTCTTTTCTTAGATCTGTTCATCAAGAATGGCCATACAAGGAGCATCTTCCTGGTGACATAACCCTGAGGTTCACACTAGTACACAAGTTGCTTTACAAGGTCTTGGTCCCCAAAGAGGTTGTCATCTAACCCTTCAGGCTATAGCAATGTAGGATTCTCTGAAAGGTGGATGTCATACTTTGGCACCTGATGCCTTCAACGCTTTCAACAGTTCCTTTTGTTTTTATTTTGGGGTCCAGTTAAACTTTCTAGATGAGGACTTGCTTATACTTTGGAGTTAACTTGTGCCTCTTTCCTAAATTGTGAAGTTTTTGTGTAATCCCAATATTTTTTATATTTGCATACAGATGCTTGTGGTACCATCAGTTGTTTGGAAATTGCTCTTAAGAAAGAAGCAGACTTGTGGATTTGTGTGTTGTACTCCTGATGAATTCTTAATTATGACATTTTGGCAATTAGGAGCTGCTAATAGACATTACATCAATTTATGGAATCTTCCAGACTATGTAAACCACTGGAATGTGAAATAATGAAATAGGGCTGAAATGTAATAGTTATGAAAAGTTCTGAATATTATAGTGAAATAGAGCTGAAGTAAGCCTGTCTCTAATCCATTGTTGTTAAAATAAGTATTTTACAGAAAATCACACTGGTTCTTGAAACAGATGAGGTTTTCTGTTTCATTCAAACAATTTATTAACAATTAAAACAAAATTAAGAGATTTGTGGAGCCATTGTATTATGTCTCCATCTCTGCTGAGACACCAAAACAATATGGTGTCTTAATTAACTGGAAAACTGCATTTCTCAGCTGCTGATATGTCGATGGATTGCACAGTATAATGCACATTCCTTTACACACCTAATTTCAATTTATCAGGTAATTATGAAAACTGGATCTTGTAGTGGTGAAAAGCAGGAATTAAATTCTTAATAGTAGTATATTCACAAGATTTTATTATGAGTTGGGAAATCAGTTGGAAGTATTTTAGACCTTTCTCTGGCTTTGTATGCTGTGCTGGTTTTAATAAAAGTAAGCCTTGCACTTGCATATACCTGTCAATCATACCTGAAAAAGATTGCCTTTACCATGAATATAAGAGATTTCAACAAGCTGTAAAAGAAAGAATTCCATGGGTGAATGCCAACACAAGCTCAAAACTTTTGATTCCTCATTGTCCAATTCAACAAGTACAAGGGGGATTCAACCAAGTTTTAAAGCTTCCATCTACAATTCTTATTGTACTTCTTGGCACAAGGAATTCAGTCTTTCAAGAAAAAAATGGCACACTTCTTTCAGAGATGTTTTACACTTAGATTTACATTTAGGTCATTTGGTAGACAGTTTTATCTTAAGCAACATATAAGTTGCTTTCAGCTGCTCCCTGTTCAGGGTTGCCACAGTGGACCAACTGGTCCACACAACAACTTGGCAGATGTTTTACACCAGATGCCCTTCCTGATGCAACCCTCCCATTTTTCCAGGCTTGGGACCAGCACTGCATCCAGTGGCTGGGGTTGAGGCATTGGCTGGAATTGAACCAGGGCCTTCTGCATTATAGGCGAGTAACCTACCACTGAGCCACCAATGCCCCAAGTATCTTAAGCAACGTATATTTATCTTTATACAGTGGAGCAGGTGAGGGTTACAGGCCTTGCTAAAGGGCTCAGCAGTGGCATTGCTGAGATTTGAACTCACAACCTTCCCATCAGTAGGCCAACATCTTAGCTATTTAGCTACTACTGCCCAGGTTCAAAGCATTAGAACTGTCCTGGTCAGCTGAGGTGATGATGCAGCTTCATACAAAAGTTTCCTCAGTCTCTTTCTGACCACACCACTTAACTTATTAGCAAGTATTGAGAGTACTGTAGGTACTCATTAGGATTTGTTAGCAGGATGAGTGGAAGGCAACAATTAACACCACATCTGGACATGCCATATGGTCTAATCAGTGCCCACTCAGTTTACCTGTGCTTGTCAGTGCTTACATCTACAGCATCTGTATTTGTTCTTACCCTCTCAAACAAACACAACTAAGCCATGGATGTCCTTCAGAGACTCCTTGGAATTTTTTTTTCAAGGCAGAGAAATTTGCATTTAGTAAACAGTAAATGTCTTTCTTGGGGTGTGTCATGAGCAAGTGGGATGGTATCAGATTGCAGGCAGGTCCTACCTGGCATTAAGGTACAAAAACAGGCAGGAGGTCCTTAATGAATATAAACAGAATGATAAAAAAAATATAATTCATAGAATTATAAAATATAAAAATGTATAATTATGGAAAAATAATCAAAGAATAAGATAATATTTATAATACGATATTAGGGTTTTTTAAATAGAGATTTATCTAATCTATGGAAACTAAAGAGTGTTCTAAAATATTTCCTTTCCTACTTTACTAAACCATAAAATAAATTTAAATAGAAATTGTCAAAGTATTTAATACTGAGCCTATTTGTAATTAATGAATTTTTAAAAAACTTTTCAGTCTTTCTTTTTATAGAATTTATCTGAATTTATCATAGAATGATCTGATGGATGAACATCAAAATTCTTTACTGTGACGCATGCAAAAGAAATCTGCTCTTTGCCCCCTCTCTTTCCCTCCAAAACACAAACAGCGGCGGTTCAGCACCCCGAATAGCGGCGCAGTCATAGAACGGCGGAGGATCAGCACCATGGCCAGCGCCACTAAATTAGAGTGCAAGGCGGAGCGGGAGAAAGCGCGCCAAAACACGGCGGACAAATCAGGAGCGCCGCTAAACTCTTCACCCTCTGGCAGCAGGACACAGCGGAGAGCCACACAGGTGGACTTGTGCTTAGTAGACCCTCAATTAAAACGGTAAATAAGCTATATTTACATTTTTAAATCACGATAAACACTAGAAGTTGCTTTCGGCTACTCCCTGTTTGGGGTCGCCACAGCAGACCAACTAGTCCGCACAACAACTTGGCAAATGTTTTATGCTGGATGCTTTTCCTGACGCAACCCTTCCATTTTTCTGGGCTTGGGACCGGCACTGAATCCAATGGCTGGGATTTGAACCCGGGCCTTCCGCATGATAGGCGAGAATCCTACCACTGAGCCACCAATGCCCCAAATCATGATAAACACTAAATTCGCAATGTTTTTGGTCCCAGTTGATTCTCTGGTTGTATTGCAAATAAACGTTGTTTGAAGGGTTGAAAAATGAATTTCAATAGAAAATGCAAAATATCTGTGTGAAATCAAATCACAAAAATGTTATTGCACAATTTAAAAATGAGATTTTATACAAGCTGATGGCTGCTTGGAAAAATGAGAAAGTAAGAGTCAGGAAAGTTAAGGATCATGTGTCGTGTGTGTGTGTGTGTGTGTGTGTGTGTGTGTGTGTGTGTGTGTGTGTGTGTGTGTGTGTGTGTGTGTGTTTTAGAGAACAAAAGCCATTACACTCTCAAAAACCTTGTTAAACTTCCAGCACAACTAGCTTGAGCTTTATTGAATCAGTTCAATCATGTTATTTCTTTTCTCTGTGTATCAGACTTGTATAGTCCTTTTATTTCTCTTCCCCTTACTTATTTAATCATGAGTCGTACATGGGAGATGGAGTAGAGTACAAGACCAGACTTGGTCGTAGGGTTGTAACAGTGGGGAAATTTATGTGAACAAACAAGGAAAGTGGGCAACTGATGAATGGGGTATTAAAAATATTACATGAAATAAAATGAAGCAAATCAAATACATTCCTCTCATTTGCTATATTTATATACAGTAAAGGAAAGTTCATTATGTAAGAAAGGTTGGGACATCAGACATGGTCTTTATAATATTATATGAAAATATTTTGTTACTGTAAGATTTTTGTAATAATTTCACCTTACAGTTTTTAATCAGTCAACTTGGTGATTAGCATTAAGCTAGTGTGTATTGGCAAGGGCATTGGTGGCTCAGTGGTAGGTTTCGCACCTACCATACAGAAGGCTCGGGTCCACTTCCCAGCCAATGCCCAAACCCCAGGCACTAGATGCCGGTCCCCAGTGTGGGGAAAATTAGGAGGGTTGTGTCAGAAAGGGTATCTAGCATAAAACCTGTGCCAAGTTGTTGTGTGGACCAGTGGATCTGCTGTGGTGACCACGAACAGGGAGCAGCTGAAAGCAACTTCTTCTAGTGTGTATTGGCAGAGCTTGTAGCATGCTTGCTTAAATCAGAAAGGTTTTTATTGGCAGGTACAGCAAAGGGTTCGCAAAGAGCACTTTACAGTACTAGGAATTTGTCTTGGTGTCAGGTGCAAACATATACACAGATAAGAAATGTGTAGACAATTTTAAGATAAACTAGAATAAATTAAATAAAATGATGAAAGATGAAATAAAGCTATTTTTTATTTAGACTTGTTCAAAGATAGGACTGAAAGGTTCATAGAAATAAGTTTTAGTCATACTTTAATTAAAGGAAAAAGTTTCTATATTTTACTTTTTACTATATTTCAGCTTTACTAGATCATTTGTTTAGATGAGTACTTGCATTTTTGCTTGAGTAAAAGTTTTTGTTTCTGTTGTTGCTCATCCATCAGACTACAGAAAAATTCTTTGCAGGAAGGCTTGACATTGTGTAAAAATATTGATTATTTCCATAGAATTCAGCTACATCTGACTGATATTCCCAGACCGCCACATGTACACTCTAACTGAAGACCTATAACAAGAATACAAATTAATGTAGTATTTAACCCCCTCCCCCCCTTTTTTTTTTCTTTAAATATGGAGGTATGAAATAAAATATTTTAGAAAACCTTTAGATTAGGTAAGTTTCTTATTTATCTTAGTTGCCTTAATGTCTATTAATGTTCTTAAAGACAGGATACAGAATATAACAAAAGAAATATTTCTTTTTGTGTGTTTGGGGCTCATTCAAGAAATTAACAAATGAATGAATGCAGAATAAAGATTCAGAAAAAAATGATTAGCTGAACATTCAGATGCCCTTGGTTGCATATTGTTGTTTAAATAATGAAGTAATGAATAGAAAATACTTTGTAAAAAAATAATAATAATAATTTTACCCAGAGCAAATATATTACACTGATTCACAAAGTGTTGCCCAAATGTATTTCTGGAAAACATTGTCATAAAACAAGCACATATGACCATGAAATAAAATAATGCTAAAAACCCAGAGAAAGTGAATGAGTCCACTGCTCACAAACAATTACACACAATCTGCCTAACTACCTTAGAAACCACTTAAATTTGTTATTAGCCCTGGGTGTTCCATACAGCAGCTGTCTTTGTGCTGAAAGAACATTTTGAATCAAGAACTGAAGAATAGAGAGCAATAAAATACACAGTAATTATCGGAGAGCTGCATTTTAAGTAGCCAGATCGCAGATGCTGGTTACCCCGAAGCTAAGTGAGTTGGATCAGTGAGTTTGTCTGATAGAAAAAGACTTTAGGACAGATAGAGAGCTAATGAGGACACAGAAAGAAGCTTTTAAACCTTGTTGTTGTCCACATTTTCTATTTAATAAAACTTTGTCTGAGGTTATCTGATTAAACTATATATCCACTAACCATATATCCACTGGTGTTATTGTGTTTTATGTCTAGACTACATCTATCAATTAAATAATTAGAAAAACACAGCTAGAACCTTCAAAGATGTTTAGTGATAAAGATCATTTGACTAGACAGTCACTTCCAGACAGTACTATGTTTTCTTTACTATCCATTTATGTAAGATTGTGCAGTCTCTAAGGATTTAGCAATTTCACGATAGCAGAAATTTACTCAGAAGCAAGCAAAATCCAATATATTCAATAGGGAATTGCAATTTTTCAAAATGACCGCAGATCTTCTGCAGATGTGGGACGAGGCACGTCATATGGTCATCATAACACACATTCAAACAAAGTCCTCTTCCATTCACGTGTGTGGAACATGAGTACAGCTCTCATAGAAATTCATTACATATGTGTCTTCACTGCTAGGAGTGTAAAGAAAGAATCCTGCGCTTGTGATTTGGCAATACAATCAACTGTATACGATATATACTGTATATATTTGATTGTATACAATCAAAGCACAAAAAACTATAGAAATTGCATCGTAAATTTGGAAAAAAAAAAGCTGCGCAGCAAAATGAGCATTTTTTTTTGTCACAAAAATCAGAAAAAAACTGAAATCCTGTAGGGAATGATTGTGTTGTAAGAGTGAACTACACAACAAATTCACTCAATTTTGTGAACAGTGTAACAAATGTGATCTTAATCTGCCTTACTGTATAAATTATTTTGATATAATTTTGATCTTAAACAAAAATCCCAGATCAATCAGTGTGGCTTTAAAAATATTCTTTCTATCATAGTAGTGAAAAACTACGAAGGTAGCTTTAGCAGAATGCCCAGTTTTGCTCTCTTGGCCTCCCAGTGACAGACAGTTACATAAAGCTGCTTTTAAATTCTTTCTAATTTCTTTGATTCTGTTACATTTTTCCTGAATACAGTATTCTTTGGCACTGAGTGTTAAAGAAATACTCCTTCAATCACATTTATCATCAACCAGAGCTCATCATCCATCACATTACTGGTGACAGCAAAGAAATTTGATTTGTTGTTCTACATTTTCTGTCCACACAGGCCATTCGGGTGCTTGCTCATTTCAAGACCAGATTACCTGACTGGCTCCTAGCAGATCTACCCCAACAAATTCTCCCAATTAAGCCCATTACTATGCTCCCTACACATATGATTTAAAACACTGATGTTTGCTTACAAAGCCAAAAACAGGCCAGCATCCACCTACCTCAAAGCACTTATCACTCACCACACTGCACCATGCGTCCTCCAGTCTTCTAGAATCATCTGTTCAGCTGGTCCTACCGTTTCTCAGGGTAAAATTCATGCCTTAAGATTATTCTCTGTTCGGGCATCTAGGTGGTGGAATGAACTTTCACTAGATGTCCGAACAGCTGGGTCACTGTCTGTCTTCAGCCAAAGACCTAAATCTTCCTGCAGTACTGTAATAAATGATACACAGCATAGTGACACAGTGCATAGTGAGATAAAATGTAAGTCGCTCTGGATAACAGCTTCTGCCAAATGCCATAAATGTACTAAATAATAGAGAAATAAGTCAGTAAATGTAATGAGCTGATTTCTACCCTGATTATAAACAAGTGCTCATGTTTAAAGCCAGCGACTTGCTATTAAAAAAAACCTATCTTGGCTTTTCCTCCTACAGAGACGTCAAACTGAACCGAAAGACCTCAACTACCTGTGGGCGATTATTATAATCATCTGAATGGGCTGGCTAGAGATATCTAATTTCTGAAAATCCCTGCAATCTTTGAGCTCATAACTGAACCTCATGACATTAAATTTCTAATAGCCTCTTTAATATTGCAGTGGATTTGTTAGATTATGGGTTTCAGTGGCCAAGTAAAATAATGTAATCACAAGCGCATCACAGGGCAGAAGCAGAACAGTGATTTTCTGGTGAATAAGCAATAAGCCTCACAAAATAATTTGAGCCATAAACATGACTGAGTTTCAAAGATGAAAGTCACAGACATTGTGTTTGTGTGTGTGTGGCCAGATCTGTCCTATAATGTGTCCAGATTTATAATGTGTGTGGAAATCCATCATATACAGTGTACCATATCACATTTAAGGCCTAGTGTGTGTGTGTGTGTGTGTGTGTGTGTGTGTGTGTGTGTGTGTGTGTGTGTGTGTGTGTGTGTGTGTGTGTGTGTGTGTGTGAGAGAGAGAGAGAGAGAGAGAGAGAGAGAAAGAAAGAAAGAGAGAGACGTCACTAACTTCGTTAGACTCTAGTTTTTTAGAAGTTTTCATGAATTTATACCTCAACAAATATCAGGAGCAGATTATCTAAAGAGCCCCAGACACCTTGTGAGATTTAATCATTTCTCCTGGGTCTCCAGTTTCTACACATTTTCCACAAACATGTAACTAAACCTTTTTTGGCTATGCTACAGAGAGCTACCTTGAAACTTGAACTTTAAACTAAATTACCCCAAGGTGTGAACACGTATGTGAATAGTGGGGAAATAAACACACATTTAATTAGACATGCCTTTATATTATCTAGTTAAACAAAGATATCTGCAACTCATATTTCACACATTTCAGCTTGTCATTTTGACACTATACTTTATGTCACTATGCTGTTTTTCATAAATTAATATTAACTTTCATCTATCCTGCTACAGTAGCATCTAACTGTGAAACAAATCTGCTGTGTTTTAATTCATTAGCATTAGCACTTCTACTTTAACATTACTTGTGTTGAGTGCAGATAGAGAAGGTCATCTGTATGAACCAGAAGCTGAACAACTCACTACTCTCTACTATGTTGTTACTGTAATAATCTATTAGTGACCATCTCTGCTTTGGAAAATCCATATTTTGATTGAGATTTTTATTCCATACGCCACTTACATCCCCCTCATCATATTTTTTAAGTGTTCATGAACATCATTGGTTTCCTCCCACCTATAAAATATCCAGTAGTTGGATTGGCTACTCAAATTTGCCCTTTGTTGTAAATGAATGACTATGATTACATGCAAGATTTTCTGAAAATCTGAAAAATGATTTTATTCTGGCTTTTCACACATATACCATTGGCAAGTTCCTCTTTGCTGAATTTCTGTTGAATACTAAACACTGACACCTTTTCTGAGGTCAGTCCATGTCTGAGAGTGCACCTGTCTCAAAAGTCTTAGTTTGATGCCCATCCAAACACACAGTTATTTTTAAATAGTTTAGAATATTTCAAATAAACCATTTTCTTACAGGACTGTTTCAAACAAACATGTGTGTCAGAAGAAGAACACAGGAATAGAGGCAGGCTGTGAGGATATAGGGCCAGTGAGCTTTTTATTGGATTATTAGGCTGCATGTAAATATAGTCTGTGTGTCTAGGGAGTGGGCTCTGAATCCAGAAAGTGGTTACTTAAGATGAATGAATGAATGAATGAATGAATGAATGGTTTAATTAATTAAATATTAAATTTATATATGAACAAACAAATTGAATGTACCATCACTGTAAACAAACATTGTAGTAAGAATGGAGTAAATATTTATTACAATAAATATCTGCTAACTAAGTTAAGCTTATAAATATTGCTAAGGTAAGGTAGCATATTTTTACCGTGTGAATATTATGTTAGATTCAATTATAGAAGTTGCTTTCGGCTCCTCCTTGTTCGGGGTCACCACAGCAGACCAACTGGTCTGCACAACAACTTGGCACAGGTTTTACGCCAGATGCCCTTCCTGCCGCAACCCTCCCATTATTCCAGGCTTGGGTCTGGCACTGCATCCAGTGGCTGGGGTTGAGGCATTGGCTGGGAATCGAACCCGGGCCGGGAATCGAACCCGGGCCTTCCGCATGATAGGCGAGCAACCTACCACTGAGCCACCAATGCCTCAGCCGTTAGATTCAATTATATTATATTATATTATATTATATTATATTATATTATATTATATTATATTATATTATATTATATTATATTATATTATATTATATTATATTATATTATATTATATTATATTATATTATATTATATTATAAACACACTGATTCTGTCCCCAACAACTTTGCTTGCTGTCCTTCAGTTTCCTTATATGGTTGTTGTTTCCTGTTCTTGTTAGTATTTTACTGTCAAAGTTAATTCACATGTTGCGTGTTATATAGCTAATCAATTTTATATCTGTGCTGGTGAAATATTTTATGTGTAAAACTGCATTACCCCTTATCTTAGTCTCTGGAATAGAAGCTATAAACTATAAACTAATAACACATACACTGATTCGCATGAATAACACACACAAATCCCTGCAGAATTAAATGTCACACTGTTCTGTCTCTAAAGTGACAGACTGAAGTCTTGGCGATCCCCATGACAAATCTGTGTATCGGGGAAATACAAACAGTGTGAAATTATTTATGGACATCCTTCCTCCTGTGCGTATGATGTTAAAAGGTGTTTAAGCAAAGGTTAAAAGTAGGTTGGTTGTTATTTCACACTGTACCTACTTTAACTTTCTGCACTGCCTTATAAAAGAGTCACTTAGGGGAAAAAACAGCACCCTGCATTAACCTTCTGAGTGTCAGTGTGACTTTCACTGATTTATACTTTCTCATTTATAGCTATTTTTTCCATGACAAATATAGAGAAAAAGGTGCTAAATAACAGGTTCTATAACAGCAGCTACAGTAGTGCAGCTATAAATCCCAGGTTTATATTAACATGCTGATTTGAACACTTGAATCGTTTCTGTATTAGCAAGTTACACAAAGATTCATAAGGCGGTTGCTCAGTTGATATGGTGGTGTTTTTACCATTTATGAAAGAAGTCTCGTAGTTGTGCCTTGTAGCTGCCAGAGGTAAAGTTTTCTGAAATGACAAGCTGTTTTTTGTCTTATTAACTTCAAGAAAAAAGACCAAAGAGAGAAACTGAGAGAGAGGGAAACAAAGGGCAATATGCTATAAAGTTAGTGATAACAGGAGCTAACTTATTTCACAGACATTTCACAATATTAATATGAACTATAAATGACTTTCTAATAAACCAAAGTTGTACCTTTCAAAATGTAATAGTATGAGAGGAATTGAGCACTTTGGGATGTGCTGTTATATGAAAAAATCAATTGTGTAGGGTTGTATGATGCCACCCCTGTAAAAGTGATGATCTTTAACAGCACACTCTTTCATATTTAATTCCTTATATAAATCATACTGAATTTCTAAATCTTGCTGAATCTTTTTTTTTCTCTTAAATACTCACCAACAGATTCCTAGCATGAGTCTCTTTCCATTCCCTAAATGAATTACTCTGAAATATCATGGTGTCAGTGCTGTCACACTTGTTCAGTCCCAAAAAATTGAGCTAAAAATGGAGTCTTGGTGATTTCAAGCATGCTGCCAATCATACTGGGGTGTGTGAGTCACACTGAAGCAAAGAGAAAACAGAATATCCTTTAACACATGCATTTATAAACTCTGCACGTGTATATTTTCTCCCATGATGCACTTGGCAGCAGCAGGTTTTAGTTCAAAGCAGTTAAATGTTATGAGCCATGTACGTTTAGGTTTTATTGCATTTCCAGTTAAATAAATGCAGGTATCACTTCAGTGCCCAGTGTTGTGTTCTCCTGTTCTCCATTCCTGCTGTTTCTTATCAGGTCCATCCTTCATCTTTTAGCATCATGGGTGTAATTCTCCTACCTCTGGGCCAGATCTGAGATACAACAGTTAGGAAATGGAAAAATCAGAAGATCAGAGAAGTCATGTTGATGTCATTAGCTGTGAGTTCTGTGTGCTAAACAGGTAAATAGATTGTATTTGCAGGCTTGAAATCAGTCCAGGTGTTAAATGTGTAGAAATTAAAGTGAATGGATCACTTGACTCAAACCTGGATGATGTGGAAGTGCCAGCTGCAACAGACTCAATACTATTGTTTAAGATGTTTAATCTCGGAGAAATCAGCAGGTGTTCATCAGCCTTACTAAGCACAAAAGGGATTTAGAGAGTAAGAGCTGCCACAACCACAGATAATGCCAACCTTTGCCAGATTGTCATCCATCCGCAATCTGTCTGAATAAAGAAACTCCTGCTGAACCTCAGAAACTTCAATGAATAAAGATTATTTAAACAATAAAAATGATAAATGTAAATTGTGCATGGCTTCAGGTCAATAGGCTGGACACCAGAGATATCAGACTTCACTTGAATCAAATCCAATAAACATGTGGTCTGATTCCAGCAGGACAAATTTAGATATTAGAAGTAATTTAGAGAAAATATGAATGTCTCTGGATAAACATAGTAATTACAAGAGAAAAGTAAAAACAGATGTGCAATATGTGTTGCATTTATTGTAATATTGCACAGCATTACAATAAAAAAGGAAAAACAGCCACACATTGTACATACTGGGCCTAGGAAGAAATCAGCCAGAGGTTCACTTCTTCGTACCATTTTGTGTGTTTATCTTATGACTGTTGGTGGTGCTGTTGCTCTTGGTTCTGCAAAAACTCAATCCTATTTGTTAACAGCAAAAAGTCTGATCAGAACATTATACTGATGTGTTATTTTCAGATAATGTAGCTTAACCCTGCTAGCACATTTACACTAGCCTTATCTGTATTTAGCTGTTCATAATTCTGGATATTTTCTCTAAAGATTCCCCTTATAAACAGTGAATGCTGCACAGCAGACATTGCATAGTTAAGGAAATGCATGAGTTCAGTCAGTGACAGTGGAATTGATTCTGATCTGCTACAAGCTCACTAGACCAAAAAGACAGACACCGTGCATGATCCAACACAATCATTAAGTCAGTAATATTCTGCTCATTTATCTCATTAGATTCCTTTGATGAAAATTACAGCATTTACTGTGCTCAAGGTGAAATCTTTCTAAAAGATGAGGAAAAGAGACATTGGAAATTATCTTTAAAACGATCCAATTTGCAGAACATTTAAACATCAAATATCAAACTTGCATATGCATGTAAAATGTGACTATATGGCCAAAAGTATACAGACCCCTGACCATCCCACCCAAATGTAGTTCTTCCCCAAGATGTTGCAACAATTATTAATTATATAGACTGTCTTTATATGCTGTAGCATTGCTATTTATCATGGTCAGGCCTAAGAGGCGCAAAGCTGGTACAGGATAACAATGCTCTTTTGCACATTGCAAGGTCTGTAAAGACATGGTTTGCTAAGGTTAATATGAAATAACTTGAGTGTCCTGTACAGAATCCTGACCTTACCCCACTGAACACCTTTGGGATGAACTGGAATGCTGATTGCACCCCAGGCTTCTGAAATCAGTGGCTGACCTCATAATGCTCTTGTGGCTGAATGAGCAAAAATCCCCACATCTACTCTATAAAAGCTAGTGAACAATCTGCCAGAAAAGTGGTGGATATTATAACAACTGTCATGAAGTAGATAGAGGAAAGTTGAGATTGATGTGGAGTTTGCGAGTTCTCCCTGTGCCTGTTTCCTGCCCCAGTCCAAGGACATGCACTGTGGGCTGATTTGCATCTCTAAATTATCTGTAGCATGCACTTGTGCCCTGCAATAGAGTGGCATCCTGTCCATGGTGTACCCTGCTTTGGCCCATAGTCTCCAGGGATAGGCTCCAGGTTCCCCATGACCCAGTAGGATAAGCAGTGTAGAGAATGTATGGAACGATGGACAACTATATAGTTAACAGGGTTTAAAGATGTTTAAAGGGAAAAAATGATAATGATGATAAAAATAAAAAATCTAATTTACATCTCTCTTTACTGTCACAGTGTCATACTTCATTGTAACTAATTACACTTTTCAACTAAAAGCACGGCTTTCTACTTTAATCTAAAAAATAGTCATTTTGATACACAGATGCTGAGCACTAGTGTATGTGTGGTTCTGAAAAGGTTTCATGTCCATTATAACTGATATGAACTTATGTAAGGGCCATCAGCCATTAAGCATATTAGGTTCCTTTGCAGTGTTGTCCTCTGTCCAAGAAGACACCATCTGGTTTCAGGCTGCATTAGTGATGCCACATTACACCTGGTACAATATGAATATAGTCCTTCACCAGGTGGAAAATCTGCAGCTTCAGTGAACAATTATCGATGAAGTCCACAGAGGCAAACTGAGGCTCATCTGTTTTTGAGTGAAAGATCATCAAACAGATCTGGCAAATACATAAAGACATTTTTGCATAAAGAGAACAACAGAAATCTGTGGCCGAGCACTGTGGCTAAATAGAAGCAGCTAAAGAGACAAAAAATTTGGTAATAGCCATGATGGACTTCCACTTGAAATAAACACTGACACCTCAACTGTACATAATCCTAAATATATTTTACCAATATTATGTGGAAATGTTTTTGTTTTTTTAAATGTACCCTAATTTTGCTTTTATTTACTTGTAACAACTACAGCAATAAACACATTCAGTATGCAAAAATGTATCTAGCTGCATAATCATTGCTAGCTAATTGTGATTTCCTCACTCAGTCAATGTCATGTTTTGAATGGATATTCATTTGTTTATTCATCTTCAGTAAATATTTTATCCTGGTCATGCTCACAGAACTCGGAGGCAATCCCAGAAATATATGACACAGTGGAGGGTTACAGGGAGAATTTAGCCTGGATGGGGTAATAAGCCATCACACGGCAACATGCAGAAACAAATATAGAATGAACAAACATAAACCTACTCAAATACACCTTTAAGCATATACCAGTTGTTAAAATGTCTGTGGTGCTTTAAATGCAATTTTCTCCCATTAGATAATTTTTCCCCTTTATTTGTGTGTGTGTGTGTGTGTGTGTGTGTGCACAGGGTGCCGGACAAACGAGTCTGTATGTGGTTCCGTAAACTTTTGAAAAGCATGTGACTTGAGGCTGAGCTCTAATTGGCTTGTTTCAAATTTTCCTCAGGGGGCAACACTCTTGAGGCACCCAAGACCCGCTTTTGTTGTTAGCGAATCAATATTGTTTTTATATATTTGGCCTCATGTAATTGCACCATTCTCAACGAAATACCTTTTCACAAGGCGTTCAGATGAAGAAAAGAAAAGAACCAAGTGGCTTGGACCAGATCGACCCAATAACACCAGCCGCCATTGCTTTTGGGTGTTCCAGATGTTAAAATGCAAGATTTTTCTGTATTTATAGTATATTTAAGCAATACCATACTAGCAGGAGTGTGTGTCCCTGGTGGTCTGTAAAACATGGGAGGGATGTGTCAGGAAGGGCATCCACCAAAATCAAAAATATGCGGATTGGATGATCCACTGTGGCAAACCCAAACAGGAAGTAGCTAAAGAACAGCAACAACAACAACAAACTAGCAAGAGTGTGGCTATACTGAATATCAGTACTCTGTTATTTGTCTTTGCCACAAGACTGCAGGGCAAGTTTTCAGTATTCAGTATAACCGTACATTTGTGATATTGCTATATCAGCTATAAACAAGAAATTGCTATTGAGTAAGCAACATTTCAGACACAATAAGACCACATGTTCTGTTTATTTTTGCTCAGCTAGTAGAAATAGATCCCAAAGAAGCCACATTCACTTTATTGCATGTTGGCTAGCTCATTATCTAGCTTACATTGATTTGTACTTTCCAATTAAAGGTGTTTCTAGTAATATTGGTGTCCTTTCTTATTTTTCAGCTTAATCTGACATGCTTTCATTTTGTTATTTTAAGCAAAATGTTATATTCTTAAAACTATTACAGCACTGTAGTAACAGTACTATAGTGACTATTTCAAAATAGGAAATGGAATTTTACAGGGTAAACACAGACAAGCAAAAGTGGGTTTCAGAAAGTGAAGAAGGAAATATTTAAATACTTGGGCAACAGTTTTCCAATAAAATTGGAAGGGGTTGTGGAAACAGGGTAAAACTCCGGCAGGCCCCGGTTGCAATGGGTCTGAGAAAAGGTTTTCGGGAGTTATGTGGGGATCAGAGATATATTTAGCCTGAATCAAGGGAATTACAGGGACTGAATAGACCGGCCTGTTTGTAATTGGTTTAGACAACAAGTGTCCAGGGAAGAGACAGGAGTCAGAGGGGAACGAGGAAAACAAAAAGCTTTCATATTTAACCTTTCTCTTTTGTGCAGTTTTAAAGATTGTTACTGATTTAAGGGAAAAGATACACCAGAGGCATTTTTTCTCCCCGTTGGGCGTTTTACAGTACAAAATGAAAGGAGGCAAGAAAAATTAAAAAAATAGTTTGGACCCTCCTTCAGGGGCATCTGACAAGGTTTTTAGTATATTGGTAGGAGAAGTTGGACATGGGGCTGCCAGGCAGGAGGCAAAGAGGAAGGCCAAAGAGGAGGTATATGGATGTAATAAATGAGGATATGAAGCTAGTGGGTGCAAGGGTTGAGGATGCAGAAGATAGGGATAGGTGGAGAGAGATGATTTGCTGTGGCGACCCCTGAAGGGAAAAGCCGAAAGAAGAAGAAGAAGAAGAAGAAGAAACACAGACAAGCAGAGTGTTACAGAAAGTGAACAGGAAATATAGACACTCTTGCAACATGCTTTACCAATCAAATTATTGGACCAGGATTAACCGCTGTATAACAGATAATAACTCCTGGCTAGGCCACTGGGGATTGCACTGTGTGTCCTGATGAAGGATTGTTATAGTTTTTATGTGGTGCTGCTAGACCGATATACTTCTGCCTGCCCAAGTGATATTAGCAGCTGGACTGAATAAAGGTGCTGCTGTTTGTAATTAGCAGCTCATTATACAATCAGATGTGTCCAGGGCAAGTCACGATGCATCTGGAGACTGGCAGAGTTGGCAACAGATTGGAAAACAAACAACTTCCATATTTAACCTTTCTGAAACTTGCATTAGTTGCATTGTAAAGCATCTGTTTACTGATTACTAATTTTGGGATTTTCTCTCAATGCTATAAACACCAGAGGCATTTTTATTCTCCCAGATTGATTTCAGTTGACAGTACAAAATGAAACATGCAATTGATAATATATCACAACATAATAGTTTCAACTTCATCCTCCTCTATGGAGCATCTGAACATTATGGTTGCTTTCAAACTCCCCCTCGATCTACTCTGTTTCTATGGGGCACAGTTGGCTAAATAGTGTTTGATCCTACAGAACAAAAAAAAATGTGGACATTTTGTTGCCATCACCTTTTGTTTATGGCCATGGTTAAAAAAACTATAATATGACTGCCATGTTTTGTCTGTAGTGTCTATTGGAAACTGTTTAGATTTACCACATGATGTTTGAGGATGTACAACAGTCTCAGTTTCCCTGCTGGCCATTATTCCCATGGCAATGAATGCAATGTAGTTGTGTTTGTTCTGGTTTCTGCTGCAGTCCTAACTGTGCCCCTGTCATGTCGTTTGTTACCTGATTGTGTTCACCTGTTATATGTGAGCTGTTGATTATTTAGAACATGCATCATTTAATAGTTGCAAAGTCTTGCTTTTGTTTCAAGTCCAAACTTTGTTTTGTTTTTTTATTAATTATCCTTTTTTTTCATGTTTAACTTTGCCTGCCCATGCTTTAACAACTGCTACAGGCTTGGACTATCATTCTTTGGATTTTATCAAATAAAGCATATGTCAATCTTAATAAGATTATTATGTACAATTAGATTATGTACAATTCTAACAGCACATTTAACAAAATACTTTGTCAGAAATGTGTAGAAATATTAGTGATGACTCACACCTCCATTGTCTTAATCTTCGGTCAAACAGAACATCAACAGCAGGTTTGTGCTAATGAGCAGATTTCTACTGACCATCTCCCACACCAGACCTCGCACAAACACATTAAACATCTTTGAGCTGCTGCATGAGCCTGTACTTGTACAGCCAGTATGGTGTCCATCAGCTAAAGCAGCTAGGGCTTCAGTAATGATAGAAATAATGAAGTCATTGCAGCAGCAATGATTGATTAATGACTGAAGCTTTTTAAAGCGAATCAACTGCTGATTTCCATAATATGACTCATGATGCTGCTGAAAATTTTATAGCCCCCCTGATGGTCAAGAAAATGGGCTGACATAAAGCAAAAAGCCTTATTTTGTGAAGTAGATTATCTTGACTTTAAATGAGTGTCCTTGAAACTTTTTGAAGAACATTGAAAAACAGTTTTTCCAATATTGCCCATAAGGAATCAATCAATGTGCAGCACGTTGAGTTATTATAGTTTTAGAAATAGATGAATTTGACCATGGTGAATGTTAATAATTCAAACAACCTCAATAAACAGCAGCTAAATAATTTGCTGCATCACACTCAGCTGCATGCAAAATGTAATTCTTACTGTATTTCTAAACTCATCCAAACACGCTAACCCTATTGTCCTTGACTAAATCAGCATATCTTGACATTGACCTTATTTGTACTACTAGGATTAATGGCAACCATTATAAAAGTAGAACATAATCTAGCCATGGGGGTCACAGTCCAGTGACTTCTGTGCCGGTCCCAAGCCCGGATAAATAGAGAGGGTTGCGTCAGGAAGGGCATCCGGCGTAAAACATTGCCAAATTTAACCATGCGAATCATCAGTACGAATTTCATACCGGATTGGTCGAGGCCTGGGTTAACAACGACCGCCATCGGCGCCGTTGACCTACAGGGCGCCGGTGGAAATTGGGCTACTGGTTTGGGCGAAGAAGTAGAGGAGGGAGGAGAGCGCACAGACAGAGAGAGAAGAGGAAAGGTAAGAGTGTAGGACTGAGAATAGGAACTCTGAATGTTGGTACTATGACAGGGAAAGGTAGAGAGCTGGCTGATATGATGGAGAGAAGGAAGGTGGATATACTGTGTGTACAGGAGACCAGGTGGAAGGGTAGCAAGGCTCGTAGTATAGGAGCAGGATTCAAGCTGTTTTATTATGGTGTGGATAGTAAGAGAAATGGGGTAGGTGAGGTCCTGAAGGAGGAGTTTGTGAGGAATGTTCTGGAGGTGAAGAGAGTGTCAGACAGGGTGATGAGTCTGAAGTTAGAGATTGAAGGGGTGATGTTGAATGTTGTTAGTGGTTATGCCCCACAGGTAGGTTGTGAGTTGGAGGAGAAAGAGAGATTCTGGCAGCATAGGATGGTGGTGTGTAGGATGACTCTGATGGTCTGTAAGAAGAAGAGGTCAGAGATAGAGAAGAAAACCAAGTGGTGGAAGCTGAAAAGGGAGGAATGTTGTGAGGAATTTAGACAGAAGTTGAGACAGGCTCTGGGTGGGCAGGTATTGCTGCCAGATGACTGGGAAACTACAGCAGAAGTGATCAGGGAGACAGGGAGAAAGGTGCTGGGTGTGTCATCTGGAAGGAGGAAAGAAGATAAGGAGACTTGGTGGTGGAATGAGGAAGTTCAGGATAGTATCCAGAGGAAGAGGTTAGCCAAGAAGAAGTGGGACATGGACAGGACCGAAGAGAATAGACAGGAATACAAGGAGTTACAGCGCAGAGTGAAGAGGGAGGTGTCTAAGGCCAAGCAGAAGGCATATGACGAGTTGTACACTAGGTTAGACACTAGAGAAGGAGAGAAGGACTTGTACAGGTTAGCTAGGCAGAGGGATCGAGATGGGAAGGATGTGCAGCAAGTTAGAGTTATTAAGGATAGAGATGGAAGGGTGCTCACAAGTGAGGAGAGTGTACAGAGGAGATGGAAGGAATACTTTGAGGAGCTGATGAATGAGGAAAATGAGAGGGGAAAAAAGAGTAGAAGGGGTGAACTCTGTGGAACAGAAAGTAGATAAGATTAGAAAGGATGAAGTCAGGAAGGCTTTGAAGAGGATGAAAAGTGGGAAGGCAGTCGTTCCTGATGACATCCCGGTGGAGGTCTGGAAGTGTCTGGGAGAGGCAGCAGTGGAATTTTTAGCTAGTTTGTTCAACAGGGTTTTAGAGAGTGAGAGGATGCCTGAGGAATGGAGAAGAAGTGTGTTAGTGCCGATCTTTAAGAATAAGGGTGACGTGCAGAGTTGCAGCAACTATAGGGGGATAAAGTTGATGAGCCATACAATGAAGCTATGGGAAAGAGTAGTGGAAGCTAGGTTAAGGAAGGTAGTGGAAATTTGTGAGCAGCAGTATGGCTTCATGCCCAGAAAGAGCACAACAGATGCAATATTTGCTCTGAGGATTTTGATGGAGAAGTATAGGGATGGTCAGAGGGAGTTGCACTGTGTGTTTGTAGACTTGGAGAAAGCGTATGACAGGGTGCCAAGAGAAGAGCTGTGGTACTGTATGAGGAAGTCAGGAGTAGCAGAGAAGTATGTCAGAGTGGCGCAGGACATGTATGAGAGGAGCAGGACAGTGGTGAGATGTGCTGTAGGTCAGACAGAGGAGTTCAATGTGGAGGTGGGACTGCATCAGGGATCGGCTCTGAGCCCCTTCCTGTTTGCTATAGTGATGGACCAGTTGTCAGAGGAGGTCAGACAGGAGTCTCCTTGGACAATGATGTTTGCAGATGACATTGTGATCTGTAGTGAGAGCAGGGAGCAGGTGGAGGAAAACCTGGAGAGGTGGAGGTTTGCGCTGGAGAGAAGAGGAATGAAAGTCAGTCGTAGTAAGACTGAGTACATGTGTGTGAATGAAAGGGAGGGAAGTGGAACAGTAAGGTTACAGGGTGAAGAGGTGAACAAGGTACAGGAGTTTAAGTACTTGGGGTCAACAGTCCAGAGTAATGGAGAGTGTGGGAAAGAGGTAAAGAAGCAAGTGCAGGCAGGTTGGAATGGGTGGAGAAAGGTGTCGGGAGTTCTGTGTGATAGGAAAATATCAGCGAGAATCAAGGGGAAGGTGTACAGGACGGTGGTGAGACCGGCCATGCTGTATGGTTTAGAGACAGTGTCACTGAGGAAGAGAAAGGAGTCAGAGCTAGAGGTAGCAGAGCTGAAGATGTTGAGGTTCTCTTTGGGAGTGACAAGATTGGACAGGATTAGGAATGAGTACATCAGAGGGACAGCTCATGTTGGACGTTTGGGGGACAAAGTTAGGGAGGCCAGATTAAGATGGTTTGGACATGTTCAGAGGAGGGAGAGTGAGTATATTGGTAGGAGAATGTTGGACATGGAGCTGCCAGACAGGAGGCAAAGAGGAAGGCCAAAGAGGAGGTATATGGATGGAATTAATGAGGATATGAAGCTAGTGGGTGCAAGGGTTGAGGATGCAGAAGATAGGGATAGGTGGAGAGAGATGATTTGCTGTGGCGACCCCTGAAGGGAAAAGCCAAAAGAAGAAGAAGAAGAAGATTATAAAAGTAGAACATACACATTAAAGAGATCTTTTGCTACAGGCTGTACCACCTAAAGTCCAAATGCTAATTTTTGGTGCTAAATTGGTCCTGTATAAATCTATATAACTACAATGTGAGGATTTAGGGTTAGCAATGTCTCTAAACTCCAGTCTGAGAAGACAACAAGACTTCACAGTTTCACACATTTTCTACTGTACTACCACTGAGACATGTTATTATCTATTATTATCTTTTATCTGTCTCTGAACAACATATCAATTGTATTCAGGAAACAACTAAGAAAACATGATGAGATCCTCACTCTATCTAAATGGCTCTTTGAGGAACAGTATAAATCTCTTAAAGACAGAAACTCTTATTGTTATAATCAACATCTTCAATGCCATCATATTCATCATTGTCATTATCATCATCATCATCATTCTAATCAATTACATGGACCCATACATTTACGGACACCACACTATAAGATCTATATGTGTCCATTTTAAAACCATGAATTGGTTCCACCTTTGCTGCTGTAATGATCTCTCCTCTTATGGTAGGACTTTCCGTTATTTTTTTTGGAATATGACTGTGGGCATTAATGTCAGCTGAGAAATCCTGGTGTGTAGTCACTGCTCCAAATTCATCCAAAAGATGTTTAGTGGGGTTGAGCTCAAGTGGTGTTCAGGCCACTCCATTTCTTCCACATCAAATTTGTCAAGCCATTTCTTTATGAGGCTCACTTTGTTCACAGGACATTGTCATTCCATTCTGGAACAGGTTCAGGTCTCTTTATTGCACTGATGGAAGATCTTAAAGCTGCAGAATACAAAGACAGTGGGCTTCTAATTATTTTGCAACAGTTTGGAAAAGACCTACGTATGGGTGTGATAGTCAGATGTCCACATATATTTGAGAATGTGTGATTTGTTTGTATGTGTGTGTACTTGTAGGATGGATAGACTGTGTTAGTATTGTAGTACCAATATCATACAGTCTTTGTGCACCATAGAATTCAATTAAAGTCAAATTCTTGTGCTTTTTGACAGCATTTCTGAGACCAGGCAATGACAGAATTTGTTTATAATAAGCTGAAGTGCCAAACAGTCCATCACTTTATCTTTTACACACTCTAATCAATCCCACCCTAAGCTGCTCTAAGAGATTCTGGCCTTTGTCCCCTTCCCAAAAAGCCTTGCAGAGACAGCAAAACAGCCAAGGACATCTTGAAATGGCACACAGTTGACACTGACACTTTATAATTACAGACTCAAAGCCAACAAACACACCAAACTGTAACTGGCACATTTATCCACAATCAGGGTTAACATGCAAAAACTGATTTCTGAATATATGTGCCATACAGTTTTCAGCAACTGGCAACAAAATCAAATACAAATATAATACAAATCACCTAAACAGGTTCAGTGTATATTAGCGCAACTTGTTAACAAAATAATTTACTACTTTTTTTTTTCTTTAATTAATCCTGCAGTGACATAATGGATAAAATGTAAATACTCAGTTGGAACTGAGACTATATTTTCAACTAAATATGAGCAGAACTAACCAGCAGTGTGGTGTGCTTTAAAAAAAATGGTAAAAGTTAAGAATTCAAATGTTGCTTGGATGAGCAATAAAGAAATAGAAACAGAACAATTTATTCCAAAAAATAAGCTTCTTTAGGGAAAACTTTAGATATTTTATTCCATGCAATTACTCTGGCCAAATAAGGCCTGAAATGCTTTGGTTAAGTTTACAAACAATGATTGGTCTCATGCCAGTAAAGTCAGATTGAGACACATTAGCTCTTTCATGTGCCAAAGTTATTAGCAAATATTGTTAGCACTAAGACTCATTTATTGTTTAAATCTTCATCATTGTAAAGTAATAATTATGCTGTCTTTAAATGCGTACCACGAAAAGTGTTCTAGCAAGATCACCCAATTTTCTTCGAGCAGCATAAAAACTGATATAACAAAAAAAATCCTTATATAAAAAAGCTCATTACTATTGAGATTTTCCCATGCAATCACCTACCTGAAGGTAGAGTATGACTTTTTTTGATCAGCTATCCTCTAGACTCAAATAAAAGGCAGAGCAGAGCTTTTATTATTGATAAAACTGTAACTCTTTGACCCTCAGTTAAATGAGTTATAACTGGAATTATTCTTGCCAGGAAATCCACTTTCATGGACAGTAAATGGTGTGAAGTGTTGAGTCCTCTGAGAAGAATTACTGATCTACTGTATAAATTGACTGAATATATACCGATCATTAAAACCACTATCAGATGAAGAGAATAGCATTTTTTATTTCATTTCAGTTGCACCTGTCAAGAGGTGGGATATAATTGTCATGTCCAGGCGCCCCCGCCCTATTCAGGGCTCGAACCCAGACCTCTGTGGTTGCCGTGGAAGGAAGACCCATATGTGGGATTCAAAGAAGCACTGCTTTATTAACATAAACACAAGACATGGGGAAAACTAACTAGACTACTAAGACATGACACTAAACTAAAACATAAACCAAAATACCAAACATAACATCAACCAGTACGTGGACATGACACATGACACTAAACAATGACCGATGAAGACAGATACACAAGGATCCCTATTTATAGGGCTAGACATTATGGTAAATGGGGAACAGGTGATTACAACAGGGAGGAGAACAATGGGATGGGCATGGCACAAAATACAAACGAAGAAGTAGGCTTCCGAGATTCGCCTGCCAGCGCCCTCTCCAACCCTGGCAGGGAACTGTCCAGTTGTTCCTGACTATAATAAATGAAGAGTCAGTTTTCAAAGGTGAGGTGCTAGAATCAGGAAAAATGGGCAAGTGTAAGGATCTGGTCGACTTTGACAGGGGTCAAAATGTGATGGCTAGATGACTAGGTCAGAGCATTTCCAAAATGTCATTGATATTCAGTTTACATACGTTTCGTATTTGTAATATTGGTAATATTTTTGGGTGGCTGGAACGAATTATCTGCATTTACATTATTTCTTATGGGAAAATTCATATTGCAATACAAATTTCACCTTAAGAACTTGCCTCCAGAACAAATTAAAATTCGTATGCCAAGGCTCTGTTACGGTGGGCAAGGTTCCTTGTAGGACCACTAGGAGGCCTTCAGCCGGGGTTGTGTTTTGTGTGTTTGTTTATGCCATGTGTTTGTTTTAGCCCCGCCTAGTCCCTAATGTGTTCCCGCCTTTGTTCACCTGTTCCTCATGTTTCCATTAATTATGTCCCTTATTTATAGTGGCTCTCTGCCAGTGTTCGGGGCTAGTCCTCATCTTTATGTGACGTCGTTAATGTGTCTATGTATGTTATTATTTCTAATAAACCCCTGTCTGCTGTCTATGCTCGCGTTTGGGTCTGCTCCATCCTGCTTCGTCTTCCGGCCCGTGACAGAAGGACTAGCCAACACAGTACAGACCCCACGGGATAGCTTAGGTGAGGACCCTTCTCCTGTTCCTGTGATGTTCCCAGCCTGATTTTTTTTTCTTCGCCGGTACTCGCTCCGCTTCTGTTCCTGTGGGGGACGTCACTCCACTTCCGTTTCTCCGTGGAGGACACCGCCTCACTTCTTGTCAGCGGAGGAGGTTACTGGCCGCACCTGTGTTTTATGGAATATTTGTTTTTGTCTCCGAAGGACTTCTCCACTTCTGTTCCGATGGGGGACGTCGCTCCACTTCCGGTTCCCTGTGGAGGACGCCGCCTCACTTCTCGTCGGCGGAGGAGGTTCCTAGCCTGATATTTTTTTTCCTTCCGGTACTCGCTCCGCTTCTGTTCCCGTGGGGGACGTCGCTCCACTTCCGTTTCTCCGTGGAGGACACCGCCTCACTTCTCATCGGCAGAGGAGGTTACCGGCTGCCCCTGGTTCCCCCCCTCCCTTTCTTCGGGGGTTTTCGGCCCAGCCGGGCTGAGGTTATCGCTCGGCTCTACTGTGCGTCGGGGGACGTCACTCGGCTCTGCTGCTCGTCGGTGGACGTCGCTCGGTTCTGCTGCTCATCGGTGGACGTCGCTCGGCTCTGCTGCTCGGCGGTGGACGTCGCTCAGCTGTGGACGTCGCTCGGCTCTTCTGCTCGGCTGTGGACATCGCTTGGGACCCTCTGGCCTTGCCGCCATGCCCCTCGCTCCCCCCACTTGCCTCGCCTTGCTCCTCGCTCCCCCCACTTGCCTCACCTTGCTCCTCGCTCCCCCCACTTGCCTCACCTTGCTCCTCGCTCCCCCCATTTGCCTCGCCGTGCTCCTCGCTCGCCCCCACTTGCCTCTCTGTGCTCCTCACTCCTTTCCGGGTTTCACTGGACCCAAAGCCCTTCCAGACTGATGGGGGTGAGTACGGGTTGGCGTGTCGGGAGCCGCGCCGTGTGTGTGTGTGTGTGGGGGGGGGTACTGTTATGGTGGGCAAGGTTCCTTGTAGGACCACTAGGGGGCCTTCAGCAGGGGTTGTGTTTTGTGTGTTTGTTTATGCCATGTGTTTGTTTTAGCCCCGCCTAGTCCCTAATGTGTTCCCGCCTTTGTTCACCTGTTCATGTTTCCTTTAATTATGTCCCTTATTTATAGTGGCTCTCTGCCAGTGTTCGGGGCTAGTCCTCGTCTTTATGTGGCGTCGTTAATGTGTCTATGTATGTTATCATTTCTAATAAACCCCTGTCTGCTGTCTATCCTCGCGTTTGGGTCTGCTCCATCCTGCTTCATCTTCCGGCCCGTGACAGGTTTCACTGTACACTTGAACTCTTCTAATGATGCAGGGGAAGGCAAATGAATCACACATTTTTGTGCATGAAAAAGTGGGTTTCAATCTAAACACAGTCAGGATACATGGCCTAAATATCACAGACAAATGTCACATATCAAAGGTCACAGGGTCAGTGTCGGTGTTCCAAGCCAGTGCAGAAGAAACATTAAAATGTGTGCTGCACTGTCAAAGTACGGGGTGATTACCGGCCCCTCATCATTGGGCCCTGAAACAAACTTCTAGCATTCTCAGATGCATTTTACATCTGAGATCTCCTTCCTGAAAATGACAGGGTACAGGACAGGGATGACTTACAAGATTATGTAGCAGCCTGGGACAAGGTCAGCTTTCACCATACAAATCTAATTAGAGAACAGTGTTTTCCTCCCAAACTACTTCCCTTTCCTCAACCCCACAGAGGAAATCTTCTCAGCCCAGAAATGAAAAGTTTATGTCAGTCATTTTTATGGCAACATGCTGCTCTTGGACAGTGAATGTAAAGACATTACAGCAAAGGCCTGTAGAGGGTGATTGTGTCATGCAAGATTATTTTTCCCACTTTGAATAGCCATAGATTTTATTATATTGCTGAGAAAATTCAGAATATTGTGGTGGAAAGCCTTCCAGCTTTTAAATCTATACACCTTCAGTGTTAGTGTGTAGGAGGAGTGTCAAATGTAAATCTGTTATTTCCATATCCATATTGTTAAAATCCATATTTTCATATCTGCCGAGGATGCAAACAACACTCCCACAATGCATAGTTTTGTTTATGGCCTTTGACTGAAAAGTCAAATATTTTCAAATTCTATGTAAATAATACAGATGAAAATAAAGGAATATAAATATACAAATCTTTGAGACTATAACAAATGTATCAAAACTAGGTTAAATACTGTATATATGAATTTTGACACCACTGAATTCTTTTTTTTATATACCATCAGATGTTAATAGGAAAACATAAATTTGTATGTGACTATGAAAACAGTTTACTTACTCCACAGAACGAGATCTAAAATAAATGTGTTACATTTAATAACATGAAACAGCCTTGAGCTGAAATTTTATCTCATGCCTCATGTGTAGTGGTTAAACTGCTGTCATCTACAGCCACCCAGTAAGCAATTTGTTGATCAAATGAGAGCAGATTGCTGCAGCTCCATTATTCAGATCCCTTGGTGTTATATTCCGATGTCTTAATTTGGCGAGGAATCAAATAAATGTAAGGTTTAATGTGGTTGAATAAGACAAAAGACCTTGGATACACCCTGGGGGGAAATGTTTACATCACAATGTGTAATCTAAGTTATGGAATGTTTTGGTTGATTAGTCAAAATTATTAATGGGTTTTATCTGCTAATATGTAACATGGCACTCTGACATGAGCTAGATAGATAGATAGATAGATAGATAGATAGATAGATAGATAGATAGATAGATAGATAGATAGATAGATAGATAGATAGATAGATAGATAGATAGATAGATAGATAGATAGATAGATAGATAGATAGATAGATAGATAGATAGATAGATAAGGCCAGTACTCCCATGCTCACAGTCACCATTCTTTAAATTATTTTCACTTGTGTTTATTCATGTATGTTTGTTGTGCCCTCTTTATCTTTATCTGCATCTCTTTATCAGCAGCTTGGTTTCAGTTCCTCATTGCAAGGTATACTCTCTGTTCCTTTGGTCCGTGGCATTATTAAGTCTGTTTGAATATCTCTGTGATTATCAATTTTTAAAACTCCCAACTTAGTTTCTCGACTTTGTATCTACCTAGCCCTGGTGTGTGTTTTATCCTGTTTATCTTTGCTTGTTTTTTATTTTAGTTATGTTTTCAAAATGTTTTTGGATTGTTCACTGCTCCAATTTCTGCATGTTCCAATATTTTTGACCTGTTCCTAATTTTCTGACGTTTTGTTATTTAACACTCCACATTTCAAGTCTGATTTATGACATAAATCAAAATTGTAATGCTCTGGTTGTGTAAGAAGCACTGACTTTCGTTCAGGACTAAAGACTAAAACTGCAAAGAATAAATAAAATTGTAATATCATTGTTTTAGTCACAATGATGACAGGCTTGGTGTGAAACCAGGTTGTATTTGTAATCTTTTTAACTGTAGGCAGTGGGCAGTGTAACTATAATTTACATCTGCAAAAGAGACCTGTAACATCATTAAACATATGATAAAGCATAAATGGATTAATAAAGCATATTTAGACTGATGCTATCTGCAAAATCTACATTCGCAGCCTCGCAAAGTATCCAGGACCAAATCTTGTCCAAAAAACCGTCCATGAAGGCTGAAGTGATCATTTTAACATTATAATCATTGGGAATATATTGTGCTGTGAGAATACGCTTTTATAAAAAGCGTACATTTTTCCTGCTGTAAAAAGGAACAGTACAAAAGGAAAGGAATAAGGTAAATGTGAATGGTTGTGTAAACTGAGCAAATGTGTGTGTATAGCAGATGCTAAGGTGCAGCAAGATTACCACTACGCATCTCGTCTCTCCTGGTGCTCTCTCTGTCGTGACAGTCTCTCCTCCTCAAGCCATCTGTCGAGCTGTAAACATGTCCATCACTCAGCTGAATGCAAACCCCTGAAAGCAGAAACACTGCACCAACTCATCCAACAGCATTAAATAGCACTTTCGTAAACTTTGTTCTTAACTGTGGATGTCCCATTAATTCCAAGTACCTTACCCTTTACAGCAATATAGCAATTGTGTACTACAGTTACAAAACTGAATACTACAGAACTGCTTAATTTTCCATCCTGATTGGTCAGAAGGTGTTGGTTAATTTACTAAAACAGCACCTTTGACATGATCGCAGCTGTAAACCATCATTGCGTTTGTTGTAACAGGTCATTTATGAGGACTTGTATGGCAGAAACATAATTAAATAACTGGAGTTACTACAGCAAATTTGATTATTTTCCAATAACAGCATTTACCTCAAGAGTTTTATTCCCACTTTCCCACAGCAAGCAGTTTTTTTCCCCTCCTGCACCTTATAATTAATAATATAAAATTGCAGAATGTGACTTTACTGTGGTAGAATCAAAATGTAATAACTATAAAATATCCCTACACTCAAAGGAATGATTCTATATAGAGTCTTAAATTGTTCTAGCACTTGCTTTGTATATATGAAACCCGCAAAATTATTCTATATAGAACTCTATAAAGGATTCATTGAAATGAACTCAATGGGGTTCTTTGAATCAAAGTTAGATGGTTCTGTTTAAAATCATTTACGGTTATTTATTATTAGCATCCATCCATTTTGTATACCGCTCTCTACTGGGTCTCAAGGAACCTGGAAGAATCTGAGAGACTCGTGGCACAGGGCAGGCTATACCCTGGACAGGATGCCAGTCTATTGTAGGGTGCAATCACACACTACAGACAATTTAGAGACGCCAATCAGACTACAACGCATGTATTTGGACTGGGGGGAAAAATCAGAGAACCCAGAGGAAACCCATGAGGCACATGGAGAACATGCAAATTCCGCCCACACATGATGAATTGAACCCCCAGCCCTGGAGGTGTGAGGCAAGCATGCTAACTGTGCTCCAATATAATTTTTTTTATTTGTTTGTTTGTTGCTATAAATTTGTTATACATAGAAAAAGTAATAAATTCAAGCACAGTATAAATTAATTTTCTCACAAACAATAATATCATATTTTAAAAAATAAGTAATGGCACTGATTTCACCTTATGCATTCATTGAGTTTTAGAACATTTTTTAAATCAACCTCTCCAAGGATTCTACATAAAACTTGTGTGTGTGTGTGTGTGTGTGTGTGTGTGTGTGTGTGTGTGTGTGTTGTTGGGGGAGGGGGGGTTACTGGCCAAATACAGAACCCCAGGGTGTAAGAGTGCAGTTAGAAAGGTAGAAAAAAAAACATTGTAGGCTGTAGTGTGTGTATTCAGTTGCTTGAACTCAGCAGTTTACACCAGTGATGTGGAATTCTGATGGAATCAGGTAGATACCCTCAACTGTGTCATCCTCTTTAATAATACACTGTGGGAAACGTACACCGTATGCAGGCCTTCTGTTGTTTTGATTAATGAGAGCTCCTGCTGTGTGGTCTGAGAATATCGATGCTTCTTGCTAGCCTTACAGTCACGTCCAAGGTTATTGTTCCTGTTCTGAATAACTACATTACAAAGCACTGTTCAATATCATGGATTTTCCTGGCGATTCATTCTGCTCTGTTCCAGACATGCATGTGATTTGGTTTCTTTTCATCATTGTGAAACTCATGATAGAAACATAAGAGGTCAGATTTTCAGACAGTGATGAATAATAAGCATATTGAAGCACCACAATGTAGAATATTTGTTTTTAGAAAATTCATGAATATTTCTCCTCAAGCAGCATACTATGCAATCCAGTGCCTTTTGTTCATTTTTTTTTCTATTTGTATTTAGAAATACCAAGAAATACCACTTCAGTTAATGTTCTGTGAAAAAGAATTATGGAATATCCCATAAATGTATTTTTCACAGAATTACTGAACATCTGTTTCAGTGCCACAGCCAGCAGAGATCAATACAATCAATGAAACCCAAACTTAATCTACTTTCTCTATGCCACAATAACCAGATTCTTTGTGATAGACTGCCATATGTGCACTGGAGCACAGATAACAAGTGATTATCCAGTGGATTTACACATAATAATGTCAGTTACAAACCAAATGTTAGGATTTACAAACAGATGAAGTCTGTTTCTCTCATTTTCAGACAGATATAAAGCCTAGTGCTTGATTAAATTACTCCCATTTTATAATGATTCAATACTAGAAATGTTTTTGGGGCAGAAGCTGTCAATGAACAAATATGCAGATTTTAGAAGACCAGGCTAACAAAAACGTTTGAAAAGCTTAATGTTAGCAAGAGAATTTTAAGTGATAGTCAGTGTACAACATTTTTGATAACTCTTGGGCCAATAGTTTGTTAAAACTTAGCATGAAATTGTGGACATGTAAAAATGTAATCTATAGTATTTGTGATATTTATAACACAATGCTGTCATTTATTTTGGTAATTTGTTAAATCTGATTGGTCAGAAGGTGTGAATTAATTTTCTACACCATTATCTCTGATAGAACTATAGAAGGAAACAGCAGGTTTATATGAATGTGCTAATTTTAATGTTATCTTTTCTATAGCTGATACATATAGGAACTTGTACGGCAGATATTCCACGTAGTCTAAGCATCTGGCTGTATGAAAACATGTTTTCCTTGATTCAGTTCATTATTCATTTTATTATATTGTAATTTGATTTTATTTGTATTATGTTTGTGTGCTTGTTTGTACATATGGCTCTGTATGTATGATCTCAATGTGCTTTTCCTGGTAAAATAAAGGTTAAATTAAAAAAAATAAATAAAAATAAATAAATAAATAAAAAACAAAATAATAATAATAATAATAATAATAATAATAATAATAATAATAATAATAATAATAATAATAATGTCAGTGTCAGTAATACAACAAGCTGTTTATCTTTCATATTGAAAGATAGTCAGATCTGTCATGGATGGAATGTTGTTGCCTAGTATTTTGGTGTTAAGACAAAGCCATGAGTGATAGATAAGATATTTTCCCATCCTCCATGTTCATTGCATTCCTAAATTCTAGGAAGAAATGACCAAAAAAAAAATGCAGGAAGTGACTTAAAACTAAACACTGATACAGAGTCTAAATTAATAACACTGATATGGAAAGTCATCCATAAAATCTGATTTGGATCAGTAACACATGGAAGGAAAGCTGCTAGAGGCACATCACTGCTTCACTGCTTCTCTGCTAATGTGCATCTACTCACAGCTGACAGGATAAAACTGAACTATGCTATTAACACGTTTGAAGCAGCTGGAGCGTCAGGTCCGAGCCAGAGAGATGTCAATCAATCTATCACACAGGCTGCATGCTGACTGCAGGATGTTCCACAAGCTAATTCTGAAACTGTCTGTAAATATCATTTGTATGTAATTTTAGTAAGTTAATTACGGTCACACAAGAATAGTAACAAGCCATCAAAAGCATAAACTAATAGCAAACATTACATGTGTGTTTAGTTTTTTTTTTCCAACATTAACCAATACAGAAAACATTACACATTGTTTTTAATTGTTAATTCATGTGTCACTACATTTCATTTAGTTTAATAATTTGACATTGATCAATAAAATTAAATCTAAATCACTTCTGTTTACTAACACACAAGGGATCATATCTTCACAGATTCGCAGAATGTAGTCATATATATATATATATATATATATATATATATATATATATATAATATTTTAAATTAAAAAAAGATGCATTAGTCATGAAATAAAACTCAAGAATATGCAACTATGTAAAAAAAAAAAAAAGAGCAATCTGAATAAACATTATAATAATTAAAAAAAAACAGTAACATACCATGAGTAGTAATTGATATAACTGTAGCATATAAAATTTAATTGTTGAACTAATGAAGGACAGAATCAGAGATCTAGCAGGGATGAATGTTGAGACTTTGAGTTAGGCTATTGTTGAGGTCAAGTTAACCAAAGAAATGTTTATCTATGAGGTTTCGAGAAAGACATTTAGCTGTGTAATTCAGATAAGCATAAAAGAATTGGCCCACATTTATTGGAGGCTTCAAATCCAGCTTTTGATATAAGGTATTACCAAAATCATCAAGAAAGGAGTGGGGAAAACCCTTCGCATGGTGAAACTGAAATGTTTTTCTTTCGCATGTCACTCAAGGTTCTAGCATCTTGTCTAATTATATCTGATTACCCCTCATTTAATAATTCCACTGCAGCAATGCATTGTATGAAAGCGACAGCCATTTGTTGATTCATTTTTATTCATTCTTGATTCAATATATAATAAAAGATATATAAAAAGCAATAAACATTTATGAATATTTACGATGAACATTTATGATGAAAAATGATTCACTTTGATCCTTATCCATCAGTTCCTCTAGTCTCTTGTCCTGAGGTTTTTCTTCTTTTCTTATGCTGACGGTCGCAAAGCGACTATGTCTGTTTCCATATTTCTATGTTACCGCTGTTCTCCATTCACTTCTCTGTTTTGACAGCTTTGCCCAGGATTCCAACTTGATGTTTCTCTGCTTCAGGTTTCTCTTGATGGTATCCTTATATCGCAATCGAGGTCTACCTCTCTTCCTATGGCCAACATGCAGCTGTGAGAATAGGATCTGTTTTGGGAGTCTGTCTTGTGGCATCCTCATAAGGTGTCCAGTCCACCGAAGATTTTTTCTGATCAGAAGATCCTCCATGGATGGCAGTCCTGTTCTGTCCAATATTTCCTTATTGGTCATCTTGTCTATCCATGTTATCTTCAAGATGGATCGAAGATGCCGCATCATGAAGGCATGAAGTTTCTTCACATGGCGTCTGTACACTGTCCAGGATTCAGCTCCATACAAGAGGGTAGATATAACTACTGCTCTGTAGATCTTGCCTTTCACCTTCATGGACACATGGTGGTTGTTCCAGAGTCTCTGGTGCAGCCTGCCAAAGGATGCACTAGCCTTGGCCATTCTTCTCTGTATCTCAGCATCAATTTGTCCGTCTTTTGTAACTGTGCTTCCAAGGTAGGTGAATTCTGGGACTGAGTTAAGAATGTTTCCATCTACCCTAACATCCACCTCCTGGGTTCTTGAAGAGTTTGGTTGGTACAGCACTTCTGTTTTCTTGATATTAATCTTTAGGCCGAACTTCTTTGATGCATCAGAAAAAGCATTTATGATTCGTTGGATTTCTTGTGGAGAATGGGCAAGTAGAGCACTGTCATCCGCAAACAGTAGTTCCCTAATCAGTACGAGTGTACTCTTGGTCCTCGCTTTGAAGTGTGTGGTATTGAAGAGGTCAGCATCTGGTCTTGACTGGATATAAACACCCTCTTTCATGCCCTGAAAGGCCTCTTCCAGCATTGCTGATAAGAGTATGGAAAAGAGTGTTGGGGCCAGCACGCAACCTTGTTTGACACCATTGGTAACATCAAAAGTCTCAGAGGTTTCTCCTCCAACACTGACATTTGCCTTCATCCCTGTGTGAAGAGATTCAATCATGGATGTAAACTTTTCAGGGCATCCATATTTCCTCAGTAGTTTCCACAGTCCTGTCCTTCCTACTGTATCAAAGGCCTTTGTGAAGTCAACAAATACCATGTACAGTGGTTGGTCCTGTTCTATACACTTTTCCTGTATCTGTCTGAGACTGAAGATCATGTCAATGGTGCTCCTATTGGATCGGAATCCACACTGTGACTCAGGAACTACTTCTGGGGTGATGTGCTGGGAAAGTCTGTCCAGGAGGATCCTGGCGAAGACCTTGCCTGCCACTGACAGGAGAGATATTCCTCTGTAGTTCCCACAATCTGTTCTGTCACCCTTCTTGTAGATGGTTATAATGGTGGCATCCTTCCATGCTTGCGGGACTGAGCCTTCATCCCATGCCTTGTGTATCAGTTGGTGCAGCTTAACAAGCAGATTGGTACCTCCGTGCTTCCATACTTCCGCAGGAATTCCATCTCCACCTGGGGCTTTGCCATCTTTCAGACCCATAATTGCTTTCATCGTCTCATCCATGGATGGAGTCTCATCAAGGCAGGTTTTGATGGTACGCTGCTGTATGTTGTCAAGGGCTTCAGGTTCAATCTCGCCTGGGACATTCAGAAGCTTCTGGAAGTGTTCCCTCCATCTTTCTAGGACTCTCTTGTTGTCTGAGAAAATCTCCTGCCCGTCTGCTGACTTCAGTTGTACAGGTCCTTTTTTCTGGGGTCCCCAAATTTCCTTGAGTCCACTGTAGAAGCCCTTCATGTCATTTCTGTCCGCAGCTCCCTGTAGCTCTTCTGCTTTTCTGTCCCACCAGGCCGTCTTTAGGGAACGGGTGTGCTGTTGGAGTTGTCTGCAGGCAACTTTGTAAGCTGCAACAGTTGATCTGGTACTCCTGAACTGCAGCACTTTCTGATGGGCTTGGTCTCTATTATTTAACAGTTGCAGTAGCTTCTGGTCGTCGGGATCAAACCAGTCTTGATGTCTTCTGTTGGGCTTGCCAAGAGACGTTTTAGTTGTGTTGAATACTACTTGTTGTAGGGCTGTCCATTCCTGGTCTACTGAAGATCCTTCCTCTACATCAAGTTTGTCTATGGCATCATTCATATCTCTCGCTAGACTCTCTCTGTGATCAATGGCATTGAGTTTCGCTATGTTGAGCTTGGATGGCTTCTTAGAGCCTTGCTTACTGTATTTCTCTCGAAGGCAAAATTCCACTTTTGATCTCAGCATCTGATGGTCAGTCCAGCAATTGGCTCCACGCATGACTCGGGTACTGTGGAAGTCCATCTTTTCCCTGCACCTTGTAATTATGAAGTCGATCATGTGCCAATGTTTGGAGCGAGGGTGCATCCATGTGGTCTTCCTTTCGTCCCTCTGCTTGAACATTGTGTTTGTCACGGTCAGTTCAAATTCGGAGCACAGAGAAAGTAGGAGCTCTCCATTTGAATTGCACTTCCCAATTCCATGTTTTCCTAGTACCAATGGCCATTTGTCGTAGTCACTCCCTATTCTGGCATTGAAGTCTCCCATCAGTATAAGCTTGTCGGTGTGAAGGACTTGTCTAAGGGTACAAGCTAATTGGTTGTAGAAGGCTTCCTTCTTTTCATCAGTATTTGTCAATGTTGGAGCGTACACACTGATGAATGTAGCATAGTTATCATTTGCCAATGGAAGTCGCATTGTCATGATCCTGTCGCTGATTGGTAGTGGTGTCTCAGTCAACCTTGATACAATGTCTTTTCTGATAGCGAAACCCACTCCAGCCTCTCTTTTCTCTCCATCAGGTTTGCCACTCCAGAAAAAGGTGTAATCCAAGTCGTTGAGACTGCCAGACTCTGGGAATCTAGTTTCACACAGGGCAGCAATATCGATCCTGTACTTTGCGAGCTCCATTGCCACTAGTGCAGTGTGTCTTTCTGGCCTGTTGGCTTCATCGCGGTCGAGAAGTGTCCTAACATTCCATTGGGCAACTGTCAAATTCTTGGATCGTCTTCCTAGTCTACTTTTCACTGTCGACGGAAGATGATGTCGAGCAGCGCGGTCCTTGGTAACCCGGGCGACGACCGATCCGGTATGGAGTTTATTGCGGTTGTTCATGTCTTGGAAACTGCTTGCAAGAAGTGTTAAAGTGTTGTTAGCTTTTGCAAGTTACTAGCAGCACTCTCTGGGGGAGTTAATAGTGGACCTTTGCCGGCAAGAGCATGTCAAGACAGGCGCAGACTAATATTCCCTGCAGCGGATGGCCAGAAGATTACGGGAATTCCGTCTATCAACCGCCCTCAATGCCTCCACATTTGCATGTTTTCTGTTGGGGTTGCCTCCCTTAGCCTTTGGTTCTGACAAGGACCTATCCCACAAGGCAGCGGAAGACTATGCAAGGCAGGGGCGTCTATCTCCCTGGGGTATATATTTGCATACCCGCATACCCACTGTCCTGAGGTAAATCACAGCATTTAAGAAACGTGAGCCTTGTATCTGAGTCATTTTTACAGAACTGATCACTGCTCACTGTTTTATATCTGTGCTGAAATAATCACTCCCACATTCCCATATGAATGTATATCATTTATAAACAGAAAGGCTTATGTCTAGTTTATTAACTATAATAACTATTCTTTTCCTATACAGTTCCAAGACCTGGTTATTTTTGCTGACTAATGGAAATCTTCCACAAACCTCACAATGCTTTCCAGCTGACAGTCAGGTTAAACAAAGGCAAATTGTCAGACACAGAGGAGCTCTTTCATTAATGTTAACAGGCAAGGCATTAATTAGCATCGGCTGTATATGCTGCATTGTCCTATATTTATTACAGTATTTTGTTCCTATTAAATGGGACAAAATTGAGAAGATTAAACTTCCCAAATCGCTTTCTGTAATGGATATTTTTTCTGTTATCTCCTAAGATGGCTAGTTCAGTCTTGCAGAAGCAGTTTGCTGTGTAAGGGTTCAAATAAACCTGGAAAAATGCATGAAGTGTGACAAAAAGCAGTGCTCAGACCAAAGCTGTTAGGAATGAGAAACGGTAAGCAGCCAAGCAGCAACTCATGCAGAGTCTGAGACACCGACATATCTAGTGCTGTGTTGTTGTCAAGAAGCTTTTTTTATGTACACTCCAATATATGATGAACAGAGTCAAGGTGAATATTTAATTCTGCAGTGAATTGGGCAGCTATAGTTTCATGTTTTTTTTAGTTCCAGGACATCCCTTTCAGACAGATTTCTCTTTCATGGACAGTTACTTCTGCTGGATGTGGCTTGTCCTTCCTGGAAGTATGCAGCCATTACCCTGGATACTATAGATCTCAATACACCACAAAGATTTGCCATCCTAGTCACACACAGAAACACTCACCACCAATTTGTCCTCTTTTGAACTCTGATATGTCTCCCATTATGTTGTGTGGATTGCAATATTTTATGTACAGCTGTGCTATTACTCTGATAGGGGCAGTGGTGGCTCAAGTGGTTAAGGCTCTGGGTCGTTGATTGGAGGATCGGGGTTCAAGCCCCAGCACCACCAAGCTCCACTGTTGGGCAATTGTGCAAGGCCCTTAACCCTCTCTGCTCCAGGGGCGCTGTATCATAGCTGCCCCTGCGCTCTGACCCCAACTTCCTCAGCTGGGATATGTGAAGAAAAGAATTCCACTATGCTGTAATGTATGTGTGGCGATAATAAAGGCTTCATGCCCCACTTCTAATAATACAACTTTCACACTCTGCTCTTACTTAGGGAATGTGAAATCAGTGAAGATTGGCCACCAGGCCGCATATATATAGGTGTGAATCCTCCAGCATTTTCCATCCTCCAGTGTTTCAGTTAACTGGTCCAAACCCTGTATAGATGGATGGATGGACGGACGGACAGACGGACGGACGGATAGAGGGATAGATAGAGGCACTGCCAGACAGAAAGGTAAAAACATACTTTACTAAATCTTACTTCTTTCCTAAATTGAAACTGAGAGCTCCCCTTTCATGTAGCAGTGAAACTGAAACTCCTAACCCTGTAAAATACAGCACTCAAACTGTATGTTCTACACTTCCCATTATGCTCAAAGCAAATTGATACCTCTGTCTACAAACAGGTCTCCAATTAAGATAAAAGACTGAGTGTTGGCAATTAGAAAGCACTTTCTGATTACTGTGAAGAACATTTCAGAGCTCATTGATTCACTGCTGTAATTGAGCTTTCACACTGACATTTTATATGTTCAATGAGGAAATGAGAACTTTATGTGCTTTCGTTATAATTTAATCATAGAAAACTGTGAATGTAAAAGCAGTCTAAGACACCATTTGCAATTCCAATAAACTCTCCCATTCTCCCGTATTCTAGGAGTGTTATGAGTAAGGGAGTTTGAGACATGCCCTCAATCGATCTCAATTCCGTAATAAGACGGAGGATAAACAAAGAGTGACATGATTGCTTCAGAGAAAGAAAACCAACAGGCCCAAGCAATCTAGTAATCGATGAAATGCAGAGGGCAGAGTTTGGCACTAAATCAACATTATTAAAACGTGTTAAAGGTGACGTTCATGTCTCGTGTAGTGCTAAAGTCTTGGAAAAAAACCGTTAAGACCCTCAAGATGTTTCTTCAGCATTTTTACTTCATCTTTATAATCATTTAAAACATTTTAAAGCTTATGGTCACTTCTTGTGATCACCATGAAAATTACACCATTAGTTTAAATGCAACAGAATTCCAGGGTTAGTACAAGGAACAGCACCATCACATAAAAATGGAATAAAGCGCACAAGCCGATCTTGTTTTGATATGCAAAATGATTTAACACAGCAAATTACTACATCCTTCAATGTACCTGCATTTTCTGCCAAGAATATCTAGACAATGCTGAGCAAAGTTCTTCTTTTTCTTATTTATGAAAGTCATGCATATTTCATTTTTTTACATTGTTCTGAACTACAATTGATTATAGATGTGTGTTTGCTTCACAGATATTCAACCTGCTGAAAAAAATGAAATATACATGACTTACATAAATAACAAAAAGAAGATCTTTGCTCAGAATTGGCTGGACTATAGTCACTGGCAGATGATTCAATGAATTAATATGTGAAAACAGTATTAACTACAAAGTTCATTTTCAATAGCTTTTTACATAAAATATGTTAATGAATCTCCAGATGAATGCTGTTATTTTATACCAATATATAAGGAAGTACAATCACTATACAGGGTGTACCAAAATTCTCCATACATATAGGAAATTAACTATTTTTAACAATCATGTCTTCCAAAATTTAATAGACTTATTTTATATTCTCCTGGCTAGATCAGGAAGCTTTCACAAGATTGGGATGGACTTTAACAGGAAACATTAGGATGGGTTCTCTTTTGAGTCTTACCACCATGGTTTGTGGGAATGGAATTAGAGGATTGAAGTGGTGTTTGGGGAAAGAGTGCTCAGGTATACCATGTTTTTATGTCATTTATCATTATGCTAGTCCCTTCCTGTTACCTTACATCAGTAACAACTATATTTATGTGCAAATTGCCAGCACTGGGGAATCCACCATATTTAGTGGAAATAAAACGAAACTTTGGGAACATTCTTATTATATTCTTTGAGAATATAATGTGGTCAAAATTAATGTTTGATGTATCATAATGAATTGAAACTACAAGACTCGGTAGCTGTCATTTTTCATTTTCATAACTCCATCCAAACTCATTGAAAGAGATTACTCAACCTCATTGTGGAATTTGTCTTGTGGGTGCATGTTTTCTCTGTTCATTTGAACATTCAATCATTCGATGCACTCTTCTCCTTCTCCCATTGACAATTTGAGTCATGCGTTATCGTACAATGTCTCTCTGCTTTGACAACGGTAGGAATTGCAATTATTCCAGCTCTGTTCCTCTTGTCACATTGCAGACAAATGGAGGGTGAAGATAACATTTCTCATTTACTTGGTTTTGACATAATTGCAGTGGATTAAGACAGGATTTGTAGAAAGTTAGCTGAAAGAGCCTTTCTCTTGGCAGTTGACTAACTCAGATGGGAGGATGCTGAATGTGTAGTCCAGCACTGAATAAAACTCCATCACCATCGCCATTTCAATCCTCATTAAAACATTGAGAAAATGTTATCAGTGTTGGCACGTACTTATCAATACTGTCCGTTTTATAACAGTGAAATTGAACCTTCTACTGAAATCACACACCAGTGACAGTCACAGGAATGAACTGTTACAGCACAATGAAAGTAAAATAAGAGACAGAGAAATTATGAAAATAAGAGATGAGAAAAAAATCATTTGCATTTTACTTCCCAGGAAACATCCAGAAGATATTCCCTCAATTTTCTTTACAAATAAAAGATCATTATTTTTAGGAAATTTCTGATATTTTCATAATTTCTCTGTCTCTTATTTTACTTTCATTGTATGAGACTGAATCTGATCCCTGATGCTCCTCTCTGTCCTGCACTGCTGCTTAAGATGAGTTTCCCTTCATATACTTTCATTCAGATAGTATTCTCATGAATTAAAAAAATTTAGAGAATCGAAAGACCTCTCTGAATTCATTATGGTACAAGACATTTCACATTCAGCTAACGGCTTTAATAAAGTGGCTCTGAGCTGTGAAGCCCTTTTGAATATTCCAGACAAAAAAATATAAAAGCCTGGTAAAGGGCTAATACCAGAAAAACCTACCGTCAAACTGCTTAAGATATCTGAGCAGGTGAGTGTCACATCTGCAAAGAGTCATCTGCTTCAGGCCAAAGCAACACAAAACTACACACACCATGTACAACAGGAACAATTGCAAAATTCAACTTTTATAAAAAATTTAATTTTCAGCAATGAAAGCGTCAGCAATGAATCCAGCAAACTCAAGACCAACATGGCACAGTTGGATTTTGTGCAACACCATTTAAAGGAACTTAAACTCAAACTCCGTATGAATAGACTTTTTCATTTTTCATACAAAGTGAGCCGAATGAATTTTTATCAATTTGCAAGCATAGAAGCATTATGCTCAGAGCTCACGGATGTTTTGTTTTTTTAATCAGACATCCAGGAAGCACACGGAGAAAATCCAGCAGAGGTCACCTAGAAACTTTGACAATGAAATTTTATCATGCATAGATGGCTCTAAATTTATACTCGTATTGCACCAAACATTTTTCTGTGGTTCTCTGATTAACTCCAATAAAATGGAAAAAAAAAGGATGCTGATAAGGGATGAGTGTTCATAGCTGCTGTAATGTAATCAATAATATAAACTAATTATTCCACAACAATAACCAGTCATAGAAATATAACAATTTTTGAATAAAAATTTAATTAAGTTTAAAATTTAATTTATATTTATCCCTGAGGTAAAGGTAGTGAGGAAAAACTCCCTTGGACGATATGAGGAAGAAACCTCGAGAGGAACCAGACTCAAAAGGGAACTTCATCCTCATCTGTGTGATGCCAGAGAGTGAGATTATAAATTATATCCATTCTACAACTGTGTACAGTCAAGAGGAGTTGTGTCACTAGGAGTTTTTGAGCAACTTATAGATTAGTGTAATTTCTGAGTTCATTATAGATTTAACACTAATTCCAGCCTGCCGAAGTCTTCAAATGTTCAATAAAGGAGCGCAAAACCAACCACACTAATAGCAGTTCAAAGCTGAAACCATAGTCTCCAAGGGGTTCTAGCCACAGCAGACACACGAGTTTCCAGGTTGTTCCATGTGGTCCATCCTCAGCAACAGGGACCATCGAGAGCATCCTGAGCAGCTGCATCACTGCCTGGTTTGGGAATTGCACCGTCTCGGATCGCAAGACTCTACAGCGGATAGTGAGGACAGCTAAGAAGATCATCAGAGTCTCTCTCCCCTCTATCACAGACATTTACACCAACAGCATTGTAGATGACCCCACACACCCCTCACACTTCAACCTCCTGCCGCCTGGAAAGAGGTAGAGAAGCATTCGGGCCCACCATAACCAGACTGTGTGACATGGCTTGGAAGTTTCTTTCCTCAAGTCATCAGGCTCCTCAACATCCAGAATTGAAACTGTAACAAATCTCTCACACACACACACAAACTCACTCACCTGTGTGAACTGACCTGTTTCAACTGTATAAGATTCAAACATACATCTGCAACCCCACTCACACTGTAAATGTTTACATTTTGGAATTGCACACTAATTCAATTGCTGCTACTGCTATTTTTGCACACTTCAAACTGTCACCTACTGCTGCTATATGTATATGTTTACAAACATATATGTTATAAGATACCACTGGTTTTACAGTTTCTCTAGTTTGCACATTTTTTCACCTGCACCTGTTTTTCAGCACTATGTGTGCTGTACTATCTTGTGTTGTTTTTTTGTACTTTCTGTTTCTGCCCTGTATTGTTCTGCACACGTTGCACTTTATGTAGCTTGGACAAACTTATTGTCCCTAGCTCTATGTTGTTGTTTCTGTTTTGTAGTTACATGTTGTATGTTGTCTATGTAGCACCAGGGTCCTGGAGATACGTTGCTTCATTTCACTGTGTACTGCATCAGCTATTTGTGGTTAAAATGACAACAAAGCTTCTTGACTTGACTTTGTCAGCGAGCACCACCAAGTAATGAGACTCCAACCAGAAGTAGGGCATAAGGATGGATCATCAGGTACAGAGAGTATACTTTAGTTAATGCTTTCGACTGCTCCCTGTTCGGGGTCGCCACAGCGGACCAACTGGTCCACACATCAACTTGGCAGATGTTTTATGCCGGATGCCCTTCCTATAAATCATTGACAGATCAGAAATTAGTAAGTCCAGAATTTAGATTTAAAGGAATAATTTGGGAAAAAATTCCTAACCTGGTCATGCAACTCATATGACTGTCTATCTTCTGTGAAACACAAATGGTGAAAATTAAAATAAATGTCATATAATTAAAATAAATCTGGTCTATTGTGGTTTAAAAAGCCCAAAATTGAAATGTATTGATTACTTGGTTTTTTTTGTCCCCTTTATGAGCCTGACAGTCCAGAATCATTACTTCATTTCATTTCATATTGACACATATCAGCTTTTTAAAAATCACTTTTTGTGCTCTACAGAAGACAAATGGGTTTAAAACAGCAAATAAATAATGATCAGGGTTTTGTAGGTTACTACTCATTTTATTTAGACTCAAAACATTTTTTATAATTTTTCCCTTTGTATTTGATGACGCAAATGTGGGGATGTGGTAGCTTAGTGGCTAAGGAGATGGCCTACTGATTGGAAGGTTGTGAGTTCAAATCCCAGGTCCATAAAGCTGCCAAGTTTGGCTGTGTATCTCATAAAAGTTGACTAGAATGCCAACATTAGCACAACCACAAAATTTGTGTCTTTTACCTCTCCACTGAGCCCAGAGTCTCCATTTCCAATGCGCCCTGTTCTTAGAAAGCTTTGTGGAGGCAGCTATTGCGGCCAAATCATTCATATCAGAACAAGTACATAAAAAAAATTTATGTTTCACAAGAACGCCATTACACTTAAGTATCACATTTGTAAATAATTTTGCAAATTATATTGCTTCTTATCCCTGCTTCAATATTATGGGATATTTTGTGTTAATTCATTTCATAAAATCCTGTTAAAGTCCATTTCAGTTCCAGGTTGTAACACTACATTAACATGGAAAAGTTCAAGGGGATGAATACTTATGCAAAACACTGTATATACATTTCTGGTCATCACTTATAACAGCTATAAACAGCACTTAAACTAACCAGACTATCTTTTCTCTCTACTTAATTCTAGAAAAAACTTCTTCTTTATTTTCTTTCGGCTTTTCCCTTCAGGGGTCGCCAAAGTGAATCATCTCTCTCCACCTATCCCTATCTTCTGCATCCTCAACACTTGCACCCACTAGCTTCATATCCTCATTAATTCCATCCATATACCTCCTCTTTGGCCTTCCTCTTTGCCTCCTGCCTGGCAGCTCTATGTCCAACATTCTCCTACCAATATACTCACTCTCCCTCCTCCGGACATGTCCAAACCATCTTAATCTGGCCTCCTTAACTTTGTCCCCCAAACGTCCAACATGAGCTGTCCCTCTGATGTACTCGTTCCTAATCCTGTCCAACCTTGTCACTCCCAAAGAGAACCTCAACATCTTCAGCTCTGCTACCTCTAGCTCTGACTCCTGTCTCTTCCTCAGTGACACTGTCTCTAAACCATGCAGCATGGCCGCTCTCACCACTGTCCTGTACACCTTCCCCTTGATTCTCGCTGATATTTTCCTATCACACAGAAAAAAAACAACAAGAAATAAAAACAATGCAGCTTGTCATGTTATCTCTGTCTTGACAACTTTCCCAAATTACAATTTCCCTCATGACTGTTACAACTCACTGAGACTGATACAAATTAAATAACATACTCATTATCTCCTCATTAGATATTTTTTTATGTGGAGCACTTGCCATAAAAAAGTTCCTTTTTTTAGTATTTTCTCTCCTCCATGCTCTGTTCAACATTTTTAGAGGTGGAAAATCCACTGAATTTCAGTTTCTCCGTCTATGGAAATTGGAAGGTAAGATTTGACACACTAACTTTACAGTAATTAAGTGATGTCTGATATTCTGATGAACAAACATATGTTTGTGTGTTTCAGTGTGAACTAATAATGAGACTAAATAATCATTAAGCAAAAATAATCACTATATGTTTTTCCCTTTACCTTTAAATTGCTGAAGAACCTTGCCAAGTTATTGTGTGTCATTTCCCCAGTGTGTGTACAGTAAGTGGCCCTATTAGCATTTCTTTATTAACACTATATTCATGAACCACATTGCAGGTGCGAATTGTGATTAAGGAGCTGCTGCTGTTCCAGTTTGTGTTGCTAACAAGCTCATTACAGGCTCTTGTTTAGGGTCATAGACCTATTGTTCCTCTAGAGAGAGAGAGAAAATCACAGAGCTCCACAACAACAACAACAACACACACACACAGACACACAGAAAAACTGTGAATATCAACATTTCTCAGTGCACACTTTCTCTCGCTCGCTAATTATCACCCTTCTACCAATTTTCTTCCTAGGCATCAGTGCAAATTTTAGTTTAAGTATAAAGCTTTTAACAAAAGACATTATCACTCTGCTTTATTAAAAAATTGTATGGATATAGATATAAATCCTTAATGAGTCAGAAATGAGCTAATAGTCAGAAATGACAGTGGTGAGAAATAACTCCTTGAGGCAGAAACCATATGAGGAACCAGACTTGGAAGATTCAGTCAGACTCATCCTCTTCTGGATGATACCAGGTAGTTTACAGATTTTTCAGCGTGAGCAGATTGTAAATAAGATTCAAATTTTGGGTAGAGATCGTGATCTATCATTCATTGATCAGACAGATAGACAGACAGACAAACAGACTGATAGACCTGTGATTGTTAAAAGCTCTGACAGTGTGACTTCTTAACAGATCTTTAAACAAACATACACACTGCAATCTCCTTTGTCTGCTCATCAGTATGAGGGGAGAATGGGGAAGCAGATCAGATAAGAGTTGCCTGAAGCAAGGTGAGGCCCTGTAAGTGTGTGTGTGAGAGAGAGAGAGAGAGAGAGAGAGAGAGAGAGAGAGAGAGAGAGAGAGAGAGTGAGAGAGTGAGAGTGAGAGAGAGAGTGAGGCTGAAAAGGCTGAAAAGACAAACCTGCACTTCGACAGGGTCGGAGTTCACCATCAGCCCTGAGGTTTTGTATCCATGGGAGTCTGAAGAGTGCAAGAAAAAAATCTTTACATCGTATCAGAAATGTACTGGATCACAAATTTTCTTGGACTTCCATGCTACAACTTTTCCAGACAGACATAATCAGATTCTTTGCGTCTCTGATTAACTCCAAAAAGAAAATGAACAACTAATTGCAATAAACATACGATAAACAAATTAAAAGTATGAAGTGTCGTTAAAAATGCTGGTATTGGAAAATAATATTTTAATCCTTATTTATTAATATGCACACACACACACACCTATTAACATATGGACTAGATTAGATGCTCAAACACAAGGACACATACGGGGCATGAAGCCTTTATTATTAACGCCACACATACATTACAGCACAGTGGAATTCTTTTCTTCGCATATCCCAGCTGAGGAAGTTGGGGTCAGAGCACAGGGGCAGCTATGATACAGTGCTCCTGGAGCAGAGAGGGTTAAGGGCCTTGCTCAATTGCCCAACAGTGGAGCTTGGTGGTACTGGGGCTTGAACGCTGATCCTCCGATCAACAACCCCAGAGCCTTAACCACTTGAGCCACCACTGCCCCAAATTAGATAGATAGATTAGATTAGATAGATTAGATGCTCAAACACAAGGACACATACGAATTTCCTCTCTCTCTCTCTTTCTCTTACACACACACACCTTCCATTCTGTGATAAAAGATCATTTAGAGCCATCGTAACAAATTGTACGATCCCACAAACATAAACTTTTTTTAATTTTAACAAAAACAGTTTGTATTGCAGGGGCTGGTTTTACAGTTTATCTGCGCTGCTCGATTTCCTTAACATGTGACGTTTCTGCGCATGCGTAAACAATGAACGCACACCCAGTGCAGTTCGAACAGGAAGCACGGATCGGGTAATCACGGAGTAAAAGTTTAGAGACAGTGTCGGAACGTTGATATTCATCGTACATAAATATAGCTGCATGTAAGGTAAAGAAACATGTTTGATTGTTGTTCTGCTCGATTCCACGTGTCTTTGTTCGGTGTGTCTTTGTCCGTGACGCCACCGAGTCTCCTGTGTACTGTATTTTGATGCCCATGTTGTCTGCTTCCTGTTTCCGATAGGCCCAAGACTTTGTTTTGTTTAGTATTAGTCTACACAGATTTAAGTCTCCCGAGCCTGGTCTGTTCCTTTTGCCTCATTTAGGATTTTTCTTTTTTGCAATGTTGTATTAAAATTAAAGCAGAACCTCTTGGATTCGTGTAGTACTGCATGTGTTCCTGAGCCCCTGCATGACCTGTTTGTTTGTTTGTTTGTTTGTTTGTTTGTTTGTTTCCTTTACTATTATTATTATCATTTATTATTTATGTGCAAACTAGCAATGCTGGGCCAGGCATTTTGTTTCTCTCTCTTTTGTTTCTCTCTCTCTCTCTCTCTCTCTCTCTCTCTCTCTCTCTCTCTCTCTCTCTCTCTCTGTATGTATGTATGTATGTATGTATGTGTATGTATGTGTGTGTGTGTGTGTGGTGTGTGTGTGTGTGTGTGTGTGTGTGTGTGTGTAAAAGTTTTAAGCAAGTGTAAGGGAGGGAATGCTGTAAAGTAATAATGCTTTCAAAAATAAAGCATTAAGTTTATCAATGAAACCAGATGGAAAGTAAATGAACATAAGGGAAATCCAAATCAAAACAATATTTGTTGTGACCACCATTTGCATCAATTCCTCTAGGTACACTTGCACACCGTTTTTGAAGGAATTCGGCATGTAGGTTGTCCAAACATCTTTGAGAACTAAACACAGATCTTCTGTGGATGTATGCTGCCTCAAATCCTTTTGTCTCCTCATGTAATCCCAGGCAGACTCGATGATGTTGAGATCAAGGCTCTGTTGGGGCCAAAACATCACTTCCAGGAGTCCTTGTTCTTTTAAATATATATATATATATATATATATATATATATATATATATATATATATATATATGAGAGAGGGAGAGCTTTAGTAAAGTATGAACAAATTAGGGCTGTGACAATGCTGGGACAATCTAACATGAAGCTTTTCTGTTTTGTTGTTTTTGCTTTAAGTGAAAATCATTTCAACTCTGACAAGGAGATTACGTGAAACTGTGTGAAGAAAGTTTCAGTCTCGTGGGCTTTTCAAACCGTGTTAGAAGCACACACCGCAGTGACAAGGACAAATAGACTGTATGTACTCTTACGCCTCAGCAGCAATGTGGTGGAGATTTAGTCTGTGCCTGTTCTTCAGAAATTGCTCACAATTAGTCTGACATTTATACTGCATCATTTTTATAATTGTTAGTTCTGTTTGTGTTAGGCGATCTGTACGTGCCCTAGCTAACAATACTTACTTTGGAGGTTTTGCTGGATAGGTCCACCTTCTGACATCTAGCATGCGTGGACTTAAAGGGTGACTGGTGTTTAAGGTTGGGGCTTTGGGATGACCCAATGAGCAGTAAGACTGTCTTTGATGCTCCTTAAGAGTGTGCATAGGTCACCTTGGGACCTAAAGGGGCATTGATCTATTTTGAATATATCTTAGCACGCTTTGTCCTGGGCTGACTGTGTGATATTGTTTGTCTATGACCTTGTCTATGACTGTGATATCCTTTCTTTTTTTGTTCTGATAAACATGCACCAAGCCCAGACACTCCATAACAAACTCGTCAAACCATCAGTAAATGTGTTGACCACCACGACTGTTTCTGTGGACAACTTTTCTTTATCAATGTTGCCTGTAGATAACGTTGAATACTACACATTTCTTCTGTATAAATACTCCCTATTGGTCTCAGTAAACTTTAAAAAGCTTTGCTACTCAAACACTGACTCTGAGTGGTTCTTTTGGTACTCTCTTCAGATTCAGCTCAGAGGTAGTGCAACTCGGACTTCTTCTCCAACATCGGTCCAGTCTGTCTCTAAAACACAGTCACACCCCAGAGCATTCCCAGAGCAGAGAATTTTTTGGGTTTGCCAAAAGAGCCACACAGAGTTACCGAGCGAGGAGCAAAGCTCTTCACAGTTTACTGAGACAGACAGGAAGTATTTATACAAAGCAAAGATATAATGTTTAGTTTTATCTTTAAGCAACATCACTAAACGAAGTCGTCGGCAGATGTTGTTGACGTTTTTACAGGCAGTTTGACATTTTTATTTACATAGATGATTATCTAGACTACAAAAGTGAGAGCAGTCACTTTTACAAAGTGTCTGTGCTTGGCACATGTTTATCAGAGCAGAAAGAATTTCCAGGTCATAAACAAAGACATCACAAGGTTATCACAGAGAGTGCCAAGGTATATTCATAATATATCAAATAGATTTAAAAAAAAAAAAAAAACCCAAACAAACAAAAAAAAATGCATCTGGGATGATGCAAGTCATGGTAAATATAACTTTATATCACACGCATGCTAAGTTCTTCAGCATCATTTCTTGTTTAGCATATTTATTAAAGAGAAGGGAATTCCAGCAGGCTCAGTTGTGTTCTTGTTTGGTGTGTACCTTCCTCATTAACACTGTATTAGCATTGTAAATGCACCAAGTAACATTAACTCATGATTCCAGTAATAATCCAGTAAACCTAGTAACTAGCACTAAATTATTTAATACTAGTGCTGTAGATAGGTAATAATAAAGTAATAATACTTTAGTCAAATTTTCCTCAGTTTCATTCAGTGTCCTATTTGCTGTGGGCAACTGTTTGCGCAAAGCCATGTAACTAACATGTTCTTAGGTCATCTTTGACTGAAATTGGTACAATCATTTATTTAGGTAAAGATTTAGTGGATGCCAAATTAATATTATCTATATGTAAATTATAAATAGCATATGTATATATTATACATGAGTGTAGAAAAACTTGATTCCAGATAAACTACAAAAACTTGGGGATGTAGTAGCTTAGTGGTTAAGGTGTTGGACTACTGCTTAAAAAGGTTAAGTTCGAATCCCAGGTCCACCAAGCTTCCACTGCTGGACCCCTGAGCAAGGCCCTTAACCCTCAATTGTATAAAAAAAAAAAAAATTTGAATTGTTTTGTTGTAAAGCACCCAAAAATTAACAAGGCATGCATATCTAGCAGCTAATTAACTGTAAAGCTTTGTGGTTTGTGTGGCATTTAAAAAATTACCACCGCATTACCATGTGATTTTTGCACCTTATTCTATGTGGTTTTAGGGAAAGTGACATGTTCGTTGAAACATTTGTCTTTCTAGTGGATGCTTTAGGAATGCAAAATTCAATATTATGATGCGAAACAGATGATTGGGGGAAAAAAAACAGTGCAGCTGTCAACAAGAACTTTCCTAGTATTAATATGTTTAAAAATCACTTAATTTAAGTATTTTGATGGACACAGCACTTCTACTCCTTAGCAGGAATTTGGTCCTAAATGCACTATTAAATACAATTCCATCTATATTATTACAGATTTATGTTGTTCTTAAATGATGTCATTATGCCAACTCTCTTATATCTCCTAATCTGGTTGGGCTGGGTAAATGAATTTAACTTAAATTTTGTTACGGTTATTGTTCAATGATTCTGCAAACATTAATAGAGAACACTGAGGACATTTTTCACACACATTTTATCCATTGTATCTATCCACCGCATCTTTTGTCCATCTGCCATCCAGCAAAAGGTTTTGAGGCATTCCTTTAAGGACTGCCACATTCACAACCACAGTACTGCACTGCTACTTTGATTACTTCAATTAAATCTCATTTCAAATTGTCCATAACTTCTTGTGAGAAAAATTACAATAAATAAATATTTTTCCAATGAATATTTAGGTTGATTTTGGTTAATTATTAGGTTAGGTTAGTAATTGGTTAAGTATTTCTGCTTTAAAACTGTACTCCTGAATAATTTTTCTCTGTTTATTGTCCATGATAATGTTGTAAAATTATTAGACTTTGCTTGCATTATTAGCTTCTGCCACTGAAGCAAATATGTTGTCGTATCTAGGTTGACGGACTATAATCCAAATACAAACCTTGTACAGTGGGGCAAAAAAGTATTTAGTCAGCCACCAATTGTGCAAGTTCTCCCGCTTAAAAAGATGAGAGAGGCCTGTAATTTTCATCATAGGTACACTTCAACTATGAGAGACAGAATGAGAAAAAAAAATCCAGAAAAATCACATTGTCTGATTTTTAAAGAATTTATTTGCAGGTTATGGTGGAAAATAAGTATTTGGTCAATAACAAAAGTTCATCTCAATACTTTGTTATATACCCTTTGTTGGCAATGACAGAGGTCAAACGTTTTCCGTAAGTCGCCACAAGGTTTTTACACACTGTTGCTGGTAGTTTGGCCCATTCCTCCATGCAGCTCTCCTCTAGAGCAGTGATGTTTTAGGGCTGTCGCTGGGCAACACGGATTTTCAACTCCCTCCAAAGATTTTCTATGGGGTTGAGATCTGGAGACTGGCTAGGCCACTCCAGGACCTTGAAATGCTTCTTACGAAGCCACTCCTTCGTTGTCTTCCATTTTCTAATAATTGCTCCCCCAGTTGATTTCTTCACACCAAGCTGCTTACCTATTGCAGATTCAGTCTTCCCAGCCTGGTGCAGGTCTACAATTTTGTTTCTGGTGTCCTTTGACAGCTCTTTGGTCTTGGCCATAGTGGAGTTTGGAGTCTGACTGTTTGAGGTTGTGGACAGGTGTCTTTTATACTGATAACGAGTTCAAACAGGTGCCATTAATACAGGTAACAAGTGGAGGACAGAGGAGCTTCTTAAAGAAGAAGTTACAGGTCTGTGAGAGCCAGAAATCTTGCTTTTTTGTAGGTGACCAAATACTTATTTTCCACCATAACTTGCAAATAAATTCTTTAAAAATCAGACAATGTGATTTTCTGGATTTTTTTTTCTCATTCTGTCTCTCATAGTTGAAGTGTACCTATGATGAAATTTACAGGCCTCTCTCATCTTTTTAAGTGGGAGAACTTGCACAATTGGTGGCTGACTAAATACTTTTTTGCCCCACTGTATGTTCAGAGTAAAATACCCGATTTTTGAATTTCCTCCAACCCGACTTCTTTGCATATATTTAATTGACCAAATGGTTCCAGAGTCAGACGGTGAGGCGCTAATTGGTGGTTAATGATCGTCGATGGATTATCCTGTGCCTTTTGTCACCAGATATATTTTGAGAAGACACCCTTTACTGTGTTTTTAGTCTACTGGAAAGAAGACTGCTGTGAAGCTACTGGGATTTCTGGGAAGAGCTTTGGGGAGAAAAAGGGAAGAAAGAAGTCATCTCAGTTCATTTACACTTGGTAAGTCTTTCTTTTAAATTAACTAAAAAGTAAAAGTAAACACTGACTATATAAGTGACATTTGCTTATTTTCTATAGTAACTCAAACTTACAACTATCTCTTACAATAGATGTACAATAGCTGCAAAACTGAGTGTATATACTCAAAAATATAATGAATGTCTATACGGTACCAGGTTCCAAGTTTTATGAATGATTTAGCTTTAATATGTAAGTTTCAAATGGCCCAAATATTAATACTATAAATGTATAGAGAAATGAATAACCATTAATAAGCACAACATAGTGCAGGCATAATTAATGTAACTGTGATCGAGACACTAAATGTTCAGAAACCATGCAATAATAAAATATATTTTCATTATATTTGAACCAGTTTTTAAAAGTCTTTTTTTGTAACTGTTGAACAACACATTTTAAATGTTTTTATCTAATCCACTGCTCTGGGTCTTCAAAACTTAGGTTGTTGCTTTTGTAAACTGTTTTCCTACAGAATGAAATCGTCTGAAATGGCATCATCTGATTCCCATGACACAAAACACCATCAAAGACGGATTCGTGCAAAAAATGGCAATAAAAGGCTTCACTACTGCTCAATGTGTGGGAAAAGTTTCACACGACCAAGTAGTCTTAAAATACACAAACGGATTCACACAGGAGAAAAACCGTTTCAGTGTACTGAGTGTGGGATGAGGTTTTCGGATCAGAAAGCCCTCAAACTCCATCAGCGCATTCACACAGGCGAGAAACCATATTGCTGCTCAGAGTGTGGGAAGAGTTTTACACAACGGAGCGCTTTTAAATCCCACCAGCGCATTCACACAGGAGAGAAGCCGTATCAGTGCACGGAGTGCGGGAAGAGTTTTTCACAGCTGAATACTCTCAAAGTCCATCAGCGCATTCACACAGGAGAGAAGCCATATTGGTGCTCGGAGTGTGGGAAGAGTTTTTCAGAGCAGAAAACTCTTATAGTACACCAGCACATTCACACAGGAGAAAAGCCATTTCACTGCACAGAGTGTGGGAAGAGTTTTACAGAGCAGAGAAGTCTCAAAGCCCACCAGCGCATTCACACGGGAGAGAAGCCGTATCAGTGTACAGAGTGTGGGCAGAGTTTTACATTACGTAGTGTTTTTAGAATCCACCAGCGGATTCACACAGGAGAAAAACCGTATCAGTGCACTGAGTGTGGGAAGAGTTTTACACATCACAATGCTTTTAAAACCCACCAGCGCATTCACACAGGAGAGAAGCCATATCAGTGCACTGAGTGTGGGAAGAGTTTTACACAACAAGGTGCTTTTAAATCCCACCAGCGTGTTCACACAGGAGAGAAGCCGTATCAGTGTACAGAGTGCGGTAAGAGTTTTTCAGAGCAGAAAAGTCTGAAAGTCCACCGGCGCATTCACACCGGAGAGAAGCCATATCAGTGCACAGAGTGTGGGATGAGTTTTATGTATAAAAGCGTTTTTAAAACCCACCAGCGCATTCACACTGGAGAGAAGCAGTATCACTGCTCACAGTGCGGAGACAGTTTTTTTGAGCTGACAGCTCTCAATGTCCACCAGCGTATGCACATGGGAGAGAAACTGCATTGCTGCTCATACTGTGGGAAAGGTTTTGTAAATGTATCGAATTACAAAAAGCACGTGCAAATTCACACAGGAGAAAAGCCGTATCGCTGCTCACTGTGTGAGAAGGCTTATACTCGAAATAGTCATCTTAAAAGACATCAGCTCACTCACACAAGAGAGAAGAAGTACCAGTGATCATACTGTTGAAAAACAATAAACTTCACATGTTTTTAAATCACATTTACACTGATGGGAAAGCATACTAAAATAATATGAGAAATATTATATGCCTGAGCACTTTTACACAACAAAAAAGAACTGAATTAGCAAGTCTAGTTTGATTAGCTCTAGTGATTAGTGCTGTGTATAACTGAGATATTCTGAATATATCCTGGCCTTGGTCTGTGGCCTTGGCCTGACTGTGTGAATTTTTTTTTTTTTTTTTTTTTTTTTTTTTTTTTTTTTTTTTTTTTTTTTTTTTTTTTTGTATATCTTACCAGTGACCTGGTCTATGGCCATAATGTCACTATGTAACAAACTCGTCAAACCATCAGTGAAACGTTTACATGTTTCAATACCTGTGGTTTATGCACAAAAGCTTTTTTTTGCATTCACCTCTGTGGATGTGACAACAAATTATTTAATTCAGTTCATGTGTATAGCGCTTTTAACAATGGGCATCAAAGCAGCTTTACTGTTTATTCCTTAGGTTGTTTTTTTTTTTTTTTTTTTTTTTTACTTAAAATGCATCTCAGACTTAAAATGGTGTCACTGGGAAATGTTATAAACCTTTCTTGGCCACACTACTATTTGAAACCCTTTTATATTAGAATTTGCTGCAGAAACGGATTCTGAAACCAGTTAAATCTTCACTGTTTTTCTGTTAACAGCTATGAACTAACACAACCCAAATATGTTTTTAGCAGGATTCCTTTCCTGAATGGGGGCATTTACATCACACACACACGCACACACACTGATCAGGTTATTGTTTGAGTGAATAATCTGACCTAGACAGTAGATTTGCATATTGCATCAACTGCTGATGTAATCATTTCATGTTTTATACCAGATCTCACCATATGCTTATACTCAGCAAAAATTTAGTATTGTTACTACTGTTCTATAAGTGTGATATAATTAGTTGCCACTATCCACTGTAAGCCAGAAAAGGAGATATTTTCTTTTGCGTGTGGTTTGTTCTTGTTGGCAAGTTACCATATGAGAGAATCAAGAAAGAAACCTTCTGGCTTTAACTCTTTTTAAACTTTCCTTGGGATTTGTTTTAGTTTAGTTTCAGTATTGCAATTGGTCTGGAGTGATCTTAATGATCATGTCAGGTGAAGACAAAAATATGCTTCCTATGTATATTGAGAATCATCCTCTGTACATATAAATCAAATAAACATTACGTAGCATGATTGAGTACTAGTGTGACGTGTAATGTTGGATAAGTTTCACATTGTCATCTACTGTTTCAAAAAACCATATGCTCTTTGGAAATGCCTTAAGTTTTAACCCCTGTTAAAATGACAGGTTTATTTTTTGTGCTGTAAAGAAAAAATTAAACCAAGTCAAATGCCAGTTAAGAACTTATAAACATTAAGTGAAAAGTTACCACAAACCTTTTAATGGAAAAGAAAGAAAGATAACTTTATAGGTAACCTAGTTGCATAAGTGTGCACACTCTTTAATAACTGGTGACATGACATGTTCCGAAATGAACCACACATTCAATCTAATGTTCAGAAGTAACCATGCAGTATAAAAGACGTTGCTTCCTTAGAGAAATTGTTTTGCAGGAGGACAGTGTAAGTGCATTTTCACATGTGCACTGATTCCTAAAGATTAAATTGGCCTGGTCATGCTTTGAAGATTTTTTAATCTCTGGTGAATTTAAAGGTCAGGCTTTTAGGAATATTTAAATAGCGATTTCAGATATGTTTATGGATTTAACCTTAGTAAATGTGTTCTTCTACTAAACTCAATCTTATATTTCTTCCACTGGCTTCAAAGTAAAATCCTCCATCTGGTAAAATCCAAATAATTTTCAATTCGTCGCAGATTATTCTTGATAGTAACAATAATTCAGGTGAACAATCCAAAAAGAGAGTTACAAAATCTTAAAAGGATAACAGGCAGTAGGGGAGAGCTGGGCACAAGCTGGTCCGCTGTGGCGATCCCGAACAGGGAGCAGCCGAAAGCATTAGTAGTATTTATTTATTTAGAATGTCTGGTACAAGTTTGCAGTCTATTTTATGAATAAAACATTTATATTATAAGAGATAGATTAAAGTCATACTGTCTTGGAAGTGTTTTGCTCAGAGTAGTCTGCTTAAAAGACATCAGCTCATTCACATAAGAGAGAAGACATAACAGTGGTTTTAAACAACAAAATAATTTTCAAAACAAACCAGCTCATTCACACTGATAGGTAATATTATACTCATTTGAGCACTTAACAAAAAGTGAATTTGTGACGCTAATTTGAATAGCTCTAGTGATTAATATTGTATATACTGATATATTCTGAATAGATCTTGCCTCTTGGGCTGTCTGTCGCCTTAGGCTGGCTGTGGTATCATTTGTTTATACCTCATCTGTGACCTTGACTATGACTGCAGTATACTTTTGTTTTGGCCTGTAGACATTCTTTCTGTTCTTTTCTGATAAATGTGCACCAAGTCCAGACACTCTGTAACAAACTCAGCAAACCATCAGTAAAAACATTTACATGAAAGGTTTATATGCAAAAAGGTTCTATTTTTGCGTTCATCTCTGTGGATTCGACAAATTCTGCTTATTTCTTTACGTTTTATACTTAAAATATACACCCAACTTAAACTGGTGATAAACCTGGTTTGTCCACACTACTATTTAAACTTCTGTTATACCTTGCAGCAACTAATTCTGAAATATCTGTTAAATCTTCACTCAAACAACTTAATCCAATTTAATTATATAAAAAAAACACCCTATTGGTGTGTCAGTAAACTACATCAGTAAAACCATTTATCATTCATTCCTACTACTGTAAAGGGCCATCCATACCAAGTTATAGTTAATGTACAGGGTTTTTTTTTTATTTTATTTTGTTTTATTTCATGCATACAGGCACAATGTATACTTTACATTTATTGAGCTTATATAAGTTTAATTACCCAAGTTGCCCTATATTTGGTGGCATTATTGTCTATAGCGTGTTTTGAGAAAAACTAAAAATAAATATTTTTGATGAATATTTTGGTTGAGCTAGTTGGGTTATTTATTGAAGTATATCTGCTTTAAAACTGTACTTTGTGATCCCCTCAGGAATAAACATATACACTTCTGTATAGCAGCAGTTGATGGAAGAGGACTGATTGCTGATTTTTCCTTTTGTTCTACACAGTTAATCCAATAGAGTTTGGGGTCTTTCAATGAGAACTGTGGTAAATGTTTTGAAAAAGGGTGTGAAAAATGTGTGAAACAAATGAAGTGTTAAGACATTTGCAAGAGAAGACTTATGCTGTGCTTAGAAGGTGATGATGAAGATCAAGTGGATCCCAGTTTCGTTATGTGTGTTTTAGCAAATGAGAAAAACTGTAAATAAAAAAAAAAAAACTTATTTATGGTTTAGATTTTTATATTAATCACTGCTTAATTATCTGTCTGTGTAGGCTTCTATGAATTAGTTTAGGCATATATAATCCTTTCACATCCTTTGGACACAAGCCATAGTACATGGCAGATGTCTCAAACAGCAGCAGGTTACACACCAATCTGGTTTAATTGACCTATTTCTTATTTTGCAGTAAAATAAATTAACTGGGATAACTACACAGAATAGAATAGTTTCTTTTAATAGTGGGGTATATTTTTTTTTTAAGACAGAGCTACAACCTGTACCCCTTTCTCCGTCAGGAGATCAACAAACAGGATATCGAAGATGAAAACATGAGCAATGCAAGACTTAAAACCGAAAGAACTGTGAATATAAACTAAAAGCTTGATATCGACAGACCTTAATGGAAACTGAACAAATACTTCACGCTAAATACAGCACACAAGGGTTAAACAGACAACCTTAATGAAAGGAAAACTCAAAACAGGTGAGCCTACTCGTGATACATTAGGGAAACCACGAGTGACAATAAATGGGCAGAAACATGTCATGAATCAAGACAACACATGGCAATGTAAACAAACATATGAAAACACGGAACAAAGTGGGCACAAGCAGTGTAGCGTGCCTCAGCACGAGGGGCAGATTCGGTGCGCGACTGTTCAAACTCGAACTTCTCAGTATTTTCAGAAAATGGGTTTGTGGATGTGTTCTGTAATTAGATCATTATTTTTTTAACTGATCTAGTCTAGTCTGTAAACAAATGAACCAATGCCAGGATTACTGATAGAGACATTAAATCACTTCTGTGTAAGTTGATACAGTTCAGTTCTGGGTGTTGAGGAGCCTGACGGCTTGAGGAAAGAAACTGTTACACAGTGTGGTTGTGAGGGCCCAAAAGCTTCAGTACCTCTTTCTAGATGGCAGGAGGGTGAATAGTGTGTGTGAGAGGTGTGCGGGGTCATCCACAATGACCGTTGGCTTTGCGGATGCAGAGGTGATGTAAATGTCCGTAATAGAGCGAAGAGAGACTTCAGTGATCTCAGCTGTCCTCGCTATCCGCTGCAGGGTCTTGCGATCCAAAACGGTGCAATTCCCAAACCAGGCAGTGATGTAGCTGCTCAGGATGCTCACAATGGTCCCTCTGTAGAACATGTTCAGGATGGGGGGAAGGAGATGGGCTTTCCTCAGCCTCCATAGGATGTAGAGACGCTGCTGGGCATTCTTGCTGATGGAGCTGATGTTGAGTGACCAGGTGAAGTTCTCTGCCAGGTGATTAGCCCTGAGGGGCCCCAGTGCTCAGTGTGGTGGTGCTGGAGATTCTGTGCTCCATTCGGACTGACTGAGGCCTCAGACTCAGCTTCTCAATTAGGTGCTGAGGGATGATTGTATTGAATGCTGAACTGAAGTCTATGAACAGCATTCGTGCGTATGTGTTCTTATTGTCCAGGTGGCCAGATGAAGGGTTGTGGTGATAGCATCATCTTTTGGAACAGGGTTTTTACGAAACGCAAACTGTATGAGGTCCAGTGAGGGTGGTAGCTGGGTCTTGATGTGCCTCATGATGAGCCTCTCGAAGAACTTCATCACGATGGGTGTGAGTGCGATGGGACGATAGTCATTGAAGCAGGAAACCATAGACTTCTTTGGTACAGGGACGATGGTCGTCTTGAAGCATGTAGGAACAATGGTGGTGCTCAGGGAAATGTTTAAGATGTCAGTGAAGACATCCACTAGCTGTTCTGCACATTTCCTCAGCACTCTGCCAAGAATGTTGTCTGGTCCAGCAGACATCCGTGGGATGACTCTGCATAGAGTTCTCCTCACATCAGCTGTGTTTAGACAGATCATCTGGTCGTTTGGTGGAGGGATGGTCTTCCTTGCCGCCACTTTGCTTGTATTGTTAGTTTCTGTCAATGAAGCAAATATGCTGTGTCATATCTAGGCTGTCTGACTATAATCGAAAATACAAATCTTGTATGTTCAGAGTAAAATACACAATTTTTGAATTCCTTCCTACCCTAACAGGTGAATATTCCTCCCAATCACAGACTTCTTATTTATTTGACCAAATGGTTCGGGACTCAGATGATGAGGTGCTAATGGGTGGTTAATGATCACTGATGGATTATCCTGTGTCTTTTGTCCCCAGATATATTTTAAGACACCCTGTACTCTGATTTTAGTCTACTGGAAGACTGCTCTGAAGCAAGTGGGATTTCTGGGAAGAGCTTTGGGGAGAAAAGGAAAGAGAGAAGTCATCTCAGTTCATTTATACTTGGTAAGTCTAAATCATGTCATTTTTTTTTCATCTTCAAATGCCAGTTAACAACTTTTGAACTTTTTGATGGAAAAGAAAGATAAATTTTATATATATAAGAAAAACCTAGTTGCATAAATGTACACACCTTTTAATAATTGGTGACATGACATGTTCTGAAATTAACTGCACATTCAATCTAATGTTGTTTTGGCCTGTAGACATTCTTTCTGTTCTGTTCTGATAAATGTGCACCAAGTCCAGACACTCTGTAACAAACTCAGCAAACCATCAGTAAAAACATTTACATGAAAGGTTTATATGCAAAAAGGTTCTATTTTTGCATTCATCTCTGTGGATTCGACAAATTCTGCTTATTTCTTTACATTTTATACTTAAAATATACACCCAACTACACAAACTGGTGATAGACCTGGTTTGTCCACACTACTATTTAAAACCCTTCTATGTTATACCTTGCAGCAGTAATTGATTTGGAAATATCTGTTAAATTTTTATTTACTTACTTATTTTACTTTTTTATGGCAAATGATTTACGTATTTATATTAATCAATAATTACCTTAATTACCTGTCTGTGTAGGCTTATATGAATTAGTTTAGACATATATGACCCTTTCACCTCCTTTGGATGCAAGCCATATTACATGGCAGATGTTGTCTAAAGTACAGGGGTATATACATAGGGTCTTAATAACGGCACTAATGTCATTGTTGGTATCATTCATTCATTGTCTACCGCTTATCCGAACTATTCTCGGGTCACGGGGAGCCTGTGCCTATCTCATGCGTCATTGGGCATCAAGGCAGGATACACCCTGGACGGAGTGCCAACCCATCGCAGGGCACACACACACTCTCATGCAATCATACACTACGGACAATTTAGAGATGCCAATCAACCTACCATGCATGTCTTTGGATTGGGGGAGGAAACTGGAGTACCGGTAATGCAGAACATGCAGACTCCACACACATAGCGGAGGTGGGAATCAAACCCCCGACCCTGGAGGTGTGAGGCAAACGTGCTAACCACTAAGCCAACCTGCCCCCTCTTTGTTTTAAGGCTTTGGCAATTGTATATATGTTACACATGATGTTTGAATACACATATACACCGATCAGACATAACATTCTGAGCACTGAGAGGTGAAGTGAATAACACTGATTGTTATGGCACCTGTTAGTGGATGGGATATATTAGGCAGCAAGTGAACATGTTGACCTCAAAGTTGATGTGTTGGAAGCAGGAAAAATGGGCAAGCATAAGGATTTGAGCGCGTTCGATGAAGGGCAAATTGTGATGGCTAGACGACTGGATCAGAGCATCTCCAAAACTGCAGCCCTTGTGTGGTGTTCACGGTCTGCAGTGGTCAGTATCTATCAAAATGGTCCAAGGAGGGAACAGTTTTCATGGGCAGCCAAGGCTCATTGATGCATGTGGGGAGTGAAGGCTGTCCCGTGTGGTCCAATCCAACAGACAAGCTACTCATGCTCATATTGCTAAAGAAGTTAATGCTGGTTCTGAAAGAAAGGTGTCAGAATACACACTGGGCTGTTTTAGCAGCAAAAGGGGGACTTACACAATATTAGACAGGTAATAATGTTATGCCTGGTTGGTGTATACTACTAGATATGTAACAGAGAAAAGTTTACATTTTGTGTTAAAACGGAATAATAAAAAGTTGATCACAAAAAAGACAACCTAATCAAAGGAAAAACTCATGATACATTAGGAAAACCATCTTGAAATAAATCAAGACAAAACACGTGGCAAAGTAAACAAACACAAGAAAACACGGAATAAAGTGGACATGAGCAGTCTAGCGTGCCTCGGTGCAACAGGCAGATTCGTTACCTCAGTATTTTCACAAATTGGGTTTGTGTTTAATTATCTAATTTTCCCTATATTTAGTGTCAATTGTCTGTAAATTGTTTTGAGGAAAAACTGACAATAAATAAATATTCTTGATGAATATTTTGGTTGATTTAGTTGGGTTATTAAGTATATTTCTGATTTAAAACTGTACTTTCTGCCCCCCTCAGGAATCTGGATAATTTTTTTTCTGTTTATTGACCACACCCCACCCCTCCACAGTGGAATGAAATTTCCACCCATGCTAGTTTTATAAAATTATTAGACTTTGCTTATATTATTAGCTTCTGCCACCAGAGCAAATATGCTGTGTCATACCTAGGTTGTCTGGATATAATCTATATACAAACCCTGTATGTTTAGAGTAAAATACCAGATTTTTTATTTCCCTCTTACACGAACGGGAACAAAATCATTATTTTGCATATATTTAATTGACCGAATAATTCCAGACTCAGATGATAACGCCCATCAGGCATTAATGGGTGGTTAATGATTGCTAATGGACTATCCTGTGTCTTTTGTCTCTGGATATAGTTTAAGAACACTGCTGTGAAGCAACTGGGATTTCTGGAAAGAGCTTTGGGGGAAAGGAAAGCAAAAAATGTATTGAGGTATAATGTGAAGTTAAAATATTAAAAATTACAAATACATATAAAACATTGATAAAGCAAATATTAATATAATACATGTATTTAACAGAACATAGTGCTGACATACCTAGTGGAACTGTTTAAATTCACAACACTATACAATGTAAGAAGACAATTTTAGCATCTATTTTAAAAAAAGGGGTTTAATAGGGTTAAGAAATTAACATTCCAGTTCATGGCGTTGCTAAAGGAAATAAAGTTATATTACAGCTTTCAAGAAAGGGTCAGAAACCATACAATAATAAAATAACCAGATTTGAGATTATTGTAATTGAACTTATGAAATCTCCCCGAGTCATTTTGTGTTTCATTCGTTTTTGATTTTGTCAAAATCAGATAAAACCATCTCCTCTAGACTTATGGCACAGTGAGCTTTTGTGTTTTACCTCTTTAGACCATTGTCTTTGGGACTTGTTAAATGATTGTTGAACAATATGGCCTCACTGTGCCTATGAATTCACCCTTGAGGGTGCCATAAAGGAAATTAAAACTTAAAATTAAAAAATTAATAAATATTAATAAATAAATTCATTAACCTTAGTATAATATAAATATTTCCAGTAAAACTCTTTTTTTTCTTGTTGACAATAATATATGTACTGCTAAAGGAAACAATACTGTTTCTATACAATGCTAATCTCTTAATCATAAATTTTTGCCTTGTTTGTTTACTAGCCTCTTTTCAGCTTCTGTTTCTGTGACTGATGAATAAAGCACATGATACTTATTTAGCACCTAATAATCTAAGATTGTTGTTTTGTCTACTGTTCTGCTACAGAGTGAAACATCATTTTCTGGTTGTCTTCATACGATGATATGGGAACAATCCATCCAGACACTTTGCATAACTTTAATATATCCAATGGTTTGAGATGTTAACCTGCCACACCCCAGATACAGATGATGAGGTGATAATAGTTGACTATTGACTGTGAAATTACCTGTTGTTGAACTGTGTCTTTGTGCTCAGGTGTACGCATAGGATACGCTCTGTCATTTTAGTTGAGATCCTCACACAGAAGACTGCTGTGAAATTATTGAGATTAAAAAAGGATCATTTCAACTTGGTAAGTTTTCTTTCTTTCTTTCTTTCTAAAAAAGAGAAAATTTGAGAAATTTGTTTTGAAAGTAAAGCTGTTGCAGTTCTGGCACTGGGTCTTTCAATTCTGTGCAACTACACACAGGAATAAATGAGCTGCTCTGAGATATAAATGTTTAAAAAGTGACTGAGAAAGAGCCATTGAGCAAAAGAGCAGATTAGAAACACCGCAGGCTAGATTAGATTAGGATGAATGGATGGATGGATAGATAGAAGGAAAAAACAAAAGAAATAACAAGAGAAAAAAAAGAGGAACACAAGAGATGGATGGATGGACGGATGGACGGATGGACGGATCTGCACAGAGTCCTAACCTCAACCTGATAGAACACCTTTGGGATGAATTAGAGTAGAGACTGTGAGCCAGGCCAAAACTGCCTTTACATGTAATATGGAGTTGACAATTCCTCTAGAAGCGCATTTGTGAGGTCAGGCACTGATGTTGGACGAGAAGGCCTGGCTCGCAGTCTCTGCACTAATGCATCCCAAAGGTGTTCTGTCGGGTTGAGGTTAGGACTCTGTACAGGCTAGTCAAGTTCCTCCACACCAAACTCACTCATCCATGGCATTATAGACCTTGCTTTGTGCACTGGTGTGCAGACATGTTGGAACAGGAAGGGGTCATCCCCAATATGCAATATAGCAAATAATCTCTTCAATATAAGTTTTAGCATTTTTGGTTTCTGTGACTGATGAATAAAACACATGACACTTTTACCTAATAATCTAAGATTGATGTTTTGTCTACTGTTCTGCTACAGAGTAAAACGTCATCGTCTGGCTGTCTTCACACTGTAAATCACCACAGAGGGATTTGTGCAGAATGGGCAAGGGAAGAATTCACTACTGCTCACAGTGTGGGAAGGGTTTTGCCAAGCCGAGTATGGTCAAAAAACACATGCGCATTCACACAGGAGAGAAGCCATATTGCTGTTCACAATGTGGAAAGAGTTTTACACAATTAAGTCACTTAAACACACACCAGCATGTTCACACAAGAGATAAGTCGTATCAGTGCTCAGAGTGTGGGAAGAGTTTTGCTTGCAGTCGGTATCTTAAAAAACATGAGCGCTTTCACAAAGGAGAAAAGCCTCATTGCTGTTCATACTGTGGGAAGAGTTTTGTAGATACAAAGGACTTAATGGTTCATGAGCGCATTCACACTGGAGTGAAGCCGTATCCCTGCTCACTCTGTGGGAAGAGTTTTACAAATTCGAGTGCTTTAAAAAAACACGAACGCATTCACACAAGGGAGAAGCCATAATACTGTGTATGCTGTGGGAAAAATTTTAAATATTTAAAGGATTTAAAAAGTCACCAGCGCATTCACACAGGAGAGAAGCCATACTGCTGCTCACACTGTGGGAAGAGTTTTACACAGTCAAGTGGTTTGAAAAGGCACCAGCTTATTCACAATAGAGAGAAATGTATTGCTGATCACAATGTGGGAAGTGTTGTACAGATTTAAGTAAGTACATTTAAACAGAATAAAGAACTTTTTAAAAGGCATCAGAAGATTTATACAAAAAAGAAACCATACTATATATACACAGTACATAACATTTTCATTATTCATGCGCAATGATGTTTGAATCTGCAATGATGATTGTAGATGAAGACTTTCCACTAAGTGATGAGGTGTAGGAAGACATGGTAGACTTACATGATTCATGATTTAGTGTATTAGTGACTCAAATTTTATTGTCTGCCATGTTTACTGTATACTGTTTTAAGTGACGCATGTATTCACTTGTCCAGAAAAGAACAAAGTGTATTTTTGTATTTTACATTGTTAATTTCTTATTAAAAAAAAACTGTTCCAACCTTCACAGACTAGTCTCTACTTTCCTACTATGCTTTAGCCACTGCTCAATTGGCCAAGTGATGCCACTTCTGTCTCATCGCCGGCTAACTCTTAGGGCACAATATACTTATTCCACTCCACCTTAAATACAAAAACCCTTGCCTTTACTGAATCCGTGCAGGCAAAGCCTAGCCCTTTTGGAGGACTAAACTTTGTTTTTTTCCTGTCACACAAAGTTCCCCATGTAAAACATATAATGGTGGAGAATGCCGGCACTATCAAGGAAGCCTGATGATGATGAGGAAGACATGGTACACATACAAGATTTAGTGAATTAGTGACTCAAATTTTATTGTCTGTCATGTGTACTGTTTTAAGCAACGCATGCATTCACTTGTCCATAAAAGACAGTTTTTTTCTTCTTTAATAAATTGTTTATTACTTGTTAATTATTTGTGTATTCTTTTTTTATTTTTCATTTTAAATACATTCAGTAAAAAAGATTACGGTAGTTATATAGGTTGCATTTAACTTAAATGTGTGTGAAATAATCGTTATAACGGTTCCCAGGGACGTATCAAGTGGAAAGTTTTGACTGTTTAATTGATGGACTCTGCTCAGCCAATCAGAATCTTGCGAGGGAGGGAGGCGCTACGACAGAGACAGGAAGTAGGACAATATAAAGCAGAAATAGATATTAATTTTGCATGTTTCTTGACATCTGGACTGGGCAGTTGAAGGCTTCATACTCCGTGTCATGAGCCAATATCCGTGTTTGATTGAATTATTTCGTAATTAAAAGGTTCGGATTTTGTTTAAAGACGAATTGTAGTACGCCTGAAAGCGGACTGCATTAAACTCTCGTCGCTTTGATCTTTCTGAGCATTTCGTTTTATAGGACATTTGTTTTTTATGCTTTCAGAGGTCACTCACATCGCGAGAACATTTGCGGACTTTTGAGTGGTCACTAACTCTTCCGGCGGATTTATCATTATATATAGTTGAGTTCCTCACACACAAGACTCCTGTGAAATCACTGGGATATTTTGAAGGAAATAATAATAATAACAACAATAATTTTAACTAGGTAAGTTTTATTTCTTTTTTAATTAGATGGATTCCTGCATTTATTAATAACGTAAATAAAAAAATATACATTACTGTGACTTTGCAATTGTCAATTTGTTTATGTTTTGCATGTTTATTAACTCTATCTTAACCAGTAGATAAAAATACCTGTATAGCTGAGTGTATACACTGAAAAAATGGTCTGTCTTTGAAACTATTACAATATTTTGCCTGATTTCATGTTATTTAATAAGGTTTATTCCCAGTTAAACTGAAATTTATTCTTAGAACAAAATTTATAGTTCTCTTTATTTATACTTTTAAAAAGTTGGCATGGAATTTGTTTGATAAATGGACCAAAATGTGGCTGTTGCGACATTTAAGCTTTATTTTCAAAGCTCACATCTAGTACTGGTACTCAACCTCCTCTGTTAACATAGCAGAATTTTTAGTCTGAATCTTTTACATTTAGAGTTACATATTACATTCATAATATTTTGATCTAAAATCGATGGTTCTACATATTCACCTGCCACACCCCAGCCCTCAGATGATGAGGTGGTAATATTTTGGGGGCTAATGGTATGGGGAAATGGCCTGTTGTTGAACTGTGTCTTGGTCTTCAGGTGTATTTAAAGGAGACAGTGTAGATAGTACTTTTGAATTTAAATAAATAGTCAATAAATTATTTAGGAATATGCAATTGACATTTATTTCTTTGTTTGACGAAAAATATGTGCATAACTAATTTATTATGTATATGTATTATACAAGGGGGGGCACGGTGGCTTAGTGGTTAGCGCGTTTGCCTCACACCTCCAGGGTTGGGGGTTTGATTCCCACCTTTCCCCCGTGTATGTGGAGTTTGCATGTTCTCCCCGTGCCTCGGGGGTTTCCTCCGGGTGCTCCGGTTTCCTCCCCCAGTCAAAAGACATGCATGGTAGGTTGATTGGCATCTTTAAAATTGTCCATGTGTGTGTGTGTGCCCTGCAATGGGTTGGCACTCCGTCCAGGGTGTATCCTGCCTTGATGCCCTATGACGCCTGAGATAGGCACAGGCTCCCTGTGACCCGAGTGTAGATCGGATAAGCGGTAGACAATGAATGTATTATACATATATTATACTTAATGTAGTCTCATGAACAAAATGGTCTGTCTCCAGATTATGCCTATATTTGCCCAATTCCATATAATACATTTAATAATGAATGAGTGAATATGTTAACCACATCATAGTCCAATAATCCATTCCCTATTAAACTGTTTTTTCTTCAGTAACTGTTTGAGGAAGAAATAACTTTAAGGAAATTCTGTTTTAATATATTCCTTAGGAAAAATTAAGTATAATGTTACTGAATATTGTATTTGCAACAATAGTCTTGGTGCTCAAGTTAGGTAGGTTATATTTTCAGTTCAGCAGCATATATTCAGTTATTTTTATTGTACTGTTGTAAGAAAAAAAAAATTTGCATAACATTGCTAACAGAAACAGCCTATCGAGCCACTAAACAGCCAGAAACCATGCAACGCATAAATAACCAGACATAACCTTAAAAATCTTGTCCATAACTCTTGTTGGGAGCTCTATTTTTGAGGGAGAAATATGTTTAGCTGAACATTGATAGCATGCTGCTTCTATACAGCGCTAATCTCTTGAGGATTTACTTGCTTTCTTTCAGTTTCTGTGACTGATGAATAAAACACATGATATTTGTTTAGCACCTAAAAATCTAAGACAAATGTTTTGTCTACTGTTCTGTTACAGGGGGAAACATCATTGTCTGGCTGTCTCCACACTATAAATCACCACAGAGGGATTTGTGCAGAATGGGCAAGGGTAGAATTCACTACTGCTCACAGTTTTGTCAAGCCAAGTATTCTCAAACTGCACATGCGCATTCACACAGGAGAGAAGCCATATTGCTGTTCACAATGTGGAAATAGTTTTGCACTATTAGGCCAGTTAAAGAGACATCAGCAAATTCACACAAGAGGCAAGCCGTATCAGTGCTCAGAGTGTGGGAAGAGTTTTGCTTGCAGTCGGTATCTCAAAAATCATGAGCACATTCACACAGGAGAAAAGCCTTATTGCTGCTCATACTGTGGGAAGAGTTTTAGAGACAAAATGGATTTAAAAGTTCATGAGCGCATTCACACAGGAGTGAAGCCATATCAGTGCTCATACTGTTGGAAGAATTTTAGACGACCAGGTGCTTTAAAAACTCACCAACGCATTCACACAGGAGAGAAGCCATATAAGTGTTCAGAGTGTGGGAAGAGTTTTAAACAGTCAAATGCTTTAAAAAAGCACAAACACATTCATACAAGAGACAAAACGTATCATTGCTTACACTGTGAGGAAAAATTTACGGATTCAAAAACTTTAAAATTTCACCAAAGCATTCACAGAGGAGAGAAACCCTATTACTGCTTGTACCGTGGGACGAATTTTGCATGTTCTCGGCTTTTAAAAAAACACCAACTCGTTCACACAGAAGATAAGCCACATCATTGCTCACACTGTGGGAACTATTATAAACGTTTAGATGATTTAAAAATTCACCAGCGCGTTCATACAGGAGTAAAGCCATATTACTGTTCATACTGTGGGAAGAGTTTTACACAGTCAAGTGCTTTTAAAAGCCACCAGCGCATTCACACTGGAGAAAGGCTGCATCATTGCTCATACTGTGGGAAGAGTTATTCACAGTTAAGTTCTTTAAAAATTCACCAGCGCGTTCACACAGGTGTAAAGCCATATTACTGTTCATACTGTGGAATGAGTTTTACACGGGCAGGTGTTTGTAAAATCCACCAGCGCATTCACACAGGAGAACGGCCATATCAGTGCTCAAACTGTGGGAAGAGTTTTACACATTCAAGTGCTTTAAAAACTCACCAACGCATTCACACAGGAGTAAAGCCATATTATTGTTCACACTGTGAGAAGAGTTTTACACATTCAAGTCAGTTGAAAAAGCACCAGCTTATTCAAAATAGAGAGAAATGCATTGCTGGTAACAATGTGTGAAGAGTTGTACAAACTTAAGTCCATTTAAACTGAAAATAAATTTTTAAAAAGCATCAGCATATTTACACAAAAGAGAAGCCATACTATATATGTACACAGTATACATACATTTTCATTATTCAGGCACTGAATCTGCAGTGATGATTATAACATGTTGGTAAAAGCTTTCCACTGCTTGATGAGGAGTTGGAAGCCATTACCATTACAAGATTTAGTGAATTAGTCACTCAAAGTTTATTGTCTACTGTATACTGTTTTAATTAATACATGTATTCACTTGTCCAAAAATATTTTATTTTATTTTATTTTTTATTTTTTATTTTTTTTTTACTAAGAACAAGGTGCATTTTTGTATTTTACACTGATATTAATTGATTAATACTTTCAACTGCAGCTAGGACTCATTCACCACATACTGAACAACCTTTTTAAAACAAACTTAAACCTGTTATCTTACAATCCGTAATGTGTGGGTATGTATTGTGTTTTGTCTGTTCTTGTGTGTTCAGTTTGTGCAGTATGATCCATTCCAGACTCCAGTTTCAGCCTGCTCTGATTCTGCTACTGCTCCATTTGCCAAGTGATACTACTGTCTCATCACTGGTTATCTCTTAGAGTACAATATACCTATTCCACTCCACCTTATATACAAAAACCCTTGCTTTTACTTACTTTTCGCAGACAAAGCCTAGACTGGACCTTAACATTTTACCAGTGTAAAAGTGATTTCTTCTGGCTGTAAATATGATTCAAATAAACTCTCCTACTTTGCATTATTCATTGTAATGTTTTCTTTTAATTATTTTGCTTGATTGTATATGATTGAAACAGATTTGTCCATCATCGATAAGGCTTGCACTCAAAATTTTAGGTGTGTATTTACACTAATTTATTAGTTGTGTGGTCTGCAAGCACTGTGTTTTATTCTGAGTAGCTTTCCTCCTACAATCATGATTATGTCCTATAATCACTTTATTAAATATGAGACAGCTTGAGTACTACTATCAGAGAAAACTTTTATGCTTTAATGTAAAATTATGATAATCAAGCATAACCATTAATGTTAATGTGCTAGTGTAATAGCATAGCGTATCATGTGACTATGTAATCTTAAAACAAGGCTTAGCAGGCAGCAAGGTAAAAATAAAAAGGTAAATGAAACACTTAAAGGCTCAAGGCCCAGACAGTGTGGGCGGCAGGCTAGGTTACTGTGACATGACAGTAATAAGCAGTTAGGGCATTGTGACCTTGTCTGAGAAATCTTTTGGACTTTTATGCTTAGTTTTAAAATAGCAATATGTTGCCTAAAAGTAGTGTTTATCTATCAAAATTAGTTTTTAGCTTAGATAGAAGAAAGGAAAGAGAGTTTTATTGAAGGAGTAGAAGTTACAGCTTAGTCAGTCAGCCTGTCCAATGGGATCAGTGGGACCAGAGGGTCAGTAAAGGGCTCAGTAATAGAGGCCGATTGAGCTAATGGGATAAAAAATGGAAAATTGGATGAGAAAGGTGCATATCATGTTACTATTTAATCTTAATGTGACTATTTAATCTTAAAATGCAGGCTATAAAACTGTAAAAATAAAAAATTAAATAAAAATAAAAACGCTTAAAGACACAAGGCATAGACAGTGTGGAGGGCAGGCTAGGTTACTGTATTATTGGTAGAAAAACAGTAAGTGCAGACACAGAAAGTACAGAGGATGTGGAATCAGTACAGTGGAAAAGCTTACATATTGTCTAGCCAAGAAGAGAAGTGCAACTAACTAAAAATAATAATTTAATAAGATATCAATGTCTTGGAGACATAGACTTACATAGACTGACATAAACTCATGATGAAAGGTAACTAACTGTGAGGTCAAGATGATCTGTAAGATCTGTAGGGTCAACGTGAAGGTCTAAAGTCAAACAATGCTGACAGTGATGTCAGAGAAATTAAATGATAAATGCTTATCTTTAAAATAGCAATATGTAGGAGAAATTCATGCTTATCTTCAAAGTAGTAATAACTCATTTAAGAGCAGTGATATCTATTATCCTATCATCTATCTAATGGTTAAGCTTATGACAATCAGTATAGTATCAGTATAGTATAACCTCTGATAGTATGTATATGCAGTAATAATAAAATTATACAAATAGAATATAATAGTAACCACACTGAGATTGGAAAAAGAAAGAAAAGACATTTATTGAAAACATTTGGAGCTTACAGCTTAAAATTTTTAGTTTAGTCAGTCAGCCTATCCAATGGGATCAGTGGGATAGCATGACCGGCCAATTGAGCTAATGGGAAATTGGATGAGTAAGGTGCATATCATGCGACTATTTAATTTTAAAATGCAGGTTATGAAACGCTTAAAGGCTTAGAGCCCAAGATTTGCACCAAGATTGAAAAAGGAGGAACAAAAACCAGACAGGAGGATAGACAGTGTGGTTACTGGGACGTTTGACCAGATGGTAAACAAAAATAACACAGAGGACGCAAAACAGTATAACTGCAAAGCTTGCTTTGCACCATGCTAGGCAAATAAAATGCAGACGAACCTGAAACCGTAATGCTGACTTTGCAACGTGCGGTTAAACAAACTTGCAAATGTCTAGAAAAGGTCAATACTATGTCATAAGTCACAAGGAGGTGAAAATAACATCGTGTTCAAAAAACAAGGTGAAAGGTCAAGACGTTCTGTAGAGATAGCTGAAGAAGGCCACAGATATGTAAATTAGGCAAGAAAGGGCCCAAACGAGGGGAACGAAATGTTAAAACTGAATTACAATAAACGTGTATAAATAGTAGGGAATTTTCAAAGTTCTTCAGACCAGCTGCTCTCTTCAGAAATGCATGTGATTGATGTGCATTGCTGAATAAACCTGCATCTTCTCATCTGCTGGCTGACCTCTCGTCATTTTGACTAAGTGTTGATAGTTTACTGAGTTTCATTTGATAGTTTACTGAGTTAATTGATCATGAAAAACTAAGGGGAAATAGATACAAACTTAACTTTCACCCTGTGATATGTACACTTGGACTGGATCCAAGTTCCGACATATTTATTGGCATCACAAACAGGATCTGGCATGAAAGGCTGAATTCAAGGCCTGATCTGGGACCGCAACTGCTACGGGTTACAGATTGCCGGCATCAAAATTGAAAGGTAAACAGACACCTGTTACTCAAAGTCTGTGTTAAATCTATATCTGGGGTCTGAGTAGACCGGCCCTTTTGAAGGTGTCGGGTGTTTTGGTCTCGCACCAGGAACTAGAGGGTGGAAGAGAAGAGAGAGAAAAGAGTGGATGAGGACGGGCAGATAACTGTGTGAATGTGTGTGTGAAAGGAAGTCTCATGGATACCACTATTCATATTGTAAAGAGCATGTCCAGGTGTAATGAGATATTCTGTGAATAGGTCTGAACGGGCGAGTGTTTTGGATCCAGTAAAAAATTCCTGCGGATACCGCTGGTGTGTGGGATGGGAAAACCCACTAACCAGGACTGCACGGGCAGGTGGAAAAGTGCACGGTTTTGTCCCTAGATACCACTGTTCAGGGTAGAACAGGTCTGCTTGGTAGGGATGTTCGGTGAGTCACTGCACAAATATGTTAGCTTTAGTTGTAAATGGGACCCGAGGTCAGAGTGTCGCTGCCGAAAACGCTATATAGTTTCCGGCGGGTTGGGACCCGAATGGGAGCGTCACTGCAGTAAATAGGTTTAGACGCAGGGTTGGACCCAGATCGGAGAGTCGCTGCCGAAAACGCTATATAGTTTTCAAGTGCAGTACGGGACCCGATAGCGTAGAGTCGCTGCAAAAGATGGGTTTTTATCCATTTTATGGTGGGACCCGATAAAATGTGGTAATGTGTTAATAAGAAATTGTGAACTGGTGTGTTTTGTTGTTATGTTGTTTCATGTTGGTGTGTTATGCTTTTGTTGTGGACGTGCAGTTAAGAGAAGAATTGCTACTAGTAGCAGAGGTTGTTGTGTATATTTGGGAGTTGTGTTAGGAGGGATAGAGATTTAGGAGTCTGGATGATTGGATAGTTAATGCGGGTGTTGTCATAAGTAGAAAGTCGTGAAAAGAGCGGAAAAAGGAGGTAAGTATAGTATTTTTACTATAGTGATAATTTGATCTAAGTATATAATATAATATAACTTTAATAGGTATTGATATAATACAGTATAATACTAGTTATAATACAGCAATGATATAGGTATATAATATTTTTATTGTGTATATTTTTGTGTATATTGACTGTTAAAGTGTTACAGTATTTGAAAATACTAAATGTGTAGCTAAAGGAGTTATAAATGTGGTGTGGAGAGATAATATGGCCTAATAATAAGAAAAACATGTAAAATCCCCTATTTCTGCAGTAAATCTAGACTCGAAATATTTTTTGACTTTATGAGTTCAAGTAGTGTGTGTGTTTGTTGTAACTTCTTGTTCAGGCTTCCTGTTCAGGCTTCCTGTGCAGGCTATGTGTGCGTATAAGCCATTATCCTTACCCGAGGCCAGAAGTCAGAAGAACAAATCCCCACAGATCCTTATATAAATCATTGCCTTTATTAATTATATGTCTGTATGGGAATGCATGATTAAGAATAAACTCTGGGTTTTGCTGGATTTTTGTCTGTATTGGCCCTGGACCATTATTTAAGTATGACCTTGTAGGTCAGACAGATCGATATCACGCTGACCAGAGTGAGTGATTGATGAGCTCCATAAATAAGGAGACAAAGTGTGAATGTGAGATTCGTTCCTAATAGAGGGACCTGTGAGCTTTTCTCTCTATTTGCTGATTTATTGCATTAATTACTGATTTGTGGATTATTATTGCATTGATGGATGCTCACTGCTACTGCTGATGATATTTGCTGAGTTATAGCAGTGTTGTTGATTTATTGCATGTATTTGATTATCTGATTATTGCTGTTGCTTATGTTATTGAACATTGTATTGCATATACTTATGAACGTGTATTGTATGAACATATGAACATTATAGTACATGAACATGTAGTACATGAGTCACTATTATGTTATAATAGATAAGTTATGTTCCTGCCACTATTGCTGGGGTTTTCAATTGCTTGATTGATGCATGCTGAACTGCAACTGCTGAACTGCTGGTGGATGAATAACAACTGAGTAATGGAAGAAGGGTTTAATGGTTGATTACTAGAATATTAACTGGTTGAATTGGTTAAAAATATTGATGGTTGTGATGAGAACTGAGTTGGCTTTCTTGATTATACTATGGTATAAGGGTGGTCCTCTTGATTATAATCTGTTATAGTGGTAAAGTTTCGGTGAATTTTTGCTTGGGTGACCCTTGACCCTTATGGACTTGCGGCTTAAATCATAGTAATAAACTAATCGATGAATTAGTAAATTTAGATAATTGGAAAATTACCAATTAATTAAATAACAAATTAATAAATTGGTTAATAATTGGTAGATTATTAATAAATTGACAAATTAGTAATAGGTTGACAAAAACCAGTCACCATTTTCCCAAAATACATTGGGAAGAAATAGCTTAAGAAACTCTGGGAACCTCGAGTGCTCAGCCAAATAAACCCCTAAAATTATTATCCCTTAAAGTACATTAAGGTTAATTAGCATTAGCATTTAGCATTAATTAATTAATTAATTGAATTTATTATTTGAACTCATAACTGATATTTATAGTGGAGTTGTTCATCCAACTATTGTTAAAAGCTGAAGGCTGCTGATACGGTCAAACCCAGGGCAGTGTTGTGGAATACAGGTCTGGGAACAGCATTATACTCCGTATATAAAGATAAGGAGAATTTAATTGGCAGTTGTTCTGGACGTATCCAAATAAAAGTCTAGGTCATATAAGTGAAGCCCATAGGGCTGAACAAGGGGGTGTCATGAGTAAAGAAAAAACACCAACAACGCCTGTAGGGGTGATAATTTCAAAACATACGGCAGCGGAGAAAGAGATTAAAAAATATATGAAAAAATGGAATGACCGGACACATGGGGAGTTGCAGTGGCCACTGGAAGGAACATTTAATAATGAAAGGTGTGAGAAAATGAAGGAGAGACTAGAATGTTGTGGAGAGGTAAAGAAAGAAAGCAGTGAAAGGACAAACAGGAAAACAGAGATTGTAAAATGGTTTGATATAGAAGGAGAAATGCAAAGGGCATTCAGGGAAGAAAGGAAAGAAAAAGCTACAGCCCCACCGGCAGAGGAGCTTGTGGAGCAGACGCCACCCCCGTATGGAGAAATGTCTGATACACAGAAAGCAGGAATCTATGTCCTTACGGAAAGCGAACGGCCACCAAGAGTAAGTTTGGAAATACCAGATGGCCACTTCGAAGGGAAAGTAATATGCAGGCCATGTGAAGGCAAAGACAGAGAAGAAAATACAGCGCAATGCTCAGAACAAGAGCAAAAGCGGATGTATCCCGATCTAAAGAGGTTCCAAGAGGAAAGTGGGGAAAGCTTGGCATGGGACCTAGGACCAGGAGTAGAATCTGGGGAATGGAAAGAGCATCAAGAGAACATAAGGAAAGGAAGTTATAAAGAAGACATACAGTGGCCGAACCTGGGATGCACCTGGGAAACGAGCATACCCCATCTAAAAAATGCAAGGAGAGAGGGTTGTCAACCACTAGAAACAAGTGAAGAAGAGGGCAGACTTTTGACGAAGAATAACCCGAATGAAGGGAAGGATGGAGACAGAAAAATGAGCATATCCACCCAATACGAGGAGAACAGAGAAATGGAACCCTCGGAGAGAGAGAAACTCCCCTTGAACCAGGAAGAAGAACAAAACCAGTGTAATGAGCAGGAAAAAAAAACTAAAATAGAAGAAAAGGGGAAGTATCACATAACAAGAGTAGTGACACTAACACCATCGATAACAGAACAAAGAGACAGTGAGATTCAAGGAATAAGGGAACAAATAAAAGAGATGTGAAGAAAAATTGATGACAGCTTCCTAACAATGGAAGAAATGAAAGAGCAGACACAAATACATTCAAGTACAGAATTGGAGGAGACAAAAAGAAGATTGAGAGAGATAGAACAAGAAATGGAACAAGATGGAAGTGTGCAAAAAAAAGTAGAGGGAGCAGTCAAGAACCCAGTGAGTTCCTAAAACGGAGCCAAGCAGAGAGCAACAAAAAGGAGGAGGGCCTACTCCAACTCCACAAGGAGGCAATAAAGACATGAGAACAGCTGGACCAGAGACCGAGTAAAACCATGGATGAGTTGAAGACCGTACAGGATCAGATGAAAGAGAAAGAACAACAGAAAGCAAAGGGGTCGGTGGTGATTTCAACCATGGTAACAAGATCCAAGAAACAGAGACCAGAGGAAGAGGAAGAGGTAAAGGAGGGGCTCCCAGAATACAATAAGGGAAGAAGTGAACAAGCCCGGGTGCAGTGGCCCAGTTCCCAGTGATGATAAAAGGAAACGATGTGTCCATGGTCATTCCTGGACCTGACAGGGTTAATAGGCAGACTGCCAAGTATCTGTGAAGGAGATGGTGAAATGGATCACTTGATTTGAGGAGCAGACAATGGAGCAGACAAGTATTAGCCCTGGGAGACATCAAGGCAATACTGTCCCAATTGCTAGGAAAGGCAAAAATGATTGAAATATCCCAAAATGTAAACCTCAAGAAAGAGGCAGAGGGACAGATATACGACCCTAGATCATTTGGACCTCACCATAATAGCATTTGGCATTCTCTAAGAGGTTCATATCCAACGCGAGCGGATCCAGAAGGAGTGGAAAAGATCAAGATGGAAGAGGACGAAAGTGTAGCAGAGATTGTGTTGAAGCTACAAAAGGCCTGGAGAGAAGAAATGGGAGGAGCATGGTATGAAACAGCAGCAAGCCAGGCCCTGTTCCGAATGATGGTGAAGAAGGCTTTTCCAATGGAAGTCCAAGATCAACTAGACACAGTGGTGGGACTGAGCACAATGGCATGGCCCACTTTTTAGGCTAATATAATACATTATGTGTAACTGCACAGACGAAAGGAGAGAGAAGCAAAGAAGGCAGCTGACAGTCTGGCTATGCAGCTCCACAAAAACCAGCTAAGCGAATTGGCCTGCAACAAGCAAGATATTATGGAAAAGAAGAAAGAAGAAAAAAGCATGGCAAAGCAGGCAGCAGTGCTGGTGGCGCAACCAGTAGTGCCTCCTGTGGCTCAGCCTGCACTTCTGATGCCACAGCCAGCGGCCATGACACAAGCCATGCCTATAGTTCCGCCACAACAGATGCAACTGGTGTACTATGCTTCTCCACCACTGACAATGTACCCCCAGTGCAACAGTACCCGCCCCAGAATCGAAGATGGGGTCAGGGACGAGGACGAGGTCGGGGAGGAGAAACATTTCAGCAACCTATGAGAGGAAGAGCTCCAATGAATCTAGAAAGAAGAGGGTAATGGGTGTGTCAAGACCCAAGTCACCTACATGCGACCGTATGCCTATCAACAAGAGGGGCCAATAGCGCCCACAAGAGGCAACCCTCAGCAAAACCAAAGATGGCAAGGGGCAGGAAATTGGACAGGGCCCTGGATGGGACCTAACCAACAGTCCCAAGGACCAGTGAACTCGGGAGGGGGCCCAATGGGGCGAAGCCCAGGAAGTATGTGAAGAGGCCCAGAGAAGCCAGATGGGGAGCTCGTGCAGTGTACCACCTCGCTGCACCCCGCTCAAGAACCCACTCTCTCAGTAGTAGTGGGAAGTCAAATTCGCTCGCCATTCTTAATTGACACAGGTGCAACATTCACAAGCATAGGCAAAGAAGGCTCAAAGCTCCCCCTCTCTAGTAAAGCAGTAAAAACAGTAGGCTTCTCAGGGAAAACGCAGACTTTACAATTTACTGAGCCTCAGGAGCTGAATATACAAGGAGTGACAGTGCAAGCATCATTACTGTTCTCCCCAGAAATTCCAGCGAATTTACTCGGAAGAGATGTGCTCTGCAATTTGGGAGCTAAAATACATTGCGGAGAAAGAGGAGTGTGGGTAGAGCTCCCAGAACTTCTGATTCAACAATATGTCATGATGGAAATGAAACTGGAACAATGTGTAATGGACTGGCTGGAACTGGATAAAATGCAGGTCGAAATAAGGGACTTATATGCACAATGGAAACCCTGGCTTATCAAAATGCGGCCTGATTGTCAGGAAAGCAGAGAACCATGGCATTGCACAATGATATACGATGAAGAAGGACAGAATGAGAAATATGAGGCCATGTGGGATGAGCATGTGGCAAGGACACAGTATACTCTGAAAACCATAGACTTTATAGTGGGACCTCAGGGAGCAGCAGCAATGGTTCAATTGCCAAATCAACTCGAACAGTGGTACCAGATTCCAGATGCTGCTCCTCATGTCTCGCTGCTGATCGGGCAAGGTTTTGAATCAAAAGAGCTAGGGCCAATGGTGAAGGAAGCAAGCCAGATAAAACTGGACACAGGTAGGACAGGGAGTCAGTGTATCACCAGATAGGATGTATCTAAAAATAGGGCAGGAAGAAATAGATGAGGTGAAGCCACAGATGGTATTGATAAACAGGGCTGAGGAAGTGAGGATAGAAAAGAGTACGATGAACCTTCTGTCCCAATGGGTAGAAAGATGTGAGCTCACAGAGGAAGAAAGGGGGACACATTGACGCAAGTACCAGACCAGTTATGGACAAAACATCAGACACATGTAGGGTTAGTAAGGTCAGCAGGTATAGTTAAGATGAAAAACAGTATCCCCTGTCAAAACAAGCAATAGCAGGGATAGGGCCAATGATTGAAGGACTAGTAGAAGTAGGAGTTCTGGTCCCAACAAAGAGCCAGTGCAACACTCCCATCTTTCCGGTCAGAAAACCAAATTCTGATAAGTGGAGACTGGTCCATGATTTGCGACCAGTGAATCGAGTGGTAATAGCAGAAACTCCAGTAGTTCCTGACCCACACACTCTGTTATCTAACATTCCAGAAGGAACTAAATGGTACACGGTAATTGATCTGTGCTCAGCATTCTTTAGTGTCCCATTGCATCCAGATTTGCAGTTCTTTTTTGTCTTTACCTATGGAGGACAACAATACATGTACACACGACTACCACAAGGTTACTGTGAAAGTCCATCAATTTTTAACCAAGTCTTAGCTCGAGACCTGGACGGTTTGGATCTGTCCAGCACAATATTACAATACATGGACGACCTGTTAATTTGTAGTCAGTCTAAAGAGCAATCTATACAGGACTCGGTGCAAGTCCTGAAAACTCTAGCAGTAAACGGGCATAAGGTAAGCAAAGAAAAACTGCAATTCTGCCAGCAGAAAGTTAAATACTTAAGTTGAGTGCTACAAGGCACTACACGAAAAATATCACCAGAGCATGTAGAGACTATTCGAAAAACCCCCAGACCAGAAACTGTCCAACAGATGCTATCGTTTTTGAGTTTAGCTGGTTTTAACAGACCATGGATTTATGATTTTGCTATAACACAACCTTTTAGAGACATAGTAAAAACTGCTGACCAAATAATGTCTAGTGCCAAGTTAATTTGGACTAAGGAAGCATTTGATATACTAAAGACTGACTTGACATCGGCACCAGCACTGGCATGTCCAGATTATGGCAAGCCGTTCTATTTGTATGTGTCTGAAAGAAAAGGTTTTGCCTCAGCAGTGCTAGCACAGGAACAAGAAGGCATGGGGAAAAGCCCTGTAGCATACTTTAGCACAGCACTCAATAGTGTGGAAAAGTGCATGCCACCATGCTATCAAGAATTGGCTGCAGCGGCATTCGCCTACCAAAAGGCAGCAACAATCACCATGGGGCATCCAGTGACCATGTACACGTCTCATGCCTTGCATGTGCTATTGACTAGCCAAAATTTTGTGATAACTAATGCTCGAAGAACAGGCTATGATGTAATTCTATCGGCCCCCGAGCTAACATTTGAGAAATGTCGCACAATAAACCCTGCAGATAGGTTGGTGCTCCCAGAGGAGGGAGCCCCACATGAGTGTGCTGAACCACCAACCACCAACCGCTGCCCACCGCTCAGCGTGTCCTCTTTGTGGATGGATCATGTTACCGAAGCAGTGAGGGAAACAAAGCTGGCTATGCGGTAGTTCAATATGATAAACATCAAGGGTATTCAAAACAGTGATGACTGTGGCAATGCCACAGCCATGCTCTGCCCAATTGGCAGAGATAAAAGCACTAACAGCAGCATGTAAACTTAGAGCAGGTAAGACATGCACCATATACACAGATTCGGCCTATGCTTATGGAGTGTGTCATGTGTTGGGCCAATTTGGGCACAGAGAGGTTTCCAAAGAGCAGATGGGTCAGCTATTGTACATGGGCCAGAAATTTCGGAACTGCTGAGAGCGATGATGCTCCCAAGTAAATAGCCACTGTAGAGGAGAAAGAGTTGTGGAAGAAACCTGGAGCAGTGCTAGACCCTAGATCTGGAATGTGGAGAAGTTGTGATGTTGTATTTGTCACCCCACTAAATTTTCTTACAATGTTCATTAAGGAGGCACATGGGATAGATTACTGTGACAGAAGGAAAATCACTGAGACAATTCAAGAAGACTGGTGGTCTCCATACTTAGCAAGTATGGTGGACAAATTCCTGCGAACGTGCGAACTTTGCGCAGTACGCAATGTTAGGGAACATTTCACGGAACCTATCAGTCATATACCAGAACCCATGGGACCATTTAGACATCTGGTGATGGATTTTGTGGTCATGGGAGCCACAGAAAGGGAAAAGGAGGGAAAAAGATACATTCTGGTAGTGATAGATCAGTTTAGCAGGTGGGTGGAAGTGCAGGTTATGGCCAAAAAAATGATGCCAAGACAGTGGTTAAAATTCTGTGCAGGGAAGTGATTCCTCGTTTCGGTATACCAGATCAGTTAAAGCTCAGACAATGGTCCCCACTTTGTAAACAAAGTAATGAAGGTGATGGCAAAGGCCTTATATTTGAAACACCGTCTAAGTTGCATGTACCATGCCCAGTCTCAAGGGATCGCTGTGCTAAAAGAGAAAATAGCCAAGATCTGTGCGAGCACTAGGTTGAATTGGGTACAAGCATTGCTGATAGCACATTGTGCTCTCAAGCTAACAGAAATACCCATCTGACACTGCATGAAATGCTTACGGGATGGCCAATGCCGGTAGCTTTCATTCGAGGACCTTACAAGGGCCGTTCACTAGAGCAACTAGAAGGCGAAATGCCAAGTTATGTGAGACATCTAACCCAAATACATAGAACTCTGTATTCACAGGTCGGTGAAGCCACCCATGGTGTAAGAGTAGAGAAGGAGGACTTCAACAGGTGGAGCCCGGAGACTACGTGAATATCAATGTGTTCAAAAGGAAACATTGGAACCAACCAAGGAGAGAAGGACCGTTCAAGGTAGTTTTGGCGGTCAAGGTTGAAGGTAGAGAATATTGGTATCATTTAAATCATTGTTGCAGAGTTGCAGTAAAAGAACCAAAGTGGAGTGACTCGTGCCCAAAGCTGGTACAATTCGCTCATTCAGAAGAAGACACTGAGCCGGAAGATTTGGAACAATTAGAAGCACCAGCATATAACACTCGGGGAAAGGGTAAAAAAGCTCAGCAGAAAGCAGAGCCCTGAACCGTAGAGTCAGATCCAGACCTCGGGGAGCAGTCAGATGAGGTCCCAGTTTTACCTGTTCCCAACCTTGAAACAACAGTGCACCAGTACTTCAGAGAACCAGAAATAATAGAAGCATTGTCAGATGAACTCAAACCAGACCCATCAGGGCATGCACCACTCAGCGCGTTTGACACATCAGACCTGACAACAAAATTTGTCTACATCAAGTTTCCCCATAGTCGTCATAATGCTAGCAGTCGCACAAGCAGCGTGGTCATATTAGGAAAACCAGTAGAGGCATACTGTAGAGTAGTCTATCCACTTTGGTATTATAGTATCATTGGGAATTTTACTTCTAAACGTAAGCTTCAAAGGACCACACTTATAGACGAATACAGAGCTTGTGTGTTTGTGTCTGCAGAGCATCCCTTAACAGAGATCCGCCAGGCTGGGATTGACCTTGAGGGTACGTCGCTGTGTGACATGTCCATACATAAATTGAGCCAGAATAGTGGAGACGCATTAAAGTATGTCAACATTACTAAGATTACACGGTACAATGTAATGGTACATGGTGTAAATGTACCATGGTATGTAAAGCCGGTACATGGTGCAGACTGGATGCGCAAACTAAGCTCCTCTTGCACCTTTCATCCTATTTCATCCCACTCAGTCTACTGATGACATACATGTGTGCTCGTACCCCCTCCTAGAGAGCAGGGCATGCACTGCCATCATGGACTGAGGATTTATCCATGCAGACAACTGAATTGTGACAAGCAGGGGAGACTCTATCTGGACTGGCAACGGTTCCAGTGCGCCGCCTGCTGCAAGATGATACCCAGCCTGGAAGTTCTGTATGACGATAAGGGCCCGGCACCAAGATGGAAGGGGCTTTCACCCTTGCTGTATGGACATTGACTGGACATTTAGCATGGAAGCAATGCATCCAACCACTAGAATACTTGCACTGGCTAACTTTTTATTATGTGAAGTCAACAGAACCCACTATTGGTGGTGGAACTGGTTCATAGCATTGTCTATGTTAGCTGAACTTTCGATGCTTTTGTGAAGTTGTGTACATGGGCATTATGAATGTATGTGTTTATAGGTGTTTGGTGACCCTGGCACAACAGGCTGTCGTGCAAAATAAAATGCAGGCAGAGTGGGAATTTTACCTCATGATTGGCAATTGAGGGTTTTTCGCCCACTCCTGGTTCACCTTGAGAAGCAGCAGGTCATAGGGGGAAGTGATGAGATGAGGGGAAGTAATGTAATGTGGAGTATAATAGAAAAATTTGAGTACAGATTGAAGTTATAAAAGCGTGTGTGATATGTTAGAAAAACAAAATGTTTAATTATGTGGAACTTAGAATATTTTCATGGTCTAAATGTTTCTGATGTCTAGTCAACATTAGATAGTATCATATGATACACTGGACTGTATAGTGATGATCCCCATGTGAAGTGCTAGCAACCTCTCTCAGGAGCTCCAACAGACCCTCAACGGTATGTAAAGTGCCAGGGTCAGAAGAAACAGTGTGCCTCATCTATAAGGACTTTGTACTTGAAAACCATGTGTATATTGTCACAAATGATGATGTAGAAACTATGTGGGATAAGAACGCAAAGCAGAGAGATTAAGATGCGAACATGTCGATTGTGAGACTTAAGAGTCTCAAAGGGCTGAGTGATGTCGGAAGAAAAGTTTTATGCTTTGTTTTAAGTTTTATGATTTTAAAAATAGTGTTTATATATCAAACTTATTTATTGTGCTTATTTATCCAGAGCGACATACAAAAGTGCTTTAGTTCTCAATCAATGAATACATTAACACTGGTTCAATAGGACACAAACTTGGGATACCATTAGCCTAAAAACTTTTTTTGTTTTTGTTTTTTTAACAATATAATACATAAACAGGGAAAAATAAGAGCTAGTTTAAGTACTTCAGGAAGAGGTAAGTCTTCAGTTGCCATTTGAAGATGGCCAGTGACTCGGCCGTACAGACATCTAGGGAAAGTTCGTTCCACCACCTCAGTGCCAGAACAGAGAAAAGTCTAGATGCCTAGACTATACCTACCTTTTACCCTGAGAGATGGTGGGACCAGTCGAGCAGTGCTAGCGGATGTAAGGGAGCGAGGTGCAGTGCGAGGAGTGACGAGAGCTTTGAGGTAAGATGGCGCTGGTCTGTTCTTGGCTTTGTAGGCAAGCATTAGTGTTTTGAATCTGATGCGTGCAGCTACCGGAAGCCAGTGGAGGGAACGCAGCAATGGGGTGGTGTGGGAGAACTTAGGCAGGTTAAAGACAAGTCGTGCAGCTGCATTTTGGATCATTTGCAGTGGGCGAATTGCGTTCACAGGTAGACCTGCCAGAAGAGAGTTGCAGTAGTCCAATCTCGAAATGACAAGAGACTGAACAAGCACCTGGGTAGAATGTGTGGATAGAAATGGCCGAATCCTTCTGATGTTGTACCGAGGAAACCGACATGAGCGTGTCACATTAGCGACATGGGAGGAAAAGGACAGTTTGATTATCCATGGTTACCCCAAGGTTGTGAGCGGTGGCTGAATGGGAAATCATGGAGTTGTTCAGAGATATCGCAAGGTCTTGGGCTGGGGATGGATCACCTGGGATCACCAGCAGCTCAGTTTTGCTAGGATTGAGTTTCAGCTAAGTTTTCACTAAGTTTTGATAGTTTACTGAGTTAATTGATCATGGAAAACTAAGGGGAAATAGATACAAACTTAACTTTCACCCTGCGATATGTCCACTTGGACGGAATCTGAGTTCCTACAGTAGAGGTGGCGGGACCGGAGGGTGCACCAGCTCTGTTAGGCCAGAAACTGGGAGTGGATATTACACGCCTAAGGATAACCTGGCCCAACGAACTGATACAGTTCGGTATCATCCCACGTGGGGAAATCAAGGCAACGCTGCATATAGAGATCACGTTAAAAGTCTCCAGGATGCTTGTGAAAGAGCGTACCCTGTTAAGATGGATATAATGTGCATCTCCATGTGCAAGCAGCAAGACTCAGAGTCCGTCTCTCAATATTTGACACGACTCACAGAGGTCCATGATGCGCACAGTGGCCTCAAAGCTCCTGATGATATCGGGGCAAACAAGATTACTCCATATGAGGCACACTTGAGAAACAGTTTCATGAGTGGACTGAAGGAAGGGATTGCAAGAAAAGTCAAGGACACTTGCATAACCTGGGACACTGGGAAATTGAGTCTCATCGAGCAGCATGCTATCCATGAGGAGAAGCTGTTAAACCTGGAGAAACAAAAGAGGCAGAAAAGGCGCAAGGGTGAGACACTTGCCGCTCAGCAGGCTCTCCTCCAGATGGTGACATATCAGCCGCAAATGGGAAAGGGAGTAAATAGCTGAGGCCGTGGCCGAGGTAGAGGAGGCCGAGGAAGTGAGAGAGGACGGAATAACAGCTGTTTTGTGTGCGGTGCTACTGATCACTGGGCAAAGGATTGTCCACAGAAAACTCAGTACAACCAAGCAGCAAGCAGAGGGGACTGATGGGAAGATGGGAGCGAGAGGTGCAATCCTGAAGGGTTGGGTGAGTCACAATTTCCTAAGCTTTGCAATGAAGAAATGCTTATGCTAACACCAGATTCTGATTCTTTTCCTGTGATAGAGAAAATTAATTCCTGGGATAGAGAGAATAAAAGCAATTGAGTTTTTGGAACATAAGTATTTTCCTGACAGTACATATGCTAAGTACTCAGATGATCTCTACACTAAAATGCCATTTTTACATTGACACTTTGACATTGTATGTTGCTGGGTTGAATATAACATTTTTGGTAGACTCAGGTGCAGGGAGATCAGTAATAAAGGCAGATGAGTTTCACACATTACTTAAAATGAGTGGAAGATTCCTGCATTCAATAGGAGCTTCAGGGGTCTTGGTCCTGGAACAGTTCTCTGTGCCACTAAAATGTGAGATAAAGGGACAGCCCTCTTTTAAATTTTCTTTTGCAGTTTCCAATTGCTGTCCAATTAATCTCATGGGGCGAGATTTAATGTTCAAATTAGGAGTCACATTAATTAGTGGACATGAAAGTTTGACTGTCAAACTCAATGACATCAGTGAAATCTAATGTGTTAAATATGATCCTAGACCTCTGAATTATTTATATGAATGGAAACTGTGTGCCTCCACAGTGAATGCAGTAAACCTGAAGCTCATTGAAAAGGCTCAAGCTTTAACTAACCCAGTAAAAATATCATATATGCATCCTGAAGAGTTGCACTGCACCGCACAGCTACACATAGGTGCAGATGATAGGTATGAGGAAGAGTGGTTTAGAAAGTTGGATATGCCAGAGCTGTTGTTGTTGAAGAGGTTGTTTAGGGATGAACACCAATATGCAGATGGCCGGGTAAGCCACGTCCCTTCAGCATGGAGGGATCAGTTCCACACGTCTCATTGTCTATTCACCATAATCTTCCATGGAAAGACATAGGCTCATGGTTATATCAGGTCAAGAGAGAATGTGATTGGAAGTCAACCTCTGACCCTTCAGTGTAATACAACCCTAAAATAAAGGTGTATACCAAACCTCTAAACTGGTTGGTGCCTGCAGAGAGAACTGTGGAGATGATCCCTGATGGAACATATTGGCCTATAGTAAATTATATGCTCCCGCAAATAGCACCGGATGATGAGAGGCTTAGCAAAGTACCCCAAGACCTGTGGGCTACAGGTAAACATGATGTGGGGCTTATTAAAGATTGTCCTCCAGTTCACATCGTCCCAAAATCTGATTACCGACCACATAAAGCGCAATATCCGCTGAAGCCAGAATCGATTGCCGGCACCACTCCAGTATTTTTTCCAGTAGTTTTCAGTGGTGAATTTAGCTAACGCATTCTTCCAGTTTCGCTTTTTCGTTGAATGGCAAATCATATACCATCACACGCCTCTGTCAAGGTTACTGTGAATCTCCAACAAATTACAATGAGGCCCTTAGAAATAGTTTGTAGACTCTCCCATTAACCAAAGGGTCAGTTCTTTTGCAATATTTGGATCACTGTCTTTTAGCGGCCCCCATCAAAGAACAGTGTGAAAAAGACACTATAGCATTGCTGTGTCACCTCACTAAAGAGGGACATAAGGCTTGCCTGTCAAAACTGCAGTTTGTACAACAAGAAGTAAAGTTCCTAGGGCATTTAATCTCAGCAGATGGCAAAAGATGGGAAGCTAGCAGAATGTAAGTCATCCAAAACATTCCGAAACCAATAACATCATGGCCATGTGAGGTATGCACATTGAGTATGAAGGCATGACTGAAAACCAGAAGGATAGGTTGTGCTAATCTTCATGCTGTATATGTTCTCTTAAATGTCCTTTGTTATGTTCTTATTAATTGCTTGGATCAGCAAAAGTAGAGTGAGATAATGTCTGTCGGAGATAAAGGAACTTATTTTTCCGCTTGTGCTGCACTTGCGATCCCCCGCCCTGACTGAAGGACTGCATGTGCAGACAGTGATCAGCACATGATCAGTACATGAACAGAAAAAATAACTATTTTGGGGTTGTTTTCTTTTGAGGGAGAACAAACGGTGGGGGTAGTGGGGGCATGAGAAAGGTTAGAAAAGAGTACACGAGAAAGAGGAACTACTTCTCTCTGTGCACATTTTTCCTGAATGAACATGTGATAGACGTCCCTCTGCAGAAAATAAAGTTTTGCTTATGTTGGTACTCGACTCCTCTGTTATTTTATTTCTGAATTAAGACAGATTTCCACGACACATACCAGGCTGGCCTGTCAAAGGAGCTCGTCTGTGGTGAGGGGCTCACCAATGAGGTATGAACTCTGCCACGTTACGTATTTAGCCGTCCATGCCACAAAGCAGACGGTCAATGACATCTGCCCTTCCATAGCCACAGAGAGGCAATCTGACTGAGATGATAGAAAGGAGAAAACCTTTCTTTTAGATACCCCGATTTCTCCTAAGGGCCTGTTCTTCCCTCACTGCAGCAAGAAGCTAAGGCTATCAATCAGTATCCACAGGCCCCAGCCTTGCGTGCTGAGGCTAGCATTGCAGCTCGAACCCCCCTTTGTAAAATCTGGTTGGCCAGCCAGCATTCAGGAGCATCTCCACAAGGTGGGTCAGAAAAGAATCCTAATGTCCTAATGGCTAGGGTTTCTAGGGATGTCCTAATGGCTAGGGTTTCTAGGGATGTCCCTTTATTCCCATGTTTACTAGTGCCTACCCTGCCACCTCTGGTGGTTCAAGGGTCAGCTATGCCCACCCATGCTCCTGTACCTTATGTGTCACTGACTCCTGGGTTAGCCCTTGTCAGCTCACTGTTTCAGAGAATGGTAAGGTGAGAACAGCGATAGGCTAACACCTCTTTCAGACAACCTTGCAACGTGATTCCATCCTTTCTGCCGTAAAGGACATCTGGCTAGGCCAATTCCTCTCTGCTGCCCAGGCACAGAGGGTGCTTGGCTCATGGCAGTAGCAGCCAAAGTTATTCTTTGGGTATGCTACACATGAAGCTGTTACAACCCTAGGGACTTTCACTCCTGCAGACAGATGCCATTTTGGAGGCTGGATGCAAGGCTTCATTTGTATGCTTTCCCCAATGGCTCTGCACATAGCATCTTAGCCAGGGTATGCCATGACAGTGTCCACCTGTTACTGGTGGCTCCTCATTGATCCACCTGAGTCTGTCATTTGGACCTAATTTACCTTGTGGATGGTGCTCCTTGGGAGATTCCCATCAGGAGAAACCTCCTCTCTCAGACACAGGGATCAATTTTCCACACGTGCCCTGAGATTTGGAACCTCTTGATCTGGCCCATGAGGGGGACCAGCTCCTATTATCACAGTGCTGTTCCTGCAGACATGACTTTTTGAGGGCCCATTAACCTCTACATTGAGGTATTCATTGCAGCTATTGCTGCAAGTCACGTGGCAATTCTCTAGTCTCTCGCTTTCTGTGTGCTGCCAAACAGCTAAGGTTTTCCTGCAGACTTCGGCTTCTTTAAGCCCTCTTTCAGCCTCTGAGGAGTTTCTGTCCCTGGAAATGGCTCTGCTGTTACTCGGTCATCCGGTCTTTCTGCAGGGCTTCAGATAGCACCTGCTGTGCTCAGTTCAGGTTCTTAGCACTATTGCCCATTGCTTGAGAGAATGGTGTCCTCTCCCTTTTTGTCTCCTTTGGTGGCTGCAGCAAAATCAATCTGTTCTTCAAGCTGCAAGATGCTGGTGGCCAGGATAAGGGACGTCGGAAGCGATGCTTGAGAAAGCAAAAGTGTGGAAAGCAGGTGGGTGTCCATACTAGGCTAAAAACAAACCTTAGACAGCTGGTTCTCCATTCAGCTAGCTGTCTCACCTCGTTTTGTACCTACAGACATGCAGCTCTGTGTGGAAATACCTGCAGTGGCAGTGTGGGTGTTTACATCAAAACAGAATGTATGCTGCCAAACTAAAAATATGACCCACCTAAACTCAGCATCAAGACAATTGTTGGAAATAAGGTACAATATTTAAAAGTAACATCATGCTTAATATTTCTAAAATAGCATAAAAAACAAGAGTTTCTTAAAGTTCTTCCTTAAACATTATATGTATATTATTATATACAGGTACATCTCAATAAATTAGAATGTCGTGGAAAAGTTCATTTATTTCAGTAATTCAACTCAAATTGTGAAACTCATGTATTAAATAAATTCAATGCACACAGACTGAAGTAGTTTAAGTCTTTGGTTCTTTTAATTGTGATGATTTTGGCTCACATTTAACAAAAACCCACCAATTCACTATCTCAACAAATTAGAATACTTCATAAGACCAATAAAAAAAACATTTTTAGTGAATTGTTGGCCTTCTGGAAAGTATGTTCATTTACTGTACATGTACTCAATACTTGGTAGGGGCTCCTTTTGCTTTAATTACTGCCTCAATTGGGCGTGGCATGGAGGTGATCAGTTTGTGGCACTGCTGAAGTGGTATGGAAGGCCAGGTTTCTTTGACAGTGGCCTTCAGCTCATCTGCATTTTTTGGTCTCTTGTTTCTCATTTTCCTCTTGACAATACCCCATAGATTCTCTCTGGGCTTCAGGTCTGGTGAATTTGCTGGCCAGTCAAGCACACCAACACCATGGTCATTTAACCAACTTTTGGTGCTTTTGGCAGTGTGGGCAGGTGCCAAATCCTGCTGGAAAATGAAATCAGCATCTTCCAAAAGCTGGTCAGCAGAAGGAAGCATGAAGTGCTCCAAAATTTCTTGGTAAACGAGTGCAGTGACTTTGGTTTTCAAAAAACACAATGGACCAACACCAGCAGATGACACTGCACCCCAAATTATCACAGACTGTGGAAACTTAACATTGGACTTCAAGCAACTTGGGCTATGAGCTTCTCCACCCTTCCTCCAGACTCTAGGACCTTGGTTTCCAAATGAAATACAAAACTTGCTCTCATCTGAAAAGAGGACTTTGGACCACTGGGCAACAGTCCAGTTCTTCTTCTCCTTAGCCCAGGTAAGATGCCTGTGACGTTGTGTGTGGTTCAGGAGTGGCTTAACAAGAGGAATATGACAACTGTAGCCAAATTCCGTCTGTGTGTGGTGGCTCTTGATGCCTTGACTCCAGCCTCAGTCCATTCCTTGTGAAGTTCACTCAAATTCTTGAATCGATTTTGCTTGACAATTCTCATAAAGCTGCAGTTCTCTCGGTTGGTTGTGCATCTTTTTCTTCCACACTTTTTCCTTCCACTCAACTTTCTGTTAACATGCTTGGATACAGCACTCTGTGAACAGCCAGCTTCTTTGGCAATGAATGTTTGTGACTTACCCTCCTTGTGAAGGGTGTCAATGATTGTCTTCTGGACAACTGTCAGATCAGCAGTCTTCCCCATGATTGTGTAGCCTAGTGAACCAAACTGAGAGACCAGTTTGAAGGCTCAGGAAACCTTTGCACATGTTTTGAGTTGATTAGCTGATTAGCATGTCACCATATTCTAATTTGTTGAGATAGTGAATTGGTGGGTTTTTGTTAAATGTGAGCCAAAATCATCACAATTAAAAGATTCAAAGATTTAAACTACTTCAATCTGTGTGCATTGAATTTATTTAATACACGAGTTTCACAATTTGAGTTGAATTACTGAAATAAATGAACTTTTCTACAACATTCCAATTTATTGAGATGCACCTGTATATGCTGCAAAACTAAAAATATCACCCATCTACCTATATCACTCATCTACAAAGACAAAGTCCAATAACAGGCCATTAGCCAACTATTACCACCTCATCATCTGAGTCTGGGGTGTGGCAGGTGAATATTTAGAACCATCAGTTAAAGATAGAGAGCAAAATATTATGAATCTAATATGTAACTCTAATTAAAAAAAGGGGGTTTTATTTAATCACTTCTGTTTCTGGTAGAGACTGAACAGCTTAAGCCTGTGAGGCTGTCACATGATCAACGAACAAACGATTCGAACCTGAAGACTCGGGAGATAAACTTATCATTTCTGTCTCCAGTACAGACTGCATAGCTTAAGTTTATGGGGCTGTGATGTGATGAACAAACCACTCAAAAACTCGGAAGACTTATTGGTTTTTCTGGTACAAACTGCATGGTCTTAGCCTATGAGAATGTGACGTGACAAAAGAACGAAAGACTTGGTGGGGAGCTGAAGTAAACTAACAGACTGCATAGCTTAAAGACCCTGTTAAAGGGTGAATTAATCATTTCTGTTTCCTACAATTTGACCTTGGTTGATTTATAGTTTTGTCTTATTGTAAATGTGATCAACATCACATTTGAGAGTCTCTTGCTTTAGGATTAGCTTTAGGTCTCTCGCTTTAGGATTATAAGAAGACAAAAATAAAGTGAGCCTAAATACAGTCTAAATAAAGTAAGACTAAACCAGAAACAGCAAAATATAAATGAGAAAACTGATCTTCAACAGTAATAACAAATCGAACCCAAAACTTACCAGCATAGCTAGAACATTATTTGGGATGTACTTCTAAATTCATCACTTGTAAATAAATTTCTTGTAAGCTTTCACTGCTTTTCACTAAGTGTCATTAAGATTTTAAAAGTAATGCTTTTTGTTTTACAGAAGCAGTCCCAGTCAAAGACTTTTTTAATTCTTTGTCTATGCTTTTTATTACTTGTGGCCAAAAAGTTTGGGGATATCTGTGTTTTTATGTTAAACAATAAAGTGTTAAGGATTCATATAATTAAATTTAGCTCATTTAAACATACACATTACTGCACAGAGTTAAATTTGCAAAGTAGATTTTTATTTTCTCTTTTTTTGAAGTCATATTCTTAATTTTTTTAAAGCTGGGAACACACACACATATACACACACATACCTTGTAGGAAACTGGAGAACCCAGAGGAAACCTAAAGATATTTAAGAACACTCACAAAAACCCTAGCTCATGGTTGAACCAGAGGCCTTGGATAAGTGAAACTACATGCTGCAAACATGCTGTCTTAAACAGTGGGTAAAAATGTGAATCTTTTCCAGCAGTACATACTCCACATTACTCCACAACTGAATTATGCAATGTCATGTTTATTTTAATCACATTATTTATATCCAGAAAGAAATGTACAGAGGCACACTTGCCTGACATAATCATCAATATTACCCAACAATACATTGCATACTCAATACCACAAACACCAAAGGCAGTTAAATAGACTGGTTTTTTAATTATCAAATAAAAAAGTGTTTTTAATTCTCAAATAAAAAAGTTGCTCTGCAAGATGACCAAAGTCAGATTATCTTGGTTAGGAAATTATGGAAATGATGTCAAGCTGTAAGGATGTCAAACATATAAACCTCTAAAGTAAAACACTGAAGACAGGTTTTCAAAGAGCTTTTGATTCAGTTTCTAGTAAACGTATCAGTGTTCAGATAAACATACAGCTCCCTCAAAAATAGAGCTCCCAAAAAGAAACAACTTTTACACTCATACAGATGTAATTGAGCTGACCTCAGTACATATGATTAGAATGTTACAAAAGCAGAGATTGTATAATGTTTTTAAGGTTTATTTTAATTTATTCATTCACTCATTCATTGTCTACCACTTATCCGATCTATTCTCGGGTCACGGAGAGCCTGTAACTATCTCAGGCATCATTGGGCATCAAGGCATGATACACCCTGGACGGAGTGCCAACCCATTGCAGAGCACACACACACTCTCATTCACTCACACAGTCATACACTACGGGCAATTTAGAGATGCCAATCAACCTATCACGCAACCTATCACGCATGTTTTTGGACCGAGGGAGGAAACCCCGGTAATTTTAAGTTTAATTTCTCAAATTGTTGTCTCATTAAGTGATGGAGAAGATATTTCAGTTTGTATTCACTATAACTAGAGCCCTTGGTAAAAGTATTTAGTCCATTTAGTGTCTGGCCATTTAGAGGCCCGACAGGTCCTTATCTAACTTTCTAACAAGCCAAGTTATGGGCTCGGGTAGATCATGTGACAAAGCAGAGTGCCCCATAAGACCATTAAAGGTAATCTACATCACATTACTCGAGCTTGGGTCGATAAGTCACCATGAAAACGAATTGAGTGAAGAACAGCGCCACCTAGCCTGGCATGGGTTGAGTCATTTTGCATGCTTTATGTACTCAAGATTTTTGTGGTCTGTGATGAAATGGGTGCCAGGCCCCCTCCAGCCAGTGTCGCCATTCCTCCAGTGCTTCCTTTATAGATAAAAGTTCTCATCATAGTTTTCCTCTGTGGGAATTAACTTCCTGAAATAGAATGCATAGGGGTGAAGCTTTCTGGGTTCAACATGGTGTTGAGAAACAGAGGGAGGTGATGGGTGCAGCTAACAGACTGTAGTTCCTAATGAAACGGCGGTAGAAATTAGCAAACCCCAGGAAGCACTGAAGTTCTTTAACATTCTGGGGTAGAGGCCACTCAGTCACTGCCTTGACCTTGCTTTGATCTATTTCCGTTCCACCTTGTGAAATGACATAGCTGAGAAATGTGATGATATCCCTGTGGAACTCACACTTTTCCACTTTGACGTACAGTTGGTGCTGAGCGAGGCATGACAGGACCAAGTGTACATGGAGAATGTGTTCTTCCATGGTGGTGGAGTAAATCAGGATATCGTCAATGTAGGTGATCACATAGCGGTCAAGAATGTCTTTGACGATCTCTTTGATGAAAGATTGGAAGACAGCTGGAGCATTGGTTAATCCGTATGGCATCACTAGATACTCTTAGTGCCCCCAGGTGGTGTGAAAGGCTATTTTCCATTCGTCTCCCTCCTTTGTCCTCTTGTGGTGGGTATAAATCCAGTCCATAGCGGCTGACCAGCCGGGAAGATCTGCTAATCGGTTGCTGACACATGAGGTTGTCCAGACGAATGGCCATGGTAATGTATTGGGCTAGCAATGTCTCTGTATCAAGACAGACACTCAAGGCTGACACATGAAGTGTCATTCCAACCACATTGAGCAGCTAGTGTATGAAATCTTACAGATTTTTTTTCCTCCCTTCTGTTTCTCTACTTTTGTAAAGCTGCTTTGAGACAATGTCCATTGCAAAATGAGCTATACAAATAAATTGAATTGAATTGAAGACTGAATTACTGCATAGTCAGCTGCCATATCGTTCCTTTGGTGTAGTTGCAGCAGCTGCACAGACACATTCATGCCACACGCTGGATATTCAAACACTTCCTTGATGAGAGCGACAAAACATAAAAATAAAAACCGAACCTGAGGATCGCTGTCCCATACGGCAGATGCCCAGTCCAGTGCTTTTCCCATGAAGAGGGACAGTAGAAAAGTGCATTTGGTGCTCTCTTCACAGTACTTATCTGGTTGTTGGGACAAAAAATTATTGCACTGACACAGGAGCCTCAGCAGAGCACTGTTGGGGGTTGGTGGCGGAGGGACCGGAGCCTGTTGCAGTGGTCTGACCGGTTGACTTTGCTATAGTTGGGCCTGGAGCGCTGCAATTTGTCCATGATACCGTGGCCAGCATTTCACCCTGCTGCACGATGATGGCCTGCAGATGCAATACATCCGCTGGATCCCTTTGCGGTGAAGTATTCTGTAAAGAACCCCCCGAAGCAGAGCATGCGGAATCCATAAGCAGATTTATTAAAGAGAGCAAACAATCCAAATCGTAATCCAAATGGCAAAGTCAAAGAACGGAGCAAAAACCAAACCAGAAAGACAAAACACTCAGGCAAAGAAATACGAAAACCACAAAGATGCAAATTGAAAACGAGAAAGCAAACAAGGTCAGTAACAGGCAGGAAATCACAGAAATAGTACTGCTTAATGGACTTGAAAGAACAATACTTCGTGTTTAAGTTGGCGTGCATTCGCCTTAAATGTCCATAGATAACTGGAAGCAGATGAACCCGGAAGTGGGTTAGAATTCGGGTAAGGGTTTCCTCTGGCAGTTTGTTAGGGACATAGCCCATCGCAATGGTATACAAGGTTCTTCATATCTATTACGTGCTGAGAGATGATTGTATTGAATGCTGAACTGAAGTCTATATATATCATTCATACATATGCATCCTTATTGTCCAGGTGGGTGAGGGGCAGATGTAGGGTTGTGGTGATGGCATCGTCCGTGAAGCGGCTTGGACAATATGCAAACCACATGAGGTCCAGTGAGGGTGCATTTTATGACAATGGGTGTGAGTGCAAAGGGATGGTATCATTGAGGCAGGAAACCATAGACCTCTTCAGCACGGGGATGATGGTCATTTTCTTGAGGCATGTAGGAACAACGGTGGTGCTCAGGGAAATGTTGAAGATGTCAGTGAAGACATCCGCTAGCTGTCAATGTGTTCTGCACATTCCCTGAGCACTCTGCCAGGAAGGTTGTCTGGTCCAGCAGACTTCTGTCGGTTAACTATGTCAGCTGTGGATAAGCAGACCACCTGATCATTGGGAGGAGAGATGGTCTTCCTCGCTGCTATGTTGTTCTGTACCTCAAACCGAGTGTAGAAGTTGTTCAGCACATCTGGGAGGGAGGCATCACTGTCACAGTCAGGTGATGTTGTCTTGTAGTTCATGATCGCCTATATGCCCTGACACATGCACCAGGAATCTCCGTGTCCTGAAATGTTCTGAAAGTGGCAGTGAATTCTCTGGGTGTGCACACGCTTCACATCTCTGATGGCTCTGGACAGTTTGGCCCTTGCTGTTTTTAAGGCCATCATATCCTGTGCTCTGAGGGCAGAGTCTCTGGTCTTCAGCAGCGCATGCACCTTTGCGGTTATCAATGGGTTCTGGTTGGAGCATGTGGTGATGGTCTTGGAGCCAGTCATGTCATCAGTGCATTCGCCAATGTAGCTGTTCACTGATGCTATGTACTCCTCCAAGTTGATAGAATAACCATTAGTTACATGTGCCAAACAGTCCTGAAGAGCATAGGTGGGTCCAGCTGGCCAGATTTTTCACTTGTTGCAGAGCATCTGACGGGCGGTCTGTATGTTGGAACTAGAATAACAGAGATGTGGTCTGAGTAATCAAGGTGGGGGTGGGGCTCCATACAGCACACATCAAGGATGTTTGTGTAAACAAGATCCACCGTTTTTGTCACTCTCATTGCAAAGTCCATGTTGTTGATGGAATTTATGGAACACTGATTTGAGATTTGCATGGATGAAATCTACGACAATAAACAGTCCACCAGGATGAGCATTCTGCAGATCGCTAATAGCCACATAGAGTTCACATAGTGCTTTCTTAGCATTAGCACTGGAGGGAATGTGCACCTCAAAAATGAAAACAGTGGTGAATTCACGAGGTAAATAAAATGGCCTGCATCTAATAGTCACAAACTCCATTAGCAATGAACAGTAATTAGAAACAAGCACAGAGTTCTTGTACCATTCTGTCTTGATGTAAACACACACCACTACCATGCAGAGAGCTGCTTTTCTGTCAGCACAAAACAAGGTAATCTTCTCTAGCTGAATGGTGGTGTCTGGAACCTTGTTGCTGAGCCACATCTCTGTTAAAACAACGATGCATCAGTCTCTAAATACTTGCTGTGTGGTCAGCTGTGGTCAGATGTACTGCAGTATATTGTCCAGGGAGCAAACATTTGATAGCCAGCTACTGTTTGTTTTTAGCGTAGCATGGACACCCACCCACTTGCCATGCTTTCCCTTCCCTGTGCAATGCTCCCGACACCCTGCCCCCAGCATCAGGAAACACCAAGGACTGGAGGGCCGGTCTTCGCAGCAAGCTGAGGTCACAAATCTTCTCCAGCACATTGTCATGCAGGTTAGTTGTTGCATAATTATTGTAACAACAAATACTGTAACAGTGTCTGGTGGTGGTATATATGAACACCCCTGTCTCTGGTGTGCATGTACTTTTAAAAGTTAGGCTAAACATGGGAATAGCACCATTTCGGATCTGGAGTGACCCGCTGCATGTTACTGTCTGGCACGCCATTGTGTATCTTAAGATAGCTTGGTGTGGTGAAGGGTTCATCTCATTCTGGCACAGAATCCAAGATCCAAGATGGCGGCATGGCACTACCACTCCGGATCAAAAATGGTGCTATTGTCCTCATATAGCCCAACTATCACAGCATATGGACACCAGATACAATGGTGTTCATATGTATGACCGCCAGACACTAATAGAGTATGGAAATCATGCACCAGTGAACGTGCATGATGACCTATGGACAAACCTTCGCGATCTCAGCTTGCTGTGGAGACCAGTGCGAGAAAGCGGAAGCGTGGCAAGAGGACGGGTGTCCATGCTAGGCTAAAAACAAACCATAGCTGGCTGGCACTCCCTTCCATACTTCTTTCCAATGTCTGCTCCCTGGACAATAAATTGGGATACATCCGACTCCAGCGAACTACTGGCATGAGTACAGAGACTGCTGCATTTTCATGGAGATGTGGCTCAGCGACAGAGTTCCGGATGCCGCCATTCAGCTAGAAGGGCTAACTGCGTTTCATGCTGACAGAAATGCAGCTCTGTGCAGTAAGACTCATGGAGGTGGCTTATGTGTTTACGTCAACGCAAAATGGTGCAAGAACTCTGTGCTTGTTTCGAACTACTGTTCATCACTAGTGGAATTTGTGACTGTTAGATGTAGACCATTTTATTTACCTTGGGAATTCACCACCATATTCATTGTCAGAGTGTACATTCCACCCAGCGCTAATGCTAAGGAGGCTCTGTATGAGCTCTATAGAGCTATTAGCGAGCTGCAGACTGCTCACCCTGATGGACTGTTTATTATCACCGGAGATTTCAACCATGCAAATTTCAAGTCTGTTCTCCCTAAATTCCATCAGTATGTGGACTTGCTGTATCTTGTTTATACAAACATTCCAGGTGAGTATCATGCGGCGCACCGACCCCACTTTGGATACTCAGACCACATCTCTGTTATGTTAATTCCAGCATACAGACCACTCGCTAGACACTCTAAACCGGTTTTGAAACAGGTTAAAACCTGGCCAGCATTAGCCATCTCTGCTCTTCAGGTCTTTTTTGAGTGCACTAACTGGGAGGCTGCAACCAACGGCGAAACCATAGGCTTGGATGAATATACGTCTTCAGTGACCAGCTGCATCAGCAAGTGCATTGATGACATGATCATTTCTAAATCTATCACCACACGCTCCAACTAAAAGCTGTGGAGGACCACAAAAGTGCACGCGCTGCTAAAATCCAGGGACTCTGCCTTCAGAGCAGGAGACAAGGATGTCCTAAGAACAGCACGGGCCAAACTGTCTTGAGCCATCAGAAGGCAAAGCATGCACACTCCCAGAGAATCCATGGCCACTTCCAGAGCAGCAGTGACACTCGGCGCTTGTGGCAAGGCATTCAGTCCATCACCAACTACAGGCCAGCTTCACCTGCCTGTGACAGCATCTCTACTTCCTGCGAAGGCTGAGGAAGGCTCATCTTCCACCTCCCATACTGACCACCTTCTACAGAGGGACCATCGAGAGCATCCTGAGCAGCTGCATCACTGCCTGGTTCGGGAATTGCACCGTCTTGGATCACAAGACTCAACTGAACTGGGGAACATGGACATACACACACACACACACACACACACTCTGAACTGAGAACTGAACTGAACTGAACTGAACTGAACTGAACTGAGTGTCTTGTGTCCTGTTTGTCTGCTTATCTTGTCATTCCCTGCACTTATGTTGTATGTTTAGTTTTAAAAATTCTGCACCTTAGTTTAACTTTATGTTCATCAGCGTCACCCTGTATTTTATTTTTTGCTCTGTGTAGCAATATCCAGACACTTAAGAAACAAAACTGTATGGAGTGTTGTCCCAGAACTATTATGAACTATTATTCTGACCACTAAAGACAGATTCACAAGTATCTGTCTCAACTTCTTAATAGACCACTAAATCCAGATGATTTAGATGAAGTAACACAGCATAGGCACTATGTTAGTTTAAAAACAAATTTAGAAGTCTTAGAAGTGTGTATAATACAGGCTATACACAGGCTCTCAAAGCTGCTAGGGCTGAGCATCTGAGCAAACTAATAGAAATAAACCAAAACAATCCCAGATTCTTATTTAGTACAATAGCTAGACTAACAAAACATCAAGAGAGTAGAAGAAAACATGAAGGGAGTACTCCATCACAGTTTAGTAGTGAGGACTTTATGAACTTCTTCACAGAAAAAATTGATAGTATCAGGAACAAAATAATGGATGTTCAACCTTTGACAGCATCCGATGATCTAGTCCAGCCTAAAGCTCCACGTTTAGAGCTACAATTCTTGACAAGTATAGGGCAGGAAGAGCTATATAAACTTATCACCATGGCTAATTCAACAATGTGTTTGTTAGATCCAATTCAAACTAGATTGCTGAAACAATTGATACATACTGCTGGAGAGCCTCTCCTCAACATTTTTAATTCCTCGTTATATTTAGGTCATGTCCCTAAACCTCTCAAGTTAGCAGTTATTAAACCTCTTCTTAAGAAACCTAAACTAGACCCTAATGAATTACCAAACTACAGACCAATTTCAAAACTTCCATTTATATCTAAAATATCAGAAAATGTTGTGTCTGCTCAATTATGCTCCTTCTTACAGGACAACAATATCCATGAAGAATTTCAGTCAGGTTTCAGGCCCCATCATAGCACCGAAACTGCACAAGTAAAAGTAAAAATCGCAAATGACTTGTTTTTAGTTTCAGACCAAGGCTGCATCTCAATATTAGTCTTACTTGATCTTAGTGCTGCATTCAACTCTATAGGTCTTACCATTCTTGTAGATCGCTTACAAAATCACATGGGTATTCAGGGACAGATATTAAAATGGTTTAGACCCTACCTGTCTGATCGATACCATTTCGTAGATTTAAATAGAGAACTGTCCAGTGTAATGCCAGTGAAATACGGGGTCCCACAAGGATCAGTTTTAGGACCTCTGCTTTTCTCAATATACATGCTTCCCTTGGGTAACATCATTAGAAGACATGGGATTAGTTTCCATTGTTATGCTGATGATACCCAGTTATATATCACATCAAAACCAGATGAAATATCTAAACTGTCCAGTTTAAAGGAGTGTGTTAAAGATATAAAAGATAGGATGACTGATAATTTTCTATTACTAAATCCTGATAAGACAAAGATATTACTAAACCAGTACACAAAAGTACTTAGAAAGATGTACTATTACTACTAGCTCAAAAGTGAATGACCTTGGCATAATATTAGACAGCAACTTGTCTTTTGAAAATCACATTTCCAACATTTTATCTGTATCTGATGCAGAAAAGCTAGTTCATGCATTCATGACCTCCAGACTGGACTATTGTAATGCATTACTAGGTGGTTGTCCTGCATCTTCAATAAACAAGCTATAGTTAGTCCAATATGCAGCCGCCAGAGTCCTTACAAGGTCAAGAAAATATGATCATATAACCACAATATTATTATCCCTGCACTGGCTACCTGTTACCTTTAGAACTGATTATAAACTAGCACTACTTATGTACAAGGCTCTGAAAGGTTTAGCTCCCATGTATCTTCTAACAAATCACAATCCACCCTGTTCCTTAAGAGCTCAAAATTCTGGACATCTGGGGCAGAGCGTTTTCATATTTAGCTCCTAAACTTTGGAATAGTCTTCCTGACAGTGTTCGGGGCTCAGACACAGTCTCCCAGTTCAAACGTAGACTAAAGACATATCTCTTTAGCCAGGCATACTTTTAATACATCCAATAACCTTGTACTCCAATACATCTGATTAAATGCACATTATCATCTAGTACCTGCTAATATTATGAACAGCAGCTACACTAATTCCTTTCCACTTGTTTCCCTTCTTTTACCCATCCCGAGGCATATAGAGATTGTGCCAGTGTATCCATTTGGCTTCTGCTTTGAGGATTGGGGTATTCAAAGCAACACTGCCAACCCTATGTGGATGACAACAACCTCCTAATTAATTTACACATAACATTCTACACATGCTGTACCTGCATCACACAATTGATTACACATAAATGCAGAAAGGACATTGTACATATCACACTCTCCGGTGTCACCCAGTTGATGATGGGTTCCCTTTTGAATCTGGTTCCTCTCAAGGTTTCTTCCTCATACAATCTAAGGGAGTTTTTCCTTGCCACAGTCGCCTCAGGCTTTGCTCGCTAGGGATAATTTTGCCTAACATCTAGGACTATTTGCATGTTTGTTGTTTCTTACATTCTGTAAAGCTGCTTTGAGACAATGCTCTTTGTTAAAAGCACTATACAAATAAAATTGAATTGAATTGAAATCATGAAGCGTTTGTTTCATTTATGTTAATATGTTCCACAAATTGACTGGATTGGAATGATTCTGTTTGATGTTTAGTGTTCCAACAAATGGAAAGTATTTGTTTATGGCAAATGTTTATCTCAAAATACACAACACTCTGTGATTGTTAGTGAGCGTATATTCAGTACATAGGATGATTAAAAATGCCTAGGTAGGCAAAACATATCCAGGAGGTTTAATGCAACTAATGTAATATGAATAGACTTGGAAGCCCAGTCATACGGACATTCAGGAATCTCACATACAAGTCAATGAAGCAGAGAAAATTAAATTGAGGTTATCATAGTTCTTTTTCACAACTGTCTCGTTTTCAAAAAAAATCATGGGCTGACCCAATAACATGGACTAAAGATAATCCTGGTTTTTCCTCTTCAGGTAATCTAGAAGTGGTTGTCAGTGATAACACTCAGGCTCTGTTTGAAAAACTGATAAGTGTTTGTGGTAATGTTTCCACCTCGCTCTCTCTCTGCCTACCAACTTACTCTTATTTTTTTCCCCCCGGTGACATGGTGTAAAGCCTGAACCTTTTTTTCTGCCCTCCCCATTACGGTTGTAGAAGTCACACAAGAAAGGAAAAAATACTTCGTTAAGCAACACTCAGAGGGACTCATCTCACCTTACCTTTTCACATGTACATTCCCGAAAACTAGCATTAAGACACATGCCTGATATGAAACAGAACCAGGTTTTGTAGAATTGCTCATGTCATAACTTTGCATGCACAGGTCGCATTAGGATCTAAGAGGGCATTGAAATATTTTGAATGTATTGGCATGCTCTTGTCTCATGACCATGCATTTCTTTCCTGTTAATACCAAGACATCAAGTTTGGTATTAACAGTCATCTTGTTTTTGCGACTATATTTGGCCTAACACATGACTCTAAAACTGTCATTTTATATGAGTTATATATTTGGAGTTACATATTAGATTCCTACATTTTTGCTCTCCATACCATTACATGAGAACAATGCATCCAGTCACAGACTACATTGTATCTTTAACTGACTTGATGGTTCTAGATGTTCACCTGTCAATGGCTAATGGCTGTGAAATGGCCTGCTCTTGGACTGTGCTTTTGTCCTAAGGTGTATTTAAAGGACACTTTGTCATTTTAGTTCAGGTCCTCACACAGAAGACCTGAAAATACTGAGATATAGTTGCAGTTGGTATTTTAAACAACATGAGTGCATACACAGAGAAGAGAAGCCTAATTGTTCCTTACACTGTGGAAAGAGCTTTAGAGATACAGAGGATTTAAAAGTTCATATTGCTCAAACTGTTGGAGGCATTTTACAAATTCAAATAATTTTAAAAAATTTACCAACACATTCACACAGGAGAGAACCCATATCGGTGTTCACACTGTGGGAGGAAGTTTAGATATTCAAGTGCTTCAAAGGTTCACCTGCGCATTCACACAGGAGTGAAGACATATCACTGCTTACACTGTGGGAAAAAATTTATGCATTGAAGTGCATTAAAAATTCACCAACACTTTCACACAGGAGAGAAACCATATTACAGTTCACACTGTGGGAAGTGTTTTACCTGTTCGAGTAGTCTGAAAAAGCACCAGCATATTCACAATGTGTAAAATGTATTGCTCATCACAATATGAGAAGTGTTGTACAGATTTAAGTCCATTTAAACAGAACAAAGGCATCTGCAGATTTAATTACTTGTCCAGAAAAGTTTTACTCATGAACAAAGTGTATTTTTGTATTTTACTTTGATAATTTATTTTTTTGAGAAAAAAAAAATCTGTTATGGTACACCCCTCAATGTGTGGGCATGCATTGTGTTTTGTGTATATTGTTTGTTTAGTTTGTGCAGGTTGGTTCATTCCAGACTCCAGTATCAGCCTTCCGGCTCTGCTTCTGCTTCTTCTCCGAGTGAACCCAAAAATTCTAACATTTGTCATTTAAATATATTCAGAATAAAAAAAAAAACATTACGGTAGTTACATATATTGCATGTACCTTAAATGTGTGTGAAATAATCATTGTAACGGTTCCTAGAGACATATCCAATGGAAAGATTTGATTGTGTTGTTGATAGATTGTACTCGGCCAATGAGAATCTTGCGAGGGAGGCAGGTGATGTGCACGGAGATTGGAACAATGAGACGAGAGAGGAAAATGTGTGCGTGATGGAGGAGGAAAATATAAAGCTGAAATATATATATTTATTTTGTATGTTCCTACACATCTGGACTTGGCAGTTAATTGCTTCATACTTCATACTCTTTTTTTTGTTTTTAATGAAATACATTCATGAATTTGCAAATAGCTTTAATAAATACTTAATCATTAATGTGATATTGCAATTGAAAATCTGTATTTTTCATATTTTTTGCTCATTAACTTTATCTACACTTATAGATAAAAATACCTGTATAGGTAGAGAGTGTGTACACTGAATAAAATGGTCTGTCTTTGAAACTATAACTATATTTTGCTTGATTTTATGTAATCCACTGAAATTGAAATGTACATTTAGAACAAAATTTATAGTCACTTTTTTATAGCTTTAAAAATGGCATGACATTTATTGACATTTAAACTTTATTTCAGAAGATTATTGAAACAAGTCTAGCATGTTACACCAATATATACAAAACTGGTACTTTTACTCAAACTCCTCTATATTTTAACACAATTAGTGTATTTACACATTTGCCTTTGCTTGTCAATGTGTGCAGCAATGTCAAAGTTTGATCAATATTATTTTCCTTAAATGTTACAGTAGTTGTAGTATTGTCTTGTGTATAGAAACATGTGTTGTGTATTAGGCTTACTAGTTTGCCCTCTTATAATCCTGCTCAATTTCATAAAATGCAAAATGGTATTTTAATAAATTTAGTTACATATTGGATTCCTAATATTTTGCTCTTGAAATGGATTTTGCATATCTATAATTAAGCTGATGGTTCTAGATGTTCACCTGCCACACCCCAGACTCAGATGATGAGGTGGAAATAGTTGGCTAATGGCTGTTGTGAAATGGCCTGTTGTTGGACTGTGTCTTTGTCCTCACGTGTACTTAACGGAGTTTCATTTTAGTTTTCATTTAAGTCCTCACTGAAAAGACTGTTGTAATATTACTGCAATTTAAAAAAGATCATTTCAACTTGGTAAGCTTTCTTTCTTTAAAAATATAAATAAAGTAATGCATTTGAATTTAGATAAATACTCAATACATTACTGTGACTATGCATTCGACAATTAACTTTAGCATAGTTTTTCTTTATGATTATGATAAAATGACTGTTTAATGTTGAAATAACTTTGCTTAGAAAGGAAATGATTTTTTTTATATTCCTAAAGAAATATTAAATATTATGTTGTTTTTGATTATTTTATTTGCAACAATAGTCTTGATGCTGAGGTTATATGGGTCATATTTTAAGTTTGGCAGCATGTGTTCAGTTATTGGATGGTACTGTTATATGAAAACATAATTATGTATTGCATTGTATTTCTAAAAGCTAGATTAAAGTAAGATTAGAGCTCTCGAGCCACTAAATAGCCAGAAAACATGCAACATATAAATGACCAGACATAACCTTGAAACTGTAGACCATAACTCTTGTTTATGCTCTATTTTTGAGGGAGCTGTATGTTTGCCTGGATACTAATAGTATAAAGCTTTTATATTGTACTATTATATCTCTTCAGCATATGTTTTTGTTTTGTTTATTTACTTGCCTCTTTTCATTTTCTTTTTCTGTGACTGAAGAATAAATCACATGATACTTGTTTAGCACCTAATAATCTAAGATTGTTGTTTTGTCTACCATTCTGCTACAGAGTGAAACGTCATTATCTGTCTGTCTTCACACTATAAATCACTACAGGGGGATCTGTGCAGAATGGGAAAGGGAAAAATTCACTACTGCTCACAGTGTGGGAAGGGTTTTGCCTGGCCAAGTATTCTCAAACAACATATGTGTGTTCACACAGGAAAGAGGCCATATTGCAGTTCACGATGTGGAAAGAGTTTTTGCTTGCAGTTGGTATCTCAAAAAACATGAGCGTATTCACAGAGGAGAAAAGCCCTATTGCTGCACAAACTGTGGAAAGAGCTTTAGAGACACAGAGGATTTAAAAGTTCACAATCAAATTCACACAGATGAGAAGCCATATCATTGCTCACACTGTTGGAAGAGTTTTACAAATTCAAGTGTTTTAAAAACGCACCAACGCATACACACAGATGAGAAGCCATATCAGTGCTCACACTGTCAGAAGAGCTTTAAACATTCAAGTGCTTTAAAAACTCACCAGAGCACTCACACTAGTGTGAAGCCATATCAGTGCTCACACTGTGGGAAGAGTTTTACACGTTTGAGTGGCTTAAACACTCACCAACACATTCACACAGGAGAGATACCATGCAGAGACCACATTTGCAGATTTATTCACTTGTCCAGAAAAGTTTTACTCAAGAACAAAGTGTATTTTTGTATTTTACTTTGATAATTTCTTCTTTGTAAAAAGTCTGTTTTGTTACACCCCTTAATGTGCACAAGCCGTACCAGTGCTCACACTTTCAGAAGAGCTTTAAACATTCAAGTGCTTTAAAAGCTCACCAGTGCATTCACAACAGAGTGAAGACATATAAGTGCTCACACTGTAGAAAGAGTTTTACACGTTTGAGTGGGTTTGAGTTCACAGAGGAGAGAGGCTGTATCAGTGTTCATATAGTGAGAAGAATTTCAAATATGTTCTGTTCTGCTTCAGCTACTGCTCCATTGGCCAAATAATGCCACTTCTGTCTCGTCAATGACTAACTCTTACACTCTGTGACAGTTTCTTCTTCCTTAATTTAGATAATTCTTTTTGTAATCAAGTCACCAAACCACCAGAAAATATGACAACTACCATGACATCTGCTGATGTCTTCTGTTTACCAGTAGATAACATTGAATATTACACATTTATTCTGTATATATACTGTTAATCTCAGTAAGTTTCAAGAAGTTTTGCTATTTAATCTCTGTCTCTGAGTGGTTCTTTGGCAATATAATCCTTGATATCAGCAGAAGTAGCAGCAACAGAATGGCTCAGCTTTCTTCTCCAAGTGAAGCGAAAATTCTAACATTTATCATTTTAAATATATTCATAAAAAAAAACATCACGGTAGTTATATATGTTGCCTTGAACTTAAATGTGTGTGAAATAATCATTGTAACGGTTCCTAGGCACATATCCAATGTAAAGTTTTGACTGTGTTATTGATGGACTCTGCTCAGCCAATAATAATCTTGTGAGGCAGGTGATGTGCACAGAGACAAGAAGGAGGAGACTAGAGAAGAAAATGTTTGCGTGAGGGCAGAGGAAAATATATATTTAAAAAAAAAGCAGAAATATATATTAATTTCATGTTTCTACACATTAGCACATTTGCCTCACACCTCCAGCATTGGGGGTTCGATTCCCGCCTCCACCATGTGTGTGTGGAGTTTGTATGTTCTCCCCGTGCCTCTGGGGTTTCCTCCGGGTATTCCGGTTTCCTCCCCCGGTCCAAAGACATGCATTGTAGGTTGATTGGCGTCTATAAATTGTCCGTAGTGTGTGATTGCGTGAGTGAATGAGAGTGTGTGTGTGTGCCCTGCGATGGGTTGGCACTCCGTCCAGGGTGTATCCTGCCTTGATGCCCAATGACGCCTGAGATAGGCACAGGCTCCCCATGACCCAAGAGTAGATCGGATAAGCGGTAGACAATGAATGAATGAATGAATGTTTCTACACATCTGGACTGGCAGTTGAAGGCTTCATATTCAGTATCATGAGTCAATTTTCAATTTTAACTAGAGAGTTAAGGGGCTCTGATTTTGTTTAAAAATGAAGTACAACTGAAAGCAGACTGCATTAAACTCTTGTTGCTTTGCTCTTTCTAAGGGTTCCGTTTTGTGTAATACATTTATTTATTATTTATAACCATAAGGTTTATTCCCGTTGAAATGAAAAAAAATTACTTTTAGAACAAAAATTGCATAGTTCACTTTATTTATACCTTTAAAAAAGTTGGCATTACATTTATTTGATAAATGGACCAAAATGTGGCAAATGTGCCATTTATTTTAGAAGCTTATTCAGACAAGTCTAGCATGTTATATCAATATATTGCTCACAACTGGTACTTTTACTCAAACTCCACTATATTTTAACACAATGATTAATGCATTTGCCTTTTGCTTGTGAATGTGTGCAGCAATGTCAAAGATCCATTTTATTTTCCTTAAATGTTACAGTAGTGGTAGTATTGTCTTGTGTATAGAAACATGTGTTGTGTATTAGGCTTACTAGTTTGTCCTCTTATAATCCTGCTCCGTTTCATAAAATACAAAACAGCATTGAAGCATAATTTTTGTACGAATCTAATACATTTAGAGTTACACAGGAGCGATTCTAGGATTTTCATTTAAGGGGGGCTCAGCCCCCAATGAGGGTATAATATTAAAAGATAAAAATAAATAGATAAAATAAAATAAAATTTGACTAACAGTGTAGTAGACTATATGTTCATATGTGGGGGCATGGTTGCTTGGTGGTTCGCATGTTTGCCTCACACCTCCAGGGTTGGGTGTTCAATTTCCGCCTCTGCTAATGCCTCACACCTCCAAAGTCCTGGGTTCGAGTCTTGCTCCCGCTCACTGTGTGCGTGGAGTTTGCATGTTTTCCCCGTGCCTTGGGGGTTTCCTCCGGGTACTCCAGTTTCCTCCGCCAGTCCAAAGACATGCATTGTAGGTTGATTGTCATCTCCAAGTTGTCTGTAGCATGTGAGTGATGTGTGATTGGGCCCTGTGATAGAATGGCATCCTGTCCAGGGTGTACCATGCCTTGTGCCCGTATTCTCCCGGGATAGGCTCCAGGTTCCTTGTGACCCAGTAGTAGGATAAGAAAGTATAGACAATGGATGGATGGATGGATGTGTCAAGGGCTTCATTTTTGCTGGAGGAAACAGCTGTGGTGTGATGAGGGGTGGACGCAGCAAAAACTTACAGTTAACCAATTACCCCCCCATGAAATTTTGTAAACTGTATTTATGGCAAAGAACTGCACAGATGCAGATATTTTAACAATCTATCAAAAAACACACACCTTGTCTTGTCCTCTGATCCTTGTTCTGCGACAACGCGGTCTGCTGACTGAAGAACATGCTGAAAGACGGGGAGGAGCTGAAGTCTGCTGCCATTTTCATATGAAATTTAAAGGGGACTGCGGTGATCACAAACTTGTGTACAGTTTATGGAGAATCGCAGAGTTTTTAGGGGGGCTGAATAGAAAATGGCCTAGCAATGCCCATGAAGTTACATATTAGATTCCTATTATATATAAATATTTTGCTCAGTGTTCCTGATCTGCTTTTGCTACTGCTCCACTGGCAAAGTGATGCCATGCTGGCTAACTCTTGGGACACAATATACTCAGTCCACTCCATCTTATATTCATAAACTCTTGCCTTTACATAGTAGCCAAAGCCTAGACTGGGCTGTCAGTTTACCATTGTATTGTGCCATTTCTTCTGGCTGTAAATGTGATTCAAATAAACATCATAAAAATCTTAATTATTTTGCTTGGTTTTATATTTTTCATTTACAAAACAAAAAACAAACAAACAAAAAACCTTGACTACTGCACACAAACAGAGGGAAATCTGCAGATACATTAGTCATTTGTCAAAATTTCTCATATGTAAGTACACATTCAGTGTTGAATTTACAGTATTTGTTTATCCAGATGACTAGGTTTAAATTTTTAACTTAAGCCTGAAAGGTGGGGGTGACTAACCTAGGAAGATCTTCATTTTTTTCCCAATCACAAAAAGCTCCTCATGGTAAATTTCTAATGGTGAAGAATGCAGGCATTGTCAAGGAAGCTCTCAGAGTCTCTGAATTTTTTTTCTTGCATAAGGCCATCTGTCAAATATAAATGTTGTTTTTTATTATTATTTTTACATCCCGTGGTGTTTGGTGTGTCTGTTTTCTATTGTGTGTTCTTTGTGCAGTGTTTGTCTTTGTAATGTTTGCAGGTCAGATTCCCAGCCAGAGTTTCTTGCTTGCCCTATCATCACTGGTGCGACTATTCAAGGAAGAAGAAGGGAAGCAAGCAGGAGGGTGGTAGAAGTGGTGTGTTTGGAGTGTGGTAGTAGATTGGTGGTACTTGTGATTGTTGTGTTGAGATCTCTGTTCTGGTTTTGAGGTTTTCCTGACTTTGAACTTGGTTTTCACTTTGGACTTGTTAGCCATGTGTTTACTCTTTGTATATATATATTGATCACTGCACATACTGTTGACTTATTTCACTGGCAGTAAGAGATGTGTTTCTGCCATTTTCTTTTGGAGTGTTTTTTTTCCCTCTATTTATTTGGAAGGAGTTAAGTGAGCTCCATAGTATTTTCATGCTTTCATTTGATGTAAGGAAGTTCTTAAACTATTAGAATCTTTTGTTTATTATTTTGCCTTTGGTCCACCCTGAAGAGATGCCATTGTACAGTTGTGTGTGTACATAAATCTTCTTTTGTGTCTGTCTTTCCTTTCTCCCATTATAAAGGTATCAATTCTGTTGACTCCTAACTATCCACTCTATGCTGCCTAACCTTAGACTGGGTTGTAATGTTATGAATAACATCAAATTAAATAACAGCAAATCTACACACAGGAACCATGTACTGAGCAGTCCTATAACAAACCTAAAAATTAATTTGTTTAATTTTGAATGAGATGCCAGTGTACTAGATGAAAGGTGGAACCATTTTTAGCTTTGTCCTAAATGTCCCAGCTTGGGTTTTACAATATAGAGTTCTTCACATGTTCCTCAAGAGTTGATTGGATATTTAAGTGATATTTATCTTCTAATAAGGTGTAATCAGACCGATGGAACAGAATTGTAGGAATCCATACTCAGAGTTTATTTACAATCCAGCAACAAATCCAAAACGATTTTTGCAAAGAGGATAATAGGAGTCAGGCAGAGTTTGAAAACTAGAATTGACAGTGGGGCCAAAAACTCCAGAAATCACAATCCAAATGAGAAAAAAACTATGAACATAGAACTTGGTCAGGACACAGGAAAATAAACAAGAGGTCTGATAATGCAGACAAACTGACAACACTTCTCAACACGGCTAATGTGAGTGTAGCGTATATGCAGCAAAACAGGAAGTGAATTATGACACAATCCCCATCAGCTTCCAAGTTGAATGGATCTACCAAGTGTTTTCTTTATATTTTATCCAAACTATTATGTGCTTATAGATTTAAGTTTATATCACACTTCCATGTACGGTGTTTGCCAGGTGTACACTTAACTGATGAAAATATGCAAATAATGCAAATGCAAATAATTTCTAAACAAATTGTGTTAATGCTTTGCCTAAATAACATTAAGAAATTGGTATTTGGTGGAATACCCTCGATTTGCAATTACAGCTTTCATGCATTTTGGCATGCTCTCCACCAGTTTTTCACATTGCTGTTGGGTATCTTTATAGCACTCTTTTTGCAAAAAAGCAAACAGCTCAGCTTTGCTTGATGGTTTGTGACCATCCATCTTCCTCTTGATGACATTCCAGAGGTTTTCAATAGGGTTCAAATATGGAGATTGGGCTGGCCATGACAGGGTCTTGATCTGGTGATCCTCCATCCAGACTCTGATTGCTCTGGCTGTATGGCACGGCACATTGTCCTGTTGGAAAATCCAATCCTCTGAGTTGGGGAACATTGTCTTAGCAGAAGGAAGCAAATGTTCTTCTAGAACAACTCTGTACTTGGCTTGATTCATGCGCACTTCACAAAGACTTCCAATTCCAGCCTTGCTGAAGCACCCCCAGATCATCACTGACTCTCCTCTATATTTTACAGTTGGCGCAAGACACTGTGGGTTGTAGGCCTCTCCAGGTCTCCGTCTAACCATAACATGACCGGGTGTTGGGCAAAGCTGAAAATTGGACTCATCAGAAAAGATTACCTTACCCCTAGTCCGCTACAGTCCAATTCCTGTGGTCTTTTGCAAACTTCAGCCTGGCTCTTCTTTGCTTTTCACTGATGAATGACTTTTTTCTGGCTTTGTATGACTTCAGCCCTGCGTGTAGAAGCCTGTTTCAAACCATTCTTGCCGTGCATTTCACACCAGTCTCAGTTTGCCACTGTCGTTGAAGGTCACTTGAGGTCAGCCTACGGGTCTTGATTGACATTCAAATAAGTCTGCAGTGTTCTCGCTTGTTACTGACCCATTTTCAGCCTCTTCCAGGCTGTAGCTTTGTTGTTCCTAGCATTTGTTGCTTGTTCTTTTTTTTGTGAACTGCCGTCTTTGAAATATTAAGTATAGAAGCAACTTGATGCGCATTGAATCCTTGTGCCAGTAAAGCTAGGATTGAGCCTTTTTTTCTTCACTCAAAACCTTTCTTTTCACTGTTTTTGGCATGTTCACTGGTTATTTTAAAATTTCCAATTACCTTTGGGAAAGACTTTTTTTTACCATCCAACTGGTCACACTTCAAGAGGAGAGTGTTGATTACAGCAGTGCTTTTTTATACTTTCCCCCATTAAATAGGATTGGATTCACATGATCACCAAACCAAATCAATTAAGCAGAATCAGGCATGCTTGTGTAGAAATTTAATGAAGACTGGCATGGAATGCTTGTCACACTCAGAGAGTTGCTGATTTAGGAGTAAATTGCAGTGGTCTCTTATTTTTTTCCAGAGCTGTATATATATATATATATATATATATATATATATATATATTTTTTTTTTTTTTTTTTTTTTTTTTTTTTTTTAAATACGGTGCTCAAACCATATTTTAACAAACAATTGATGCAATTACATATTTGCCTTTGCTTGTGAGTGTGTGCAGCAATTTCAAAGTTTGCTCCATTTTATTTTTATTAAATGTACAGATTCCTTCTTCTGTATACAAATATGTGTTGTGTATTAGGCTTACTAGTTTGTCCTTTTATAATTCTGCTCCATTTCATAGAAGTATGGAACAAGTATGAAACAGCAATGTAGCAGAAATTTAGTGTGAATCTTATACACATAAAATTACACATTAGATTCCTAATATTCTGCTCCCCATTCCCTGATATGGGAATCCCTTCCATTCCCTGCTCTCCATTCCCTGATATGGGAATCTATCCAGTTACTTTGCATATAATTGACCTGATGGTTCTAGATGCTCACCTGCTACAACCTAGACTCAGATGATGAGGTGGTAATAGTTGGCTAATAGCTTTAAAATGGCCTGTTGTTGAACTGTGTCTTTGTCCTCTGGTGTACTTAAAGGAGCCACTTTAGTTGAGGTCCTCACACAGAAGACTGCTGTGAAATTACAGGGATTTAAAAAAGGATAATTTCAACCTGGTAAGTTTTCTTTCTTTAAAAATATAAAAAATAATGATTATTAGTTATTATAAAAAGTAATTATATGTTGCACATTATTGATAAAAGAAACAAAGTTTGATTAGACCTATTTTATTTAATTTATTATAGTTTATTTTATTATTTTAAAATTTTATCTGTTTATATGTTCTGCACCTGACACCAAGACAAATTCCTAGTACTGTAAAGTGCTCTTCGCGAACCCTTTGCTGTACCTGGCAATAAAAACTTTTCTGATTCTGATTCTGATTCTGATTGAGCTACCGAATGGCCAAAAACCATGCTACACATAAATAACCAGACATAACCTTTAAACTCTTGTCCATAACTCTTGTTGGGAGCTCTATTTTTGAAGGAGCTGTATGTTTACCTGCTAGCAATGTTAGCATGCTGACATAACATCATGTTTTTGCCTTGTTTATTTACTTGCCTCTTTTCATTTTCTGTTTCTGTGACTTATGAATAAAGCACATGATATTTGTTTAATGAATAGTAATCTAAGATTGTTGTTTTGTGTACCATTCTGCTACAGAGTGAAACGTCATCATCCGGCTGTCTTCACAATATATTTCACCACAGAAGAACAGCTGAATTCAAATGTGATGTGCATGCATGCGTGGAGGAGTATGATTTGTCCAGGGACACATATCTCGGTACAACACTGGAAAGGCGCGAGAGGTCTGTGCGTTTGATTGGGATGAAATTCAAACAGGTTTGTTGAGTTAATTTGATTGTCATGAAAGGGCACGAAAGTGGCACAAAAGATCCTGCAAAGTGAACTCTGAGAGCATAGAAAAAAATGTCCTATGAAACGAAATGGTTAAAAAGAGAAAACAATTAAAATTTGTGCAGTTCACTTTCAGTTGTTACACGATTCATCTTTAAACAATATCTGAATTCTTTAGCCCTCTAAGTACGAAATAATCCAATCAAACATGAACATCAACTCATGACACTGAATATGAAGCCTTCAACTGCCCATTCCAGATGTCTAGAAATTATATAGAAATACAAATTAATATCTTTTTCTGCTCTTTTTCTCTGGCATCATGCAGAGTTAGTGGAGACAGAACAAGAGATGGGTGATCTCTTATCTTTTGTCCACTCTCCTGACACACATTTCACCACTTCGGTTCTGGGAGCTTGCGTTGCGATTTCTCCCAATCCGAATTAGGAATATTTATTGTCTTCATCTGACTCTGAGGAGCTTGATGTGGGCAATGATGAGTGGTATGCCACTGATTTGCTTGGCTGTATTTCCAGACAAGTGCCTGCACTGCGTGGATCAAGTCCAACATCTGTCAAGGCTGCATGCCGGGTTTGGTTATGGATTCATGGCTTTGTGAATCCATTTTTCTCATCCACTCAGCTGATCCTAATACCTCTGCCATTGCCATTTAGAGGCAATCTAAAAGAAAAGGACAAAACCTTTCTTCACATTCCATACATTTGCATTGGGGTTTAAGTCTACAGATTGGGCTGGCCATAACAAAGACTTGATATAGTGGTCCTCTATCTACACATTGATTGACCTGGCTGTCTGGCACGGAGCATTGACCTGCTGGAAAAAACAATCCTCAGAGTTTGTCAGAGCATTGTCAGAGCAGAAGAAAGCAATTTTTCTTTTTGGACAACCTTGTACGTGGCTTGATTCATGCATCCTTCACAAATATGAACATGCCAGATTCCAGGCTTGCCGAAGCACTCCCAGATCATCACAGATCCTCCGCCAAATTTCACAGTGGGTACAAGACACTGTGGATTGCAGGCCTCTCCATGTCTCAGTCAAACCATCAAATGACCAGATGTTGGTTAAAGATGAAAATTCTAGTCATCAGAGAAGAACAAGTTGAAGAAGTTGAAGAAGAAAACCTTACTTCAGTCTTCTACGGTCCAATCCTTATGGTCTTTTGCAAACCTCAGCCTGGCTCTACTTTGCTTCTCATTGATGAAGGGCTTATTTTCTAGGTCTCCCTAACTTCAGCCCTGCCTCTAGGAGCCTGTTTTGAACTGTCCTTACCATGCACTTCAACCCCAGCTGCTGTTATATGTCACTCGATGTCATTCTTCATCCATCAGTACTTCAGTAAGCAGAATGATGTGTGTCTGTGTTGGAATTTAACAGACACTGGAATGGAATGGCTGCCATACATGTAGAGATACTGATTTAAGAAAAAATTCTGGAGTGGTAGCTTTTTCTAGAGCTGAATAGTTAAGTTCCTCACACTCAAAACTGCAGTGAAATTACTGGGATATTTAAAATATACACACATACATATAGAACAAAATTGAGCTAATGTGACACTTAAACTTTTCGAAGCTTATTCAGATTGTACTGGCAAATTACACCAAAATATTGATTCAATCCATTCCCTGATATGAAAACAATCTATCCAGTTACTTTGCATATCTTTAATTAACCTGATAGTTCTAGATGCTCACCTGCTACAACCTATACTCAGATGATGAGGTGGTAATAGTTGGCTAATAGCTGTAAAATGGCCTGTTGTTGAACTGTGTCTTTGTCCTCAGGTGTATTTAAAGGAGACGCTTTACTTGAGGTCCTCCCACAGGAGACTGTTGTGAAATTACAGCAATTTAAAAAAGACCATTTTGGTAAGCTATATTTCTTTAATAATATGAATAAAATTAATTAACTTGGTAAGTTTTCTTTCTTTAAAAATATAAAAAATAATGCATTTGAATTTAGAAAAATACTCAGTTCATTACTGTGACTTTGCATTTGACAGTTATTTATTCGATAAAAAATGACTATGACTATGTGCATGAATATTTTATCGTATATAAATCTCCATGTATTCTCGTGAATTAAATGGTCTGTCTCCAAATTATAACTACATATGCCTGATTCCATGTAATACTTTTAAAATAAAAAAAACTGTTTAATGATTAAATCATTTAAAAAACTTAAGAATGATGTTACGTTTGCCTCACACCTCCAGGGTTGGTGGTTCAATTCCCGCCTCCACTGTGTGTGTGTGGAGTTTGCATGTTCTCCCCGTGCCTCTGGGATTTTCTCCAGGTACTCTGGTTTCCCCCAAGTCCAAAGACATGCATTGTAGGTTGATTGGCATCTCTAAATTGTCCGTAGTGTGTGATTGCGTGAGTGAATGAGAGTGTGTGTGTGTGTGTGTGTGCCCTGCGATGGGTTGGCATTCCGTCCAGGGTGTATCCTGCCATGATGCCCAATGACGAATGAGATAGGCACAGGCTGCCTGTGACCCGAGAATAGATCGGATAAGCGGTTGACAATGAGTCCATAACTCATTTTGGGAGCTCTATTTTTGACGGAGCTGTATGTTTACTTGCTAGCAATGTTAGCATGCTGACATAACATCATGTTTTTGTGTTTTAAAAGCATCTTGTTTATTTACTTGCCTCTTTTCATTTTCTGTTTCTGTGATTGATGAATGAAGCACATGATACTTGTTTAATGCATATTAATCTAAGATTGTTGTTTTGTGTACCATTCTGCTACAGAGTGAAACATCATCATCTGGCTGTCTTCACAATATATTTCACCACAGAAGGATTTGTGCAGAATGGGCAAGGGCAGAATTCACTACTGCTCACAGTGTGGGAAGAGTTTTCCCAGCCTGAGTAATCTCAAACAACACATCCGCATTCACAAAGGAGAGAGGCCATATTGCTGTTCACAATGTGGAAAGAGTTTTATACAACAAAGTGTCTTAAACACACACGAGCGCATTCACACAGGAGAGAAGCCTCATTGCTGCTTACACTGTGGAAAGAGTTTTAGAAAACCAAAGGATTTAAAAGTTCACGAGCGCATTCACACGGGAGTGAAGCCATATCATTGCTCACACTGCTGCAAAAAATTTAGAAGTTCAAGTACTTTAAAATATCACCAACACATTCACACAGGAGATAAGCCATATCAGTGTTCACACTGTGGAAAGAGTTTTATATACTCAAATTCTTTAAAATATCACTTGCGTATTCACACAGGAGAGAAGCCGTATCCCTGCACACTCTGTGGAAAGAGTTTTATACATTCAAATGCTTTAAAAAATCACCAACGCATTCACACAGGAGAGAAACCATATCAGTGTTCAAACTGTGGGAAGAATTTTGCACATTCAGGTGGTTTAAAAATTCACAAGCGCATTCACACAGGAGAGAAGCCATATCAGTGCTCACACTGTGGGAAGAGTTTTACACAGCCAAGTGCTTTAAAAACTCACCACCGCATTCACACAGGAGAGAAGCCTTATTACTGTTCATACTGTGGAAAGAGTTTTTCAGGTTCAAGTCATTTGAAAACGCACCAGTTTATTCACACAGGACTGAAGCCATATTACTGCTCACACTGTGGGAAGAGTTTTACCTGTTCAAGTGCTTTAAAAAGTCACCAGCGCATTCACACAGGAGAGAAGCCATATTACTGCTCACACTGTGGGAAGAGTTTTATGCGTTCAAGTGGTTTGAAAAAGCACCAGCTTATTCACAATAGTGAGAAATGTATTGCTGATCACAATGTTGAAAGTGTTGTAAAGATTTAATTAAGTAATTTAATTTGGGTTTTGTCTATACTGTTTGTTCAGTCTGTGCAGGTTGGTCCATTCCAGACTCTAGTCTCGGCCTTCCTGCTCTGCTTCAGCTACTGCTCCATTGTACAAGTGATACCACTTCTGTCTCATCAATGACTAACTCTTATGGCACAATATACTAATTCCACTCCACCTTATAGAAAAAAAAACAACCCTTGTTTTTATTTACTCTGTGCAGTGAAAGCCTAGACATTTACCATTGTAAAAGTGATTTCTTCTGGCTGTAAATATGATTCAAATAAACTGTTTTACTTTACATTTTTTCTTTATTATTTTTTTTATTACTAATTACTAATTATTACATTATTACTTTACATTATCCACTGTAATGTTTTCTTTTAATTATTTTGCTTGGTTGTATATTTTTTCATTTAATGAAACAAACAATATGTTTGTATTTTTGAATACCTTGTATGTAATTTAACCCATTCACTATTTATATTTGTCATTTATTTCTCATTGATTACTTGTGTATTCTTTTTCATTTACTGATATATTCTGAATATATCTTGGCACGCTCTGTCCTGAGCTGACTGTGGCCTTTGGCTGACTATGTGATACCATTTGTTAATGACCTTATCTTATGACCATGATATCCTTTGTTTTGTACTAGAAATTCATCCTGTTCTGTTTTGATAAACATGTGCCAAACACAGACACTCCGTGACAGTTTCTTCTTCCTTAATTTAGAGAATCCATTTCATAATAAAGTAATAAAGTAAAATCTTTGTAACGGTTCCTAGGGACATATACAATAGAAAGTTTTGACTGTGTTACTGATGGACTCTGCTCAGCCAATCAGAATCTTGTGAGGAAGGCAGGTGATGTGCATGGAGACAGAAAGGAGGAGATGAGAGAGGAAAATGTGCACGTGATGGCAGAGGAAAATGTAAAGCAGAAATAGATATTAACTGACAATTGACAATTTGTATTTTTTGTATGCTCATTAACTTCTAATGTACACTAATAGTTAAAAATACCTGTTTAGCTGAGTGTATACACTGAATAAAATGGTCTGTCTTTGAAACTATAACTATATTTTGCTTTATTTTATGTAATACATTTATTTTTTATTCGCAGTGAAATTGAAAGTTACTTAAAAAATGTATTTAAAAAATATATAGGTCACATTTATATCTTTTAAAAAGTTGCCATGAGATTTATTTGATAAATGTGACTAATGTGACATTTAAATTTTATTTTAGAAGCTTATTTAGACAGTACTGGCAAATTAGACCATAACATCAATCACAACTGGTACTTAAATTCCTCCATATTTTAACACAATGATTAGTAAATTTGCACATTTGCTTTTGCTTGTGAATGTGTGCATCAATATCAAAATTTGCTTGTTTCCTTGTCCTACATAAAGTAGACACTCTGCCATTTCAGTTGAGGTCCTCACACAGAAGACTGCTGTGAAATTACTGGGACTTAAAAAAGATCATTTTGGTAAGTTATATTTCTTTAGAAATATGAATAATATTAATGCATCTGAATTTAGATAAACACTCAATACATGTGACAATGTAGTCCAAACATGCATTGCGAGGTAAACTGTTTTTTTCTTATAATCTAACTTAAATAACTGTAATTAAACAATTAATGTAATTAAGATTATAAGAACAACACATTCTTAGTTAGGGTTAGGTATAATGGACATACAGTGGTGTGAAAAAGTGTTGGCCCCTTTCCTGATTTCTTATTTTTTTGCATGTTTGTCACACTTTAATGTTTCAGATAATCAAACACATTTAAATATTAGTCAAAGATAACACAAGTAAATACATCATGCAGTTTTTACATGGAAAGGTTTTTATTATTAAGGGAAAACAAAATCCAAAACTACATGGCCCTCTGTGAAAAAGTATTTGCCCCCTAAGCCTAATAACTGGTTGGGCCACCCTTAGCAGCAACAACTGCAATCAAGCGTTTTCGATAACTTGCAATTAGTCTGTTACAGCGCTGTGGAGGAATTTTGGCCCACTCATCTTTGCAGAATTGTTGTAATTCAGCCACATTGAAGGGTTTTCGAGCATGAACGTCTGCCAAATGCCAGAAATGTAAATGTAAATGAACCACCTTTTTAAGGTCATGCCACAGCATCTCAATCGGACTGAGTTCAGGACTTTGACTAGGCCACTCCAAAGTCTTCATTTTGTTTTTCTTCGGCCATTCAGAGGTGGACTTGCTGGTGTGTTTTGGATCATTGTCCTGTTGCAGAACCCAAGTTCGCTTCAGCTTGTGTGTTATCTTTGACTAATATTTAAATGTGTTTCTTCTTCTTCTTCTTCTTCTTTCGGCTTTTCCCTTCAGGGGTCACCACAGCGAATCATCTCTCTCCACTTATCCCTATCTTCTGCATCCTCAACACTTACACCCACTAGCTTCATATCCTCATTTATTCCATCCATATATCTCCTCTTTGGCCTTCCTCTTTGTCTCCTGCCTAGCAGCTCCATATCCAACATTCCCATACCAACTCACTCTCCCTCCTTTGAACATGTCCAAACCATCTTAATCTGGCCTCCCTAACTTTGTCCCCCAAACGTCCAACATGAGCTGTTCCTCTTATGTAATCATTCCTTATCCTGTCCAATCTTGTCACTCCCAAAGAGAACCTCAACATCTTCAGCTCTGCTACCTCTAGCTCTGACTCCTGTCTCTTCCTCAGTGACACTGTCTCTAAACCATATAACATGGCCGGTCTCACCACTGTCTTGTACACACAGAACTCCCGACACCTTTCTCCACCAATTCCAACCTGCCTGCACTCGCTTCTTTACCTTTACTTCTTACCCAAATTCTCCATTACTCTGGACTGTTGACCCCAAGTACTTAAACTCCTGTACCTTCTTCACCTTTTCACCCTGTAATCATACTGTTCCACTTCCCTCTCTTTCATTCACACACATGTACTCAGTCTTACAATGACTGACTTTCATTCCTCTTCTCTCCAGCGCAAACCTCCACCTCTCCAGGCTTTCCTCCACCTGCTCCCTGCTCTCACTACAGATCACAATGTCATCTGCAAACATCATTGTCCAAGGAGACTCCTGTCTGACCTCCTCTGACAACTGGTCCATCATCATAGCAAACAGGAAGGGGCTCAGAGCCGATCCCTGATGCAGTCCCACCTCCACTTTGAACTTCTCTGTCTGACCTACAGCAAACCTCACCACTGTTCTGCTCCTCTCATATGTACAGGAGTTTAAGTACTTGGGGTCAACAGTCCAGAGTAATGGAGAGTATGGGAAAGAGGTAAAGAAGCGAGTGCAGGCAGGTTAAAATGGGTGGAGAAAGGTGTCGGAAGTTCTGTGTGATCAGAAAATATCAGCGAGAATCAAGGGGAAGGTGTACAGGACAGTGGTGAGACCGGCCATGCTGTAAGGTTTAGAGACAGTGTCACTGAGGAAGAGACAGGAGTCAGAGCTAGAGGTAACAGAGCTGAAGATGTTGAGGTTCTCTTTGGGAGTGACAAGGTTGGACAGGATTAGGAACGAGTACATCAGAGGGACAGCTCATGTTGGACATTTGGGGGACAAAGTTAGGGAGACCAGATTAAGATGGTTTGGACATGTTCAGAGGAGGGACAGTGAGTATATTGGTAGGAGAATGTTGGACATGAAGCTGCCAGGCAGGAGGCAAAGAGGAAGGCCAAAGAGGAGGTATATGGATGGAATTAATGAGGATATGAAGCTAGTGGGCGCAAGGGTTGAGGATGCAGAAGATAGGGATAGGTGGAGAGAGATGATTCGCTGTGGCGACCCCTGAAGGGAGAAGCCGAAAGAAGAAGAAGAAGTGAGAATAATTGTCCAATTATTGTGGGAGTTCCTGGGTAGCAAGTTCATCCTTCAACTTGATGGCGAGCCCCCTGGAAAAAAGGCATCATTAAGGGCAGTAGTATTCCATCTGGAGTCTGCAGCCACTGTACGAAAATCTACTGTGTACTTGGAGACAGGACGCCCCCCTGTGAAATGTTGGACAATGTTCGAGCGGCATCTTGCTGTGGGACTGAGGTGTCAAAGACCTTTTGGAGTTCTCATGGAAAGGCATCATAGGAGGTACAGATAGCACAATGGTGTTCCTATTCCACGGTGACCCAGGGATGAGTTTGCCAGACAAAAGGGAGATGTTGTAGTCCACCTTATCTCTTAGAACTGGCAAAACAAAACCAAAACAAGTGGTGTCGAGAACTGGAGACTCACCATGAGACAGCATCAAAAAACAAAAAGAAGTGCCAGTGTATTTGGTGAAGGGTGGCACATGTTTTTCACATGTTCCACAAGGGTTGTTTGGATATTTAAGTGATATTTAGCTTCAAATAAGGTGTAACAATGCAGAGGGAACAGAATTCTACAAAATATGCAATAAATTGTGAATAAATTCACATAAGCAGCATGTTAATCGAGTCAAGTTAATTGATTTAACACAACAGGTTTGCTGATTAGACTTATCAGTTATTGTCAGATTTCATTCATTCGATTCAATTCTATTATTTATTAGCAAATTATTACTGACAAGTCCCATGGCACATACCCTGATGGTCTCAGCAAGATTGACAAAGACTCTTTTCATAAAAAATGAACAGTTTTGATATTGAAGGTGTTTGAAAACAGAGACCTGACATTATATTGGACTTTATATGATTAAATGATAGCATTTTTATGGCATTCATATGCCACTGCAATATGGAAATATTAAACAGTACTTTACTATGAAATACCACCTGCACTAATAAGAAATGTCTACAGCTTACTCGTCCTGAATTTTCATACAGCAGGATAGATTCATTCACTGGTTTTGCTTTTTGCAGTTGGGTAGCTTTATTTCTAACGTTGTGGAATCCCCACCAGCTTCCAAGTTGAATGGATTTGTCATATGTTTTCTTTATACTTTATCCAAAGTAACTCAATTTGTGCTTATAGATTTAATATATATTATGAGATATTAAGTTTATATCAAGCTTCCATGTAAGGTGTTATCTGTGTGTAAACCTGACTGATGAATGACTGGATTAAAATATGTGATGTGAGTGCATGCGTGGAGGAGTATAATTTGTCCGGGAAGTCCGATTTCGGAACAACGCTGGAAAGGAGCAAGACATCTGTGATTTGATTGGGATGAAGTTCAAACAGGTTTATTGAGTAAATTTGATTGTATCAATTTTGTACACAGTCTATGAACCAGGTAAGTTACTCAAAAGTGGGTTGTGAGATACTGGTAGCTCACGAGCAATGTGAAGGTATAGATAGAGTTAATAAGCATAGAAAACAAGTAATTGCAAAATTACAAAATTAATTCATTAATAAAAGCATGAATTTATTTAATCAAAAAAATAAAGAAATCTTATCAAGTTGAAATGATCTTTTTTTTTCAGCATCCCACTTCAAGATGTCTAGAAACATACAAAATTAAACAAAATTGCCCATTATTGCCTTAATGCATTTAGGTAAATCATGTACCTTTTTTGTTACAGTGAATCTGAAAAGAAATTAGAATTTTTGTGCTTGGAAAATAACCCATAATCATTGTTCCTATGGAGGATGAGAATGTTCCATGCAGAATTACATTTCCTTTTGAGAGAGCAGGATGCTTTGTCATGGCTGGTGCTATGGGAATGTTTCTTTGTAGAGGCTGTGACTGAAGCGCAGTGTGAAATGATTTATTGGCTCGGGTAGGTCATGTGATGAAGCAAATCATGCCAGCAAGACCATAAACATCTACGTCACATTACTACAGCTTCTTTGTCTTCAGGAGGTGCTCTGTGTATGGTTTCTCCAGCCAATTGCCTGAGCCACATTGCTCGTGTCCCAACTAAGCTGTTGCTAAGCCAGCTTATATCATGGATCTTGCAGGTAGAACAAGTGATGAGTGATCCTCTTTCTCTTGTCCTCTCTCCTGACTTTCACTAGAAATTTCACTACTTCGGCTCCAGAGCTCGCTTTCTCACAATCCGAACAAGCAATTATTATTGTCTTTATTGGACTATGAGGAGCTTGATTTAGGTGATGATTACTGGTATGCCATTGAATTGTTTCCTGAGAGAATACAATCTGTGGTGTTTGTGCTGTTAAAGGCAGTTTCGCATTCTGTCGCTAAGCTCATGCCTGAACCGCTTGATTCAAGTATCTAACTTCATTCTGCCTTCCACCTGCAGGTGTCTCCCATTTTTTCCTTGAACTCCACATTGAGGTGTTGAGGTTGTAGAATATTCCTTTTTAGGCCACTGTTATGGGCCCGTAACCCTCACCTGCTCCACTGTATAAAGATAAATATACGTTGCTTAAGATACTTGGGGCATTGGTGGCTCAGTGGTAGGTTACTTGCCTATCATGCGGAAGGCCTGGGTTCAATCCCAGCCACTGGATGCAGTGCCGGTTCCAAGCCCGGAAAAATGGGAGGGTTGCGTCAGGAAGGGCATCCGGCGTAAAACATTTGCCCAGTTGTTGTGCGGACTAGTTGGTCCGCTGTGGCGACCCCGAACAGGGAGCAGCCGAAAGCAACTTCTTCTTATGGGCCTATATGAACATGGCTATGTGCTGATGCCTAGGGTTAAAGAGATGCTTGCAAATAATCTCTCCCCTTTGTTGGCTCATAGAGAAAGTCTGCACTCCTATTGAAGCCCTGTCAGGTCATGGTGGCCCATATAGGGAAGGCCTACATGGCTGCAGATCAAGTGGCACTGCGAACAATGGCCATTTTGCTGGCGCACCAGGCTGGCCTGCTAAAGGAGCTCATCTGTGATGAGAGGTTCACCAATGAGGTTTGAACCAAGTTATAAATTTAGCGCTCCATGCTACAAAGCAGACAGTCAATGGCATCGGCCATTCCATTGCCATGGAGAGGCAATCTGACTGAGATAAAAGGAAAGGACAAAACCTTTTTTTAGACACCCCAATTTCTCCTAAAGACCTGTTCTTCCCTTACTGCAGCAAGACGCTAGGGCTATCAACCAGTAGTCACAGGCCCCAGCCTTGCCTGTTGAGGCAGGAAAAGAAGGCTAGTGAGCCTGAGCCCCACTTTGTAAAATCTGGGCAGCCAGGCAGCACTTAGGAGTATCTCCTAAGAGAATCTTAATGCCCGAGAGCTAGGGTTTCTAGGGATGTCCCTCTCTTCACTACTGCCTACCCTGACACATCCAGCGATTCGAGAATCAGCTATGCCCACCCATGCTCCTGCTTCTTATGTGTCACTGCCTCCTGGGTTAGCCCCTGCCAGCTCACTGTTTCAGGACACCAGGCAAGTTGAGAACAGCGAAAGGCTAACACCTCTCTCAGACCACCTAGCATCGTGAAAGCTTCTGCCAGGTGTGTTACAGAGGGTTCTGGATACTGTGGAAGGAAAGGATCCTGGAAGGACATGGCAGCTGGGCAATGAGATGCCTTGCTTTCCCACATGAGGTCCCTAGGCCTTAGGCTCAACCCAGAGATGAATGTGCTTTCTCCCTCTCAGAGAACCAGCTTCTTGGGGATAGTCTGGGATTCAACTATGATGCGGGCATATCTATCTTTTGCTCAGGGGGATTCCATCCTTTCTGCCATAAAGGACATCTGGATAGGCCAATGCCTCGCTGCTGTTCAGGCAAGGAGGGTGCTTGGCTAATGGCAGTAGTGGCCGAAGCTATTCCTTTTGTCTGCTTCACATACTGTTTCAACTCTGGGGATTTTCACCCTTGCAGATGGATGCCCCCTCTTAGGTTCAGGAGCAGTCCTAGACAGCTGCCCTGGCCATGAGATTTTGGAAGGCTCCTGTCTTTCATGGCATACAGATTGCCTGAAGTTGTGGGCTGTGTTTCTAGTGCTGAAACACTTCCTTCCAAAATTTAGGTGCTACCTTTAGTGGTCCCCTTCATCAGTCATTAGGGCAGTCTGCGTTTGCACCCTCTGTTCATGTTGGTGCACTAGATTTGGCCTTCAGTAGAGACTAGCTTTCTCTCACTGAGAGTGATTTAGACTCCAGAGCGCATGATGAGGATGCAAGCTTCCTTCTGAGGCAGGGGAATGGCATCTTCACCCATAGGCGGTGAAATGCATATGGCAATTTTGGTCTGGAGGAATTTTGCTTTGTTCGCCTCTGAGGAGTCATCTTGCTGTCCCATGTGGCCAGGTAAGGTGGAAAAGCACTCTCTGGAGGGGTAAGTCCTTCTCTGGTGTCGGAGGCGGTGGTCTATGCGACTAACAAGATCCATAATGTCATGCAGTTGGTTTGGTAATTCACTAAGGCAAGTTCATCTTTGACAGCATCATCCAAGCAACTAAAAAAGGTGTCACACAGGGCACGATTGTCCAAGCCACAGGAAGCTGCCAGGGTGTGAAACTCAATGACGTAGTCATACATGGATCATGAGCCTTGATGAAGTAGAAGAAACTGCTTGATGCAGCCTGTAGTCCTCTGTGGGAGTGATCAAACACTTGCCGCATTTAGCTGGTGAATGAAGCGAAGTCAGCACAGCAAGGAGATTGAGCATCCCATAAGGATATCGCCCATTCCTGAGCCCTACCAGAGAGAAGGGTGATGATAAACGCCAGCTTAGACCTTTCAGTGGGAAATGGCGAGGCTTGGAGTTTGATGGTCAAAGAGCACAGAGATAAGAAGGAACAGCAAGTATCAGATTCCCCATCATATCTGGGTGGGGCAGGCAGAGAAGGTTCAGAGTTTGTGGTGTGAATGGTGGCAGGTCCAGGAACAGGATATGGGGTGGAGGTGGTGCAGGGTTCTGCAAGTCACAGATGTTGGATGTGAGTGTAGACAGAGTCTCTGAGATGGATTGAAGTGCTTGGTTGATCTGCAGGTCTTGATGGTGAGAGCACCTTGGTTCTCGACTGCAGTTTGAAGCTGGTGCAGCTCTGCTGGGTCCATGAAACTGGTTAAATTATTCTTTCAGTGTGCTATGAGGCTGAGTGGAGCTAAATGCAGAGAGAGGCAGCAGATGAGGGTAAAGAAGTACTTAATGAAAACTGATAAAGTGAATCTCTCAAAAATAAAGAACAAAACAGCACATAAGAAAAGACTAGAGTCCAAAAACAAAAGGCAAAATACCAAAAAGTAAAGCATATGGAGGAGCAAAATGATATTGTGAGTCGAGGGAAAAGCGTAGTCAAAAACAGGAAACAATAACCTAGATAGAGGTACTCCAAGGGGTGAGACGAGGGAAAAAGCAAGGTCAAAAAACAAGAAATTGGCAAGGAAGCCGTGAGAAAATTGGACACAAAAAGCATGCAATAATCCAGCAAGGAATCTAAGAAAGTAAGGCTATATAAATAGCTGGCAATGAGTGGGAATAATGGAGAACAGATGAGTAGCGCTTCCGCGAAGAGGGAAATGAAGCAAGATCAAAACTTCCAAATGGAATGTGGAAGTGCAGGTGCTGTGTTAGCACAGGGCATGACAGCTCCCTAAATTCCATCAACATGTGATCGAGAGGGGTGAGCATGCAGGATGTTGTTTACACATCCGACACATGTCGGAGTTTTGTCCCCACCTCAGCCACTCAGACCACATCTCTGTTATGCTAATTCCTGCATACAGACCGGTCGTCAGACACTCTGAACTGGTTCTGAAGCAGGCAAAAACCTGTCCAGCAGGAACCACCTCTGCTATTTAGGACTATTTTAAGTGCACTGACTGGGAAATGTTCCGGGAAGCTGCAACCAATCGAGGAGTACAAAGCATCAGTGATCGTCTCCAAGACCATGACGTGACTGTCTCCAGGACCATCACTAAATGCTCCAACCAAAAGCCGTAGATGACTGCAAAGGTTTGTGTGCTGTTGACGTCTAGAGACTTCACCTTCAAAGCCAAGACAACCACTGTCACCATAAAGACACATACGTAAGAATGCTGTTCATAGAATTCAGTCTAGCATTCAACACAATTATCCTCAGCACCTGTCTAAGAAGCTGTACATGCTGGCCCTAAACACCTCCCTCTGACTGAGAAGTGGGCCCCTCAGGGCTGTGTGCTCAGCCCACTGCTGTTCACTCTGCTGACTCATGACTGTGTAACAATGCATAGCTCAAACCACATCAATAAGTTCATGTTCAGAAAGAACAACAAGTCAGCGTACAGAGAGGAAGTGCAACAGCTAACAGTCTGATTTAAAGTCAGCAACCTGTCTCTGAACTTATAACAAACTAAAGAGATGGTTGTTGACTTTAGGAGAGCACATAGTGGCCATTCTCCGCTGTTCATCAAAGGATCCTCTGTGGAGATCATCAAGAGCACCAAATTCCTTGGTTTTTGATTATATTATAGTATTATCATTCTTGTGTTTGGCTTGTCTTTGAAAAAAAGGGCAATATCCTATGATCCCTATGCTTCATATCAGATGTCCTTATATAATCTTTGTACTTTTAATAAAATAAGAGACAATTTTTGTTATTATTATTATTATTATTATTATTATTATTATTATTATTATTATTATTGTTATTGTTGTTATACATGTGCCACAGTTATGAAACTTGCAGACTGCCAACAACAAGGTTGGTCGTGAAAAACGTTACCTATGTAATTGTTATTGTCATTCTTCTTCTTTCAGCTTTTCCCTTCAGGGGTCACCACAGCGAATCATCTCTCCCCACCTATCCCTATCTTCTGCATCCTCATATCTTCATTTATCACATCCATATACCTCCTCCTTGGCCTTTCTCTTTGCCTCCAGCCTGGCAGCTCCATGTCCAACATTCTCCTACCAATATACTCACTCTCCCTCCTCTAAACATGTCCAAACCATCTTAATCTGACCTCCTTAACTTTGTCCCCCAAACGTCCAACATGAGCTGTCCCTCTGATGTACTCATTCCTAATCCTGTCCAACCTGCCCGTACTCACTTCTTTACCTCTTTCCCACACTCTCCATTACTCTGGAATGTTGACCCCAAGTACTTAAACTCCTGTACCTTCTTCACCTCTTCACCCTGTTATCTTACTGTTCCACTTCCCTCCCTTTCATTCACACACATGTACTCAGTGTTACTACGACTGACTTTCATTCCTCTTTTCTCCAGCGCAAACCTCCACCTCTCCAGGCTTTCCTCCACCTGCTCCCTGCTCTCACTACAGATCACAATGTCATCTGCAAACATCATTGTCCAAGGAGACTCCTGTCTGAGCTCCTCTGACAACTGGTCCATCATCATAGCAAACAGGAAGGGGCTCAGAGCCGATCCCTGATGCAGTCCCACCTCCACTTTGAACTTCTCTGTCTGACCTACAGCAAACCTCACCACTGTTCTGCTCCTCTCATACGTGTCCTGCACCACTCTAACATACTTCTCTGCTACTCCAGACTTCCTCATACAGTACCACAACCCTTCTGTTGGAACCCTGTCATACGCTTTCTCCAAGTCTACAAACACACAGTGCAACTCCCTCTGACCATCCCTATACTCATTCATTCATTGTTTACCGCTTATTCAATCTATTCTTGGGTCACGGGGAGCTCCTCATACATTACCACAGCTCTTCTCTTGGCACCCTTCTCAGACTAAAAATTGCATTTCTTGTGCTCTTTCTGGGCATGAAGCCACACTGCTGCTCACAAATTTCCACTACCTTCCTTAACCTAGCTTCCACTACTCTTTCCCATAGCTTAGTATCCCATATAGTTGCTGCAACTCTGCACGTCACCCTTATTCTTAAAAATCGGGCACTAACACACTTCTTCTCCATTCCTCAGGCATCTGCTCACTCTCTAAAACCCCTTTTAAACAAACTAGTTAAAAATTCCACTGCTGTCTCTCCTAGACACTTCCAGACCTCCACCGGGATGTTTTCAGGTCCACCTTCCTTTCCACTTTTCATCCTCTTTAAAGCCTTCCTGACTTCATCCTTTCTAATCTTATCTACTTTCTTTTCCACAGAGTTCACCCCTTCTACTCTTTTTTCCCTCTTATTTTCCTCATTTATCAGCTCTTCAAAGTACTTCTTTCATCTTCTCTGTACAATCTCCTCACTTGTGAGCACCCTTCCATCTCTATCCTTAATAACTCTAACTTGCTGCACATCCTTCCGATCTCAATCCCTTCACCTAGCTAGCCTGTACAAGTCCCTCTGTCCTTCTCTAGTGTCTAACCTAGTGTACAACCCATCAAATGCCTTCTGCTTGGCCTTAGACACCTCCTCTTCACTCTGTGCTGTAACACCTTTTATTCCTGTCTATTCTATTCAGTCCTGTCCATGTCCCACTTCTTCTTGGCTAACCTCTTCCTCTGGATACTATCCTGAACTTCCTCATTCCACCACCAAGTCTCCTTATCTTCTTTCCTCCTTCCAGATGACATACCCAGCACCTTTCTTCCTGTCACTCTGATCACTTCTGCTGTAATTTCCCAGTCATCTGGCAGCACCACCTGACCACCCAGAGCCTGCCTGTGTGGAAGAAATGCCGGAGGCGGAAGGAGTCCAGCATCAGGAATCCATGTGCAGATTTAATTAGAAACGGCAGGCAAAAGTCAGAGTCAAAGAACAGGCAAAAGTCGGAAAACCAGAAAAACTAGTAGACTGGAAAACAAATCCGAAAAACTTTAGACTAGAGAAAAAACACAAGAGAACAGGCTATGGTCAAAACACAGTAACGCTAGTACAGAGAAAATGCACTATGTTAAGGCTTGGTAAGGTCAATGGGGACGATACTTCACGTCGGACACCGTCTGTGCTCAGCTTATTTCTCCGGGCGGCAACCCGGAAGTGCGCTCAAAACTCGGGGAAGGGCTCCCTCTGGTGTTCTGATCTTGACTGAGAAGTGACACTGCCTCAACTTCTGTCTAAATTCCTCACAACATTCCTCCATTTTCAGCTTCCACCACTTGGTTTTCTTCTCTATCTCTATCTTTGACCTCTTCTTCTTACAGACCATCAAAGTCATCCTACACACCACCATCCTATGCTGTCTGGCTATACTCTCTCCAACTACCACTTTACAGTCACTAATCTCTTTCAGATTGCCTCTTCTACATAGAATATACTCTACCTGTGTAGACACATGGTTGTGGACATTGTCGCTGACCTCCCAAGCTTGAGTGGATTCAACACAATCCTAGTATCCACCAATTGGTTCTCCAAGGCCTGCTGGCTGGTATCACTGAAGGACCTTCCCACAGCCATGAAAACAGGCATGACCCTGTTCAACCAGGTCTTATGGGTTCCCAGAGGACATTGTATTGGACAAACTAGCACACTCTCATCAAGATGATGCCCCACATCGCGATGAGCCACCACCACCTCTTGACATTGACAGGGCTCCCACATACAGTGTTGACTTGATACTGAACTTTCTGCGCTGCTGGAATCTCCTGCAATACCTGGTAGATTGGGAAGGCCAAGGCCTGGAGGAACCCTAGTTTGTGGATGCCGATGACATCCTGGACCTCTGCCTGGTAGAAGAGTTTCATCATCTCCACCCCAACTGACCAGCTCCCCTGGAGGTGTTCCTAGAGGGGGAGGCTCTGTAACATCACCACCAGCATCAGGCTGCCAGTGGGAGCCCTTGCCCAAGTTTTAGCGCTACCACCAAAGGAACACTTCCGGGATTACGAACATTTAAGGAACGTTTAAGGAATGATTCCACTTATTTTGGGGGTTAACACACATGTGACGTCACATGAATATTTAAATTGTTTGTGACATAAGATCAGTATAATAAACAACAACAATAATAATAATAATAATAATAATAATAATAATAATAATAATAATAATAATTGTCTCTTATTTTGTTAAAGATCCAAGATTATATAAAGACATATAATATGAAGCATAGGGATCATAGGATATTGCCCCTTTTCTTTCAAAGACAGAATGCAGCCAAACACAATAATATAATCATACTATAATGTTTAGTGATAATTGACGGACAAAATGTAGGTAGTGACTACAAGTGTGACAATCCTTCCTGAAAATACAAAAGCGTTTGAATGCACATGATGTTATATCACAGGGAAGAAATCTAAGCTAAATAATGGTAAGAAAACATTACAGAAAATGAATAAATAATGAGTCTACACTATTGATGAAGCTTAATCACTGTTCATAATTATTTAAATTGGTGAGATTAGTGAGAACCATTTTTTCAAGTCAGGTCAGGCTTCATTATCATTTCGACAACAAATAGCTGACACAGTACATAGTGAAATAAAACAATGTATCTCCAGGACCCTTGTGCTACACAGACAATGTACATCATATAACTACAAAACAGAAACAACAACACAGAGCTAGGGACAGAAAGTTTGTAAACATACAGATTCAGTTCTGGATGTTGAGGAGCCTGATGGCTTGATGAAAGAAATTATTACACAGTCTGGTTGTGAGTGCCCGAATGCCTCTGTACCTCCTTCTAGATGGTAGATGGTGAAGAGTGTGTGTGAGGGGTGTGGGGGGCACACAATGCTGTTGGCTTTGCGGATGCAGCATGTGGTGTAATTGTCCGTGATAGAGGGGAGAGAGACTCCGCTGATCTTCTCGGCTGTCCTCACTATCCGCTGTAGGGTCTTGCAATCCAAGACGGTGCTTAGGACACTCTCAATGGTCCCTCTGTAGAACATGATCATGATGGGGGGAGGGAGATTGGCTTTCCTCAGCTTCCACACGAAGTAGAGAGACGCTGCTGGGCATTCTTGGTGATGCAGCTAGTGTTGAGTGACCAGATGAAGTTCTCCGCCAGATGAACTCCAAGGAATTTGGTGCTCTTGACGATCTCCACATAGGATCCATTGATGAACAGTGGACAGCAGTGGGCTGAGCACACGGCCCTGTAGGGTGATCTCCAACATCACCAGTGTGGTGATGTTGGAGATGCTGTTCCCGATCCGGACTGACTGAGGTCTCCCAGTAAGGAAGTCCAGGATCCAGTTGCAGAGGGAGGTGTTCAGGCCCAGCAGGCTCAGTTTCTCAATCAGGTGCTGACGGATGATTGTATTGAATGCTGAACTGAAGTCTATGAACAGTATTCGCATGTATGAGTCCTTATTGTCCAGGTGGGTGAGGGCCAGATGGAGGGTTTTGATGATGGCATTGTCCATGGAGTGGTTAGGATGATACGCAAACTGCAGGGGGTCCAGTGAGGGTGGTAGCTGGGTCTTGATGTGCCTCATGATGAGCCTCTTGAAGCATTTCATCAGTATGGGTGTGAGTGTATTGATACGAGTCATTGAGGCAGGAAACCATAGTCTTCTTCAGCACATGCACTATGGTCATTGTCTTGAGGCATGTAATAACAACAGCGCTGCTCAGGGAAATGTTGAAGATATCAGTGAAGACATATGCTAGCTGTTCTGAACATTCCCTGAACACTCTGCCAGGATTGTTGTCTGGTCCACCAGACTTCCATGGGTTAACTCTGCAGAGCACCTGGTCGTTGGGAGGAGGGATGGAATTCTTTGTCGCTCCAATGTTCTGTACCTCAAACCGAGTGTAAAAGTCATTCAGCACATCTGGGAGGCAGGTGTCAGTGTCTCAGGCAGGTGATGTGGTCTTGTAGTTTCTGATCACCTGTATGCCCTGCCACATGTGCTGGGATTCTCCACTGTCCAAAAGTGGCTGTGGGTTCTCTGGGCTTGTGCACGCGTCGCCTCTTTGGTGGCTTGGGACAGTTTGGTCCTTGCTGTTTTTAAGGATGTCTTGTCCCCTGCAGTGAAGGAGGAGTCTCTCAATTTCAGTAGAGCATGCACTTTTGCAGTCATCCATGGCTTCTTGTTGGTACGTGTGGTGATGGTCTTGGCCTGCATCTAACAGTCACAAACTCCACTAGCAATGAACAGTAGCTAGAAACAAGTACAGAGTTCTTGCACCTTTCCATGTTGATGTAAACACACACTACCACCTCGCACAGAGCTGCATTTCTGTCAGCATGAAACAAGGTGAGCCAGGCTAGCTGAATGGCAGCATCTTGAACTCTGTTGCTGAGCCACGTCTCCATGAAAATAAAGATGCAGCAGTCTCTAAACTCTCGCCGTGTGGTCCACTGGAGTCGGATATAGTTCAGTTTATTATCTAGTGACAAACTTTGGACAGAATAATGGATGGGATAGCCGGCCGGTTAGGGTTTGTTTTTAGCCTAGTGCGGACACCTGCCCGCTTACCATGCTTCTACTTTCTTGAGCACTGCTTATGATGTCCTCTCTTCCAGCCACCTGCATCATGTGACGACAAGTACTGAAGGTCTGGTCTTCACAGCAAGCCGAGGTTGCAAATTTTTTCGAGTACATAATCATGTAGGTTGGTAATTGCATGATATCTGTACTGTAGTAGTGACTGGCGGTCGTATACATGAACTCCACTATCTTTGGTGTCCATGCACTTTGACATTCAGGCTAAAACACACTTATAGCACCATTTTGGATCCGGAGTTGCTGATGCATGCTATTTCGTTACAGTTGCTGCTGCATGCTAATTCGTTACAGTTACTGAGAAAAATTATGTAATTAAATTACAGTTACTAATGAAAATGTTAAAGATTACAAATAGGGTTACATCTGAATATTTTCTTTAAAAAACTAGGATATGTTGAATAATATTAGTGTTGCTAGAATTTGTTAAAGCTGTGCTATTCTGATGCTTTTGATTGGTTCTCTGGTTTGAATTTGTGGCACCAAGACTGCCAATTACGTTAATCCACATAACCGCTGAAAGATTTAGGCGAGTGATAAAAATGTATTTCAGTGCTGGAAATTAAAAAATAATTTCATCCTGAAATCTGAAAAGGGCGCAAATATAACAGTTCACTGCAAAATTTGTTTGCAAAAATGCTTTCGACATCAAAGGCTTCAATGTCTAACCTGAGGAAGTATCTGCAGGTATGTAACCTAGCCTTTCTTTATTTTATAAAAGCATATGGTTTTTGTCATTATTGTGAGTGTACAGAAATAAAAACAGACCCTTTAGTTTTGAATGATATATTACTGGTTTTTGTAGAATAAAAAGTGATGGAGTAGTCAGTCAATGTACTGTAGCTGCTATGTGGAAAAAATCCACCAAAACATGCTAGTGCCTTCACTGACCCCATAGAGTATTCAATACCTGTATTCAAAACATTCAGAACAAATGAGCTAGTCTGCTAGCTACCTTTCCCAGGCACACTTCTATTTATGAACCCTTTGGCAGAAAATATATAACTCACATTTTTCCTCCTTGAAAATGTATTGGTAATGTCAGATCTAATATAGCTTAGTTATTTTAACATTGTAGCATATGTTATGATGACTTATAAAGTCACCGAGTTGTGAAATTCAGGGGACCAACAGACTCCTCTGGCCAAAGCAATAACGGCATTGATAATAGCATAATGGCATTAAGCCATTTTAATTTTGAGTGTCCTTTGTAAAATCAGTGCTTTAGACTGCTGCATGATTTTCAACTGAAAAGTGACTTATGATCTGAATGATGACAATCTGCTGCAGTTTCATTTCCAAAAATATAACCTATTTTTCTCGAGAGTTGTCCAGTTTGATTTTTGGAGGAAAAAGTACGCGCACACACACACACAGATTTAATTCATTTCTTTCCTTAATTGCATTAAAGGCTATGAGACACCAGTGTTTTTCTTTTATTAACTGTTTTAATAACTGTTTTATTGCCTATTTGGGTTTATGTATATGCTTTATTTCTTCAGATTATATATTTTTTTCAAGGCATTGTTACTTGCCAGTGTGTTATGTCATAGCTATGCAAAGATTTGATTCCTAAAACAGTATTAAACTATTTTTGTTATGAAGTCTGGTTTTGTGGTGGCTGCGCTTAAAATTAAATTAATATAATCTTAATTCAAGTGATGAAAGATTTTGAAATTCTAACAGTAAACAGAGTTGTGTACTACTGTAAGGTTAACCCTGCCTGGTATAAATGTCTGGAAATGATTTAGTTGAAAATATCCATTAGAAACTTAAAAGTAATCAAAATGTAATAAAATGTAATCAGTTACTTTACTTTTATAAAGCAACTGAAAAGTTACACTACTTATTACATTTTAAATAGGGTAATTTGTAATCTGTAACCTATTACATTTCCAAAGTAACCTTCCCAACCCTGCCTATAACCCATAATCTAGCCATTATACCTTTTTCAATAAGGACCAAGTAATTCTAATAAAGAGTGGGAAGATTCTAGAAACTCTGTGACCCAAAAGTTAAAGGAGACCCAGTTGGAGGACTGAGGAGTGGTTACTAGCACATCACTCTATTCCCTTTTTATTGACTTGATTACCATTCTGGCAAAGTCTCCAAAACATTCAATACATACTTAGAAACATTTAACCATAAGAAATCATCTGCTAATTTTACTGTGACATATTTTATTAATTTCCAAAAGTGTGCTGCAATATACAAATCAACTACATTCTCTCTACTATAAAGAAAGTTTACCTGGGTGATAGACAGATGTCCTCACGTGCTTCGCCTGCAACAGAAGACACAGGTCAACCATGACATGGGAAACAAAAGGCATAACTTAGTCGGACAAGATGACTTTCAGTATTCTAACTCTGCTGAACAGTACCATCAGCTCATGAGTCATGTTAATGGAGGTGGCTTTCCGAAGTGGGACTGCCTTGGATTAATGTGTGAATAGATGGGGAGTGAAATGAGTGGCATTGGAACAGGTTTCTTGGGGGCGGTGCATTGGCACTGAGGGCACCAATGACAGAAGGCCCGTACTTTGTAAGGCCAGGACTCCATCCTAGACCAGATGAAGCTGTCCTTTAGATTCTCTACTGTGTTGCGGGCCCCCATAATACCCCCCAGGGGGTGCACATGGGCCAAGTGCTTTAGGGCCTGGCCCCAGCAATGCTTTAACCTATTGACCTCTTTCTCCTGGCCAAAGCTCCCTTCCCAGAATTTCCATACATAGGCGGTAGGGTTAGTGAAATTATGGGACGCCTCTTCTGACAAAGTTGCTGGTTTCTTGGCGTGCTTTTGCTGCCCCGTCCTGTGGCCATGTTGCTTCCGGCTGTCCACAACACTGGGTATGCTGTAGTAGTGGGAGGAGTGTGCAGGCGTCACCATCACTGCAGTGAAACTTAGCCATTGATAAAACAGGTTGTCTGTCAATTAGTGGTCCATGTCCACTTCCACAAGTTTTTTTCAATTTCAATTGTTTGGCTGTTTGGCACCTCTACCATGGCAGCAGTGTCTTGGAGAGGCAGAGCAGATGATACTGGACAATGTCATGCAGTGAATGTTACCTGACAGGATTCAAGATTTTGGGGTCCCATGGGATTCTGTGTCATTAATTCTTGTCCTTGTCCCATTTGCGATGGTGATGACAACCATTATTGTCTTCCATCTCATCCTCTTGTGCTTATTGGGGGGCCTTGGAACTCCCTGTGGATTATTGATGTGTACACATATTGGAGGCACTGATAAATATGACTGGTTTGTTTGTGGCTGCTGTGGATTTTGTGCTGCCATCTGTGGCTGTTGTGATGTTTGTACTGGCGCAAAGACTCTGGATATGCTCATGCTGGCAACCTGGAACCACCAATGCTGTGTGCATGTTTTTTACTTTTTTTCTACTTTTCTTTTTTGGCCTTAGGAGGTTCCTCAACAATGCTTCTGATGCTTATTTTGCTTTTCTCTTTTTCTTTGTGTATTGGCCCACATGATGTACTATATGAGCTTGGTATGTTTGCCATGGCGATGTGGTTTGCACTTGCTAGGGCAGACACATTTTCAACATCAATTTAAACAGTCCTTTGCTTGTGTTTGTTCGATCCCATGCTCCACCAGTTTCTTCTCTCCATTTGTTTTGGTATTCATTGATGATTCTTCAACATGATCCACTTTTGTCCTGCATTAAATTTCAAGGGCACATATTGTATTGCTCCTCCTTTTACAACCAGTGGATTCATACTGGCCCTTTATTCATCTACATCCCTATACCTTCATTTGTCTTCCACTTCTTGACATTTCCAATGTTGTCACTGTTCATCTTCCTCTTTCCTGTTTTCCTCTCTGTATTCTCTGTTGCATGTCTCTTAGAAGCATGCTCTCACAATTCAATGTATAGTTTACCTCTAACTTGTCTTCCTAAATGTTCTTCTCATTGTCCAACCTGTGTCTGTTTTGTTGGTGGTTCAGTTGTCCAGGCCATTTTTTGTGTGTTAATGGTGGCATCTCTCACTTCCACTGCTGCTGGTGTCTCATCCTTGTTTATTGTCTCAGTGAATGATGGTGGCACTGTTGTGCTAATGTTATGTTTTGGTATAGGGTGTTTATTACTTCTCTCCCATAGTGTGGACTGCATTGGACTGAAGCTCAGTTTTGTCAATTTCAATCAAACACACCCGGCAGAGATTTTTCTCAATCATACATCTGTCACTGCCCAGTCTTTATCATGCAAAAAGCTTTCATTCAATTTTATATCACTTTTACTTACTAATCCACCTCCCCAGGCCACACAAAACTAATGCATATTTTGTTATATATTATACTCTACTTTAAACATTTTTATTTTGCATTATAAGAAATCATAAATGACAAACATATTTTAAAAATGGGCATACTACCTTTGACCAATGCTGAGCTTTACTTACTTCAAGCATTAATAAAATGCTTCAACAAAGCATGAACTCCCTTGATTCCAGTACCAAGTCCCTCAGCCCCCCTCCCCAAATAAAAACAGTACTGAGAGTGTTCAGTGATTCAGATTACATCTTTTTTTCTGACAAGGCTTGCCAAACTAATACTGTTACTGTTACTTGACAGGCTGCCCAAAGCCTATTAATGCTTAACAGGTGCACTCAGACATCATATCCCTTTAGTTGTGTATAACCTTACACAATTAGATAACTAAACAGAGGTGGTGTCTCAAACTGCTTATGATGTTTTCTTGACTGTTAGTCTTACACAACCTAGTGCAGGCTCAAAAATACTCCCATACTAAGATAATCATTTGCCATGAACAAATACCTTCCGTTTGTTGGAACATGAAACATTCCAAACAAGTTAATTCTGAAATATGTGAATATAAATGAAGCAAGAAGTAAAACAAAAGAGCCTTCTTCACATAACAACTTCACATGATTTCAGCTGCCATTCTTCTCTTTGATCTATAGTGGCATTAAATCCTCCTTAAAAAGTAATTAAAAGGTCCTCAAAGTGCCCATAATAAAATTTAGGTATGTGACTGGTACAGTGTGCTGATCTCGATTTAGTCTAAAATAACTTATTCATTGTCTACCGCTTATCCGATCTACACTATCTCAGGCATCATACACCCTGGATGGAGTGCCAACCCATCGCAGGGCACACACACTCTCATTCACTCACGCAATCACACACACACTACAGACAATTTAGAGATGCCAATCAAACCAACAATGCATGTCTTTGGACTGGGGGAGGAAACCGGAGTACCCGGAGAAAACCCCCGAGGCACAGGGAGAACATGCAAACTCCACACACACGGCGGAGGCAGGAATCGAACCCCCAACCCTGGAGGTGGGAGGCAAACGTGCTAACCACTAAGCCACCGTGCCCCCTGGCTCATAGTTTAAATCATATTTACCATTGAACATGATTTTAGGAGGAAAGCTATATAGCATAACACAGAGCTTGCAGACCACCAACTAATTAATTTGTGTAAATACACACCCAAAGTTTTGGATTCAAACTTACCAAAGATGGAGGTGCTTGAATCATAGAGAAGAAATATAAAATTAATCTAAATAACTATAAGAAAACATTACAGTGGATAATGTAAAGTTTATTTTAATCATATTTACAATGTTAAACTGTTACAGCCCAATATAAGTTTTGGCTGCACCGAGAAAGTAAAGGCAAGGGTTTTTGAATATAAGGTGGAGTGGAATTAGCCTAATTCAGCCAGCGATGAGACAGAAATGGCATCACTTGGCCAATGTAGCAGTAGCTGAAGCAGACTAGAGTCTGTAATAGACCAACCTGCACAGGCTGAATATACTGAATTCATTCATTCAATTCTGGACAAGTGAATACATGCGTTACTACATGTAACAGTCTACAGTAAACATGGCAGACAATAAAATATGAGTCAGTAATTCACTAAATCTTGTAAGTCTAACATGTCTTCCTACTCCCCATCAGGCAGTGGGAAGTCTTTATAATCATGATTGCAAAATACATATATTGTGTGTGTATAGTATGAGTTCTCTTTTCTATAAATCTTCTGATGCCCTTTCTTTGTTTTCTTTAAATGGACTTACTTAAATCTGTACAACACTTCCCACATTGTGATCAGCAATACATTTCTCCTTATTGTGAATAAACTGGTGCTTTTTCAAACCACATGAACTGGTAAAAGTCTTCCCACAGTGTGAACAGTAATATGGTTTCACTCCTGTGTGAATGCGTTGGTGAGCTTTTAAAGCACTTGAATGTTTTAAAACTCTTCCCACAGTGTGAGCATTGATATGGCTTCTCTCCTATGTGAATGTGCTGGTGAGCTTTTAAAGCACTTGATTGTTTTAAAACTCTTCCCACAGTGTGAGCATTGATAGGGCTTCTCTCCTGTGTGAATGCGTTAGTGAATTTTTAAATTAATTGATGTTCTAAAATTCTTCCCACAGTGTGAGCAGGGATACTGCTTCTCTCCTGTGTGAATGTGCTGACTGAAATTCTAAATTCTTTGTGTTTCTAAAACTCTTCCCACACCCCGAGAACTGATACAGCTTGTCTCTTGTGTGAACATGCTGATGTTTAAGGTACTTTGTTGTGTAAAACTCTTTCCACATTGTGAACAGTAGTGTGGTTTCTCTTCTGTGTGAATGCGCTGGTGAGTTTTTAAATACTTTAAAGATATAAAACTCTTCCCACATTGTGAGCAGCGATATGGCCTCTCACCTGTGTGAATGCGTTGGTGAATTTTTAAAGCATTTGATTCTGTAAAACTCTTCCCACATTGTGAGCAGCGATATGGCCTCTCACCTGTGTGAATGCATTGGTGAATTTTTAAAGCATTTGAATCTGTAAAACTCTTCCCACAGTGTGAGCAGGGATACGACTTTTCTCCTGTGTGAATGCGCTCATGCTTTTTGAGATACCGAAGGCAGAAACTCTTCCCGCACTCTGAGCACTGAAACTACTTGTCTCTTGTGTGAACATGCTGGTGTGTGTTTAAGCTACTTTGATATGTAAAACTCTTTCCACAGCAATATGGTTTCTCTCCTGTGTGAATGCAGATGTGTTGTTTGAGAATTTTATGACACAGAGAAGGATTATAAAAGGACAAACTAGTAATACACAACACGTTTGTATACACAAGACTGAATAAAATGGAGCAAAATTTGACATTTCTGCATGCACTCACAAGCAAAGACAAATGTGCAAATGCATTAATCATTTGTTAAAATATAGTTTGAGTACCAGTACCATTTGTGATCAATATATTGGTGTAATTTGTCAGTACAATCTGAATAAGCAGGGACAGAACTGCATTGGAGACCAGATGGCAGGACTCAAGACTCTGGATCAAGCAATGATCAGGCATTGTAATGTAGCCAATGACTGACAATGTTTTCCTCTCCATAATCCTGTTGTGTTTAGGGCATTGCTGGCTCAGTGGTAGGTTTTACGCCTACTATGCGGAAGGCCTGGGTTCGATTCACAGCCAACGCTCAAACCCCAGCCACTGGATGCAGTGCCGGGCCCAATCCTGGACAAGATGGAAGGGTTGCGTCAGGAAGGGCATCCGACGTAAAACCTGTGACAAGTTGTTGTGTGGACCAGTTGGTCTGCTGTGGCGACCCCGAACAGGGAGCAGCGGAAACCAACTTCTAATCCTGTTGTGTTTAATTCTGATTATAAATGCTCACTGTTGAAAATGATCGTGGCCCTTCCTTTTTCAAATTGCATGGAGAGTGCTGTGTCCTGTTGTGCAACAGCACAAATAAATTGTGTACCTTTTGACTCTTGCCCGTGCCTACCAGTGTACTATTTTTCTTAACATTTCCACTGCAGTTTCACTGGGAAAAAAACTTATTAAATAAATTAAATTCCAGTGTCTGTTAAATTCCAACACAGGCACACCTGATTCTGCTTAATGAAGTACTGATAGATGAATGATGACATAAATTAACCTACAAAAAGAATGGCAAATGGCAGCTGGGTTTGAAGTGCATGGTGAGGACGGTACGAAACAGGCTCCTAGAGGCACGTCTGAAGTCATGGAGAGCTAGAAAAATGCCCTTCAACAACAAGAAGCAAAGAAAAGCCAGGCTGAGGTTTGCAAAACACCATAAAGGACTGAAGTACAGTTATCTTTATCTTGTTCTTCTCTGATGAGTAGAACTTCCCACATACATGTACAACACTGGCCCAGAGTGTGGCAAGCAACGTGGTGTGGTGGTCATATTTTAAAAATTGGCATTTCTTATGTCTATCACTGAGGTTTTTTTCACAGCTTGTATTGTGAATCATACTAATTCATGTTTGAGAAGACATGATAGCAAGTCTCTGAACCACCTTTCTTTTAATTGTTAATTGTTTTACATTTATAACCAATGAGTGTGTTTCTTGTGATACATGTATTACTTTTGACCAATACTGAACTTGAAACATGAAACATTAAAACCAAGTTAATTCTGAAATATGTGAATATAAATGAAGCAAGAAGTAAAAAAGAGCCTTCTTCACATAACAGCTTCACATGATTTCAGCTGCCATTCTTCTGTTTGATCTATAGTGGCATTAAATTCTCCTTAAAAAGTAATTAAAAAGTCCTCAAAGAGCCCATAATAAAATCTAGGTATGTGACTGGTACGTGTGCTGAGCTCGATTTAGTGTAAAATCATTCAGTCGTTTATATAACCACTTAATACATTTTTAATAGATAACTTGAAATATATATGAATCACACTAATAATTCTGCTTTATTGTTTGGTCAGTATTCCAAGGCTGTCTTATATTTTCTGAACATGATATTAGAAGGAAAGCTATTCAGCATAACACAGAGCTTGCAGACCACCAACTAATTAATTAGCGTAAATACACACCCAAAGTTTTGGATGCAAACTTACCAGAGACGAAGATATTTGCTTGAATCATAGAGAAGAAATATAAAAACAAGCTAAATAACTATAAGAAAACATTACAGTGGATAATGTGAAGTTTGAGAGAGAGATGAGACATGTTTTTCTGAGCTCCTACAATTTCGCTAAATTATCGCGATTTGTATCTTAAATTCAGTCCTATATTATAACTTTTATAGTACCTATAGTATCCTATAATATTCTATAATATTCTCACTCCAAACGAGTTTTATATTGCTAGTGTTTTTCTGTTTTCCAAAACACTCGCTTATAGCGGGTTAGCTTAATAGCATTGCTAATTCGTTAGCCCGGCTACCACAAGTTTGTTTACGTTTTCACACCGGTTATCTCTGTTTACTACTACAACTAAACATTATGTCGGTTGTGTGTCTGCCTTTGAGTGCAGGTGAGGACTCTTTCGAGCTGCACTTGGTGGATTTGGAGCTGGAGGCCGTGGAGAAGCAGATCCATGACCTACAGGTGAAGCAGGCCCAGCTGTGACAGCGGAAAGCCATGTTGGAATCGTCCCGGAGTGACGCGCACCTGTCCCAGGTAAAACAAACACTCCCACAACCTCAACTCTGTGTGCTTCTCTGCCCAGGCCCAGCGCAAGGACGCGGTCCGCTCAGGTTTTGTTCACTCCGGCGCCGGGGTACCACGCAGCCTGGATGCAGCAGCAGCAGAAGACGCGAGGCAAGTCCCGGGCAAGGACCTCACCCCCTCCGCCGCCACCTGTCTTCAAGATCTCGACCCAGAACCGCTTCGCTCCCCTTCACGAGACGGAGTGCGACGCGGTGATTATCGGAGATTCCATCGTTCGGCACATCCGTGCTACTGCGGCTAAAGGTAAGGTGCACACTCGCTGTCTTCCTGGTGCTCGTGTTCTCGATGTCTTTGCACAGGTACCCGCGATCCTGAAGAAGAACATCGGAGCTGTGATCCTCCATGCTGGCACGAACAACATCAGGCTGAGGCAGACGGAGATCCTGAAGAAGGACTTCAGGAGCCTGGTGGAGAAGGTATGCACCACATCGCCCACGACGAGGATAATCGTGTCAGGACCACTTCCCACGTTCCAGCGAGGAATCGAGAGGTTCAGTAGACTATTTGCTTTTAATGAATGGTTACAGTCATGGTGTCAAGATCAGAAATTACCTTTTGTTGATAACTGGAATCTTTTCTGGGAGCGTCCTAGGCTCTACCGTCCTGAGGGTCTGCACCCAAGCAGAATTGGAGCAGCAGTCCTCTCAGACAACATCTCCAGGACACTATGCACCATATGACTGGTAAGCCATAACCCAGATTACAATTATGATAGATATTGTTCAGCTCACCAGATTGATACAAGTGCACACATAGCTCGTCTTATAGAAACTGTGTTTGCTCCCCGAATAGTGAGATCAAAGAATAAATTCATTTATAGCCCTCGAAATAATCTAATCGCAGTTATACCTGAAAAACGCCAAATAATTAAAGAAAAACCATTCCTAAAGTTTGGGCTTCTCAACATTAGGTCCCTTGCACAGAAAGCACTTATTGTTAATGAAATGATCTCAGATTATAGTTTTGATACACTCTGCCTTACTGAAACCTGGCTTAGACCAAATGAATTCATTAGTCTGAATGAGTCTACTCCGTCACGATTTTGCTATAAGCATGATCCCCGTCTGACTGGTCGTGGAGGTGGTGTTGCAACTATTTATAGCAACTCTCTTACCGTTACTCAGAAAACAGGAACCAGGTTTAACTCATTCGAAGTGCTTGTCCTTAATGTTACACTCACAGACATAAATAATAAATCTCTACTGTATCTTGCGCTGGCCACCGTATATAGACCCCCAGGGCCCTACGCTGATTTTCTTAAAGAGTTTGCACATTTACTCTCAGACCTACTGATTAATTTTGACAAGGTGTTGATTGTAGGAGACTTTAACATTCATGTAGACGATTCCAATGATGCCTTAGGACTTCTTCTTCAACTTCTTCACCGACAAAATCGATAGTATCAGGAATAAAATAATGGATGTTCAATCTTTGACAACATCCGGTGATCTAGTCCAACCTAAAGCTCCACATTCAAAGCTACAATGCTTTACAGATATAGGGAAGGAAGAGCTGTATAAACTTATCACCACAGCTAATTCAACAACATGTTTGTTAGATCCAATTCCAACTAGATTACTGAAAGAAATGATACACACAGCTGGAGAGCCTCTCCTCAACATTATTAATTCCTCGTTATATTTAGGTCACGTCCCTAAACCTTTCAAGGTAGCAGTTATTAAGCCTCTTCTTAAGAAACCTAAACTAGACCCTAATGACTTATTAAATTACAGACCGATTTCAAACCTTCCTTTTATATCTAAAATATTAGAAAAGGTTGTGTCTACTCAATTATGCTCCTTCTTACAGGAAAACAATATCCTTGAAGAATTTCAGTCAGGTTTCAGGCCCCATCATAGTACAGAAACTGCACTAGTTAAGATCACAAATGACTTGTTTTTAGCTTCGGACCAAGGCTGCATCTAAATATTAGTCTTACTTGATCTTAGTGCTGCATTCGACACTATAGATCATAACATTCTCATAGACCGCTTACAAAATCACATAGGTATTCAGGGACAGGCATTAAAATGGTTTAGATCCTACCTGTCTGATCGATACCATTTTGTAGATTTAAATGGAGAACTGTCCAGTGTAATGTCAGTGAAATATGGGGTCCCACAAGGATCTGTTTTAGGACCTCTGCTTTTATCAATATACATGCTTCCCTTAGGCAACATCATTAGAAGGCATGGGATTAGTTTCCATTGTTACGCTGACGATACACAGTTATATATCTCATCAAAATCAGATGAAATATGTAAACTGTCTAGATTAACAGAGTGTGTTAAAGATATTAAAGATTGGATGACTGATAATTTTCTATTACTAAATCCTGATAAGACGGATATATTACTGATATATACCAGATACCAGTATACAGAAGCTCTCACAATTCAACCTGTACTTAGAAGGATGTTCTATTACTAATAGCTCTACATTGAAAGACCTGGGCATAATATTAGACAGCAATTTGTCCTTTGAAAAACATATCTCCGATATTACAAAAATAGCCTTCTTCCACCTCAGAAATATCGCTAAGCTTAGGAACATTTTATCTGTATCTGATGAAGAAAAGCTAGTTCACGCATTCATGACCTCCAGACTGGACTATTGTAATGCATTATTAGGTGGTTGTCCTGCATCTTCAATAAACAAGCTACAGTTAGTCCAGAATGCAGCTGTCAGAGTCCTTACCAGGTCAAGAAAGTATGATCATATAACCCCAATATTATCATCCCTGCACTGGCTGCCTGTTAAGTTTAGAATTGAATATAAACTAACACAACTTACGTACAAGAGTCTAAATGGTTCAGCTCCCACATATCTAGCCAGTCTTCTAACACGTTACAATCCATCACGTTCCTTAAGATCTTGAAACTCCGGACTTCTGGTAGTTCCCAGAATATCAAAGTCTACAAAAGGGGGTAAAGCTTTTTCGTATTTAGCTCCTAAACTTTGGAATAGTCTTCCTGACAGTGTTCAGGGCTCAGACACAGTCTCCCAGTTCAAATGTAAACTAAAGACATATCTCTTTAGCAAGGCATACACGTAATACATCCCACAACTTTGTGCTCCAATACATCTGATTAAATGCACATCATCATCTAGTGCCTGCTAATATTATGAATAGCAGCTATGCTAATTCCTCTCCACTTGTTTCCCTTTTTCTACCCACCCCCGAGTCACACAGAGATTGTGCCAGCTCTGGTGGCATCCAGAGATGGACCAGCTCCAGCTGGGTTCTGCTTTTTGAGGACTGGAGAAATCAAAGCAGCACTGCCAACACTATGTGGACATTTTACACATAACATTTTACACATGCTATATCTGCATCACACAACTAATGCAGAAAGGACATTGTTCATATCACACTCTCCAGTGTCACCCAGATGAGGATGGGTTCCCTTTTGAGTCTGGTTCCTCTCAAGGTTTCTTCCTAATTCCATCTAAGGGAGTTTTTCCTTGCCACAGTCGCCTTAGTCACCTCAGACTTGCTCACTAGGGAAAATTTTGTCTTACATCTAGGATTGTTTGTTTGTATGTTTATTGTTTCCTATGTTCTGTAAAGCTGCTTTGAGACAATGCTCTTTGTTAAAAGCGCTATACAAATAAAATTGAATTGAATTGAAAACGTTTATTTTAATCATATTTACAATGTTAAACTGTTGCGGCCCAGTCTAGGCTTTGGCTGCACCGAGAAAGTAAAGGCAAGGGTTTTTGTATATAAGATGGAGAGGAATTAGCCAGCGATGAGACAGAAATGGCATCACTTGGCCAATGTAACAGTAGCTGAAGCAGAGCAGGAAGGCTTAGTCTGTAATGGACTAATCTGCACAGGCTGAACATACTGAATTCATACCTGCACACTGAGAGTTGTAAAATAGCAGGGTTTTTTTTATTTTTTTTTTTTTTTTAGAACAAAATATCAGTGTAAAATACAAAAAATCACTTTGATCTTAAGTAAAACTTTTCTGGACAAGTGAATACATGCGTTACTTGAAACACTCTAAAGTAAACATGGCAGACAATAAAATATGAGTCAGTAATTCACTAAATCTTGTAAGTCTACCATTTGTTCGTACTCTGCATTAGACAGTGGGAAGTCTTTATAATCATGACTGCAAAATACATATATTGTGTGTGTATAGTATGAGTTCTCTTTTCTATAAATCTTCTGATGCCTTTAAAAACTTTTTGTTTTGTTTAAATGGACTTACTTAAATCTGTACAACACTTTCCACATTGTGATCAGCAATACATTTCTCCCTATTGTGAATGAGCTGGTGCTTTTTCAAACCACAAGAACTGGTAAAAGTCTTCCCACAGTGTGAACAGAAATATGGTTTCACTCCTGTGTGAATGCGTTGGTGAATTTTTAAAGCATTTGACTGTCTAAAATTCTTCCCACAGTCTGAACAGTAATATGGCTTCTCTCCTGTGTGAATGCGCTCGTGTTTTTTTAAAGCACTTGATGTTCTAAAACTCTTCTCACAGTGTGAGCAGGGATATGGCTTCTCTCCAGTGTGAATGCGCTCGTGAAGTTCTAAATTCTTTGTGTTTCTAAAATTCTTCCCACAGTGTGAGCAGCAATAAGGCTTTTCTCCTGTGTGAATGCGCTCATGATTTTTGAGATACCGACTGCAGGCAAAACTCTTCCCACACTCTGAGCACTCATACAGCTTGTCTCTTGTGTGAACAGGCTGGTGTGCGTTTAAGTGACTTAATTGTGTAAAACTCTTTCCACATTGTGAACAGGAATATGGTTTCTCTCCTGTGTGAATGCGGATGTGTTGTTTGAGAATACATGACGTGGCAAAACTCTTCCCACACTGTGAGCAGTAGTGAATTCTGCCCTTTCCCATTCTGCACAAATCCCTCTGTGGTGATTTATAGTGTGAAAACAGCCAGACAATGATGTTTCACTCTGTAACAAAACAAGACAAGACAAAACAACAATCTTGAATTATTATGTGCTTAAACAAGTATCATGTGCTTAGGTATGTCTGGTTATTAATGTGTAGCATGGTTTCTGGCTTTATATTGGCTTGAAATTTCTAAGCTAACTTTGTTTCTTTTAGCAATACTATGCAAAATGTAAATAATTATTTTTTTTCTAAAAACAGAACCACCCAATAACTGAATATATGCTGCCAAGCTAAAAATATCACCCATCTACCTTCAGCATCAACACTATTGCTGCAAATATGATATTTAATAATAACACCATACTTAATATGCTTTTAGAATATAAACAAACAGGATATATTTCAAATTATTCCATGATTAAACAGTTATTTTATTTGTAGTGTATTACATGGGATCAGGCATATGTTGGTATAATTTGGAAACAGACCATTTATTTCATGAGAATATACTCTATATATAATCAATAAGGTATGCACATATTTTCATCTGTTTTTGATCAAATAAAGAAATAACTGTCTAAGGCAATGTACTGAGTATTAATCTAAATTCAAATGCATTATTTATTTATTCATTTATTTATTTATATAAAGACAAAAAACTTACCAGGTTGAAATAAGCTTTTTTAAATCCCTGTAATTTCACCGCAGTCTTCTGTGTGAGGACCTAAACTAAAATGGCAGAGTGTCTCCTTTAAGTACACCTGAGGACAAAGACGCAGTTCAGCAACAGGCCATTTCACAGCTATTAGCCAACTATTACCACCTCATCATCTGAGTCTGGGGTGTGGCAGTTGAACATATAGAACCATCAGGTCAATTAAACATACAAAGTAACTGGATAGAATGTTCCCATATCAGGGTATGGAAAGCAAAATATTAGAAATATAATATGTAACTCTACATGTATAATATTCACACAAAAGTTTTGCTATGTTGCTGTTTCATATTTTAATGACACAGACCAGGATTATAAAAGGACAAACTAGTAAACCTAATACACAACACATATTTGTATACTCAAGACTGAATAAAATGGAGCAAAATTTGACATTGCTGCATGCACTCACAAGCAAAGACAAATGTGCAAGTGCATTAATCATTTGTTAAAATATAGTTTAAGAAACAGTACCATTTGTGATCAATATATTGGTGTAATTTTCAATCTAGCCATGGGGGTCACAGTCCAGTGACTTCTGTGCCGGTCCCAAGCCCGGATAAATAGAGAGGGTTGCGTCAGGAAGGGCATCCGGCTTAAAACATTGCCAAATTTAACCATGCGAATCGTCAGTACGAATTTCATACCGGATCGGTCGAGGCCCGGGTTAACAACGACCGCCATCGGCGCCGTTGACCTACAGGGCGCCGGTGGAAATTGGGCTACTGTTGGTCGAAGAAGTAGAGGAGGGAGGAGAGTGCGCAGACAGAGAGAGAAGAGGAAAGGTAAGAGTGTAGGACTGAGAATAGGAACTCTGAATGTTGGTACTATGACAGGGAAAGGTAGAGAGCTGGCTGATGTGATGGAGAGAAGGAAGGTGGATATACTGTGTGTACAGGAGACCAGGTGGAAGGGTAGCAAGGCTCGTAGTATAGGAGCAGGATTCAAGCTGTTTTATTATGGTGTGGATAGTAAGAGAAATGGGGTAGGTGTGGTCCTGAAGGAGGAATTTGTGAGGAATGTCCTGGAGGTGAAGAGAGTGTCAGACAGGGTGATGAGTCTGAAGTTAGAGATTGAAGGGGTGATGTTGAATGTTGTTAGTGGTTATGCCCCACAGGTAGGTTGTGAGTTGGAGGAGAAAGAGAGATTCTGGAGTGAATAAGATGAGGTGATGGAGAGTATTCCCACGGGTGAGAGAGTGGTGATAGGAGCGGATTTTAATGGACATGTTGGTGAGGGGAACACAGGTGATGAGGAGGTGATGGGCAAGTTTGGAGTTAAGGAAAGGAACCTTGAAGGACAGATGGTAGTGGACTTTGCTAAGAGGATGGACATGGGTGTGGTTAACACTTATTTTCAGAAGAGGGAGGAGCATAGAGTGACTTACAAGAGTGGAGGTAGGAGCACACAGGTAGACTACATCCTATGTAGAAGAGGCAATCTGAAAGAGATTAGTGACTGTAAAGTGGTAGTGGGAGAGAGTGTAGCCAGACAGCATAGGATGGTGGTGTGTAGGATGACTCTGATGGTCTGTAAGAAGAAGAGGTCAGAGATAGAGAAGAAAACCAAGTGGTGGAAGCTGAAAAAGGAGGAATGTTGTGAGGAATTTAGACAGAAGTTGAGGCAGGCTCTGGGTGGTCAGGTAGTGCTGCCAGATGACTGGGAAACTACAGCAGAAGTGATCAGGGAGACAGGGAGAAAGGTGCTGGGTGTGTCATCTGGAAGGAGAAAAGAAGATAAGGAGACTTGGTGGTGGAATGGAATTCGGTTTTGGGAAGAGGTTAGTTAAAGAAGAAGTGGGACAGGGAAAGGACTTAAAAAAGGGGAAAGGTAGGAGCACACAGGTAGACTACATCCTATGTAGAAGAGGCAATCTGAAAGAGATTAGTGACTGTAAAGTGGTAGTGGGAGAGAGTGTAGCCAGACAGCATAGGATGGTGGTGTGTAGGATGACTCTGATGGTCTGTAAGAAGAAGAGGTCAGAGATAGAGAAGAAAACCAAGTGGTGGAAGCTGAAAAAGGAGGAATGTTGTGAGGAATTTAGACAGAAGTTGAGGCAGGCTCTGGGTGGTCAGGTAGTGCTGCCAGATGACTGGGAAACTACAGCAGAAGTGATCAGGGAGACAGGGAGAAAGGTGCTGGGTGTGTCATCTGGAAGGAGAAAAGAAGATAAGGAGACTTGGTGGTGGAATCAGGAAGTTCAGGATAGTATCCAGAGGAAGAGGTTAGCCAAGAAGAAGTGGGACATGGACAGGACTGAAGAGAATAGACAGGAATACAAGGAGTTACAGCGCAGAGTGAAGAGGGAGGTGTCTAAGGCCAAGCAGAAGGCATATGACGAGTTGTACACTAGGTTAGACACTAGAGAAGGAGAGAAGGACTTGTACAGGTTAGCTAGGCAGAGGGATCGAGATGGGAAGGATGTGCAGCAAGTTAGAGTTATTAAGGATAGAGATGGAAGGGTGCTCACAAGTAAGGAGAGTGTACAGAGGAGATGGAAGGAATACTTTGAGGAGCTGATGAATGAGGAAAATGAGAGGGAAAAAAGAGTAGAAGGGGTGAACTCTGTGGAACAGAAAGTAGATAAGATTAGAAAGGATGAAGTCAGGAAGGCTTTGAAGAGGATGAAAAGTGGGAAGGCAGTTGGTCCTGATGACATCCCGGTGGAGGTCTGGAAGTGTCTGGGAGAGGCAGCAGTGGAATTTTTAGCTAGTTTGTTCAACAGGGTTTTAGAGAGTGAGAGGATGCCTGAGGAATGGAGAAGAAGTGTGTTAGTGCCGATCTTTAAGAATAAGGGTGACGTGCAGAGTTGCAGTAACTATAGGGGGATAAAGTTGATGAGCCATACAATGAAGGTATGGGAAAGAGTAGTGGAAGCTAGGTTAAGGAAGGTTGTGGAAATTTGTGAGCAGCAGTATGGCTTCATGCCCAGGAAGAGCACAACAGATGCAGTTTTTGCTCTGAGAATTTTGATGGAGAAGTATAGGGATGGTCAGAGGGAGTTGCACTGTGTGTTTGTAGACTTGGAGAAAGCGTATGACAGGGTGCCAAGAGAAGAGCTGTGGTACTGTATGAGGAAGTCAGGAGTAGCAGAGAAGTATGTCAGAGTGGTGCAGGACATGTATGAGAGGAGCAGGACAGTGGTGAGGTGTGCTGTAGGTCAGACAGAGGAGTTCAATGTGGAGGTGGGACTGCATCAGGGATCGGCTCTGAGCCCCTTCCTGTTTGCTATAGTGATGGACCAGTTGTCAGAGGAGGTCAGACAGGAGTCTCCTTGGACAATGATGTTTGCAAATGACATTGTGATCTGTAGTGAGAGCAGGGAGCAGGTGGAGGAAAACCTGGAGAGGTGGAGGTTTGCGCTGGAGAGAAGAGGGATGAAAGTCAGTCGTAGTAAGACTGAGTACATGTGTGTGAATGAAAGGGAGGGAAGTGGAACAGTAAGGTTACAGGGTGAAGAGGTGAAGAAGGTACAGGAGTTTAAGTACTTGGGGTCAACAGTCCAGAGTAATGGAGAGTGTGGGAAAGAGGTAAAGAAGCGAGTGCAGGCAGGTTGGAATGGGTGGAGAAAGGTGTCGGGAGTTCTGTGTGATCAGAAAATATCAGCGAGAATCAAGGGGAAGGTGTACAAGACAGTGGTGAGACCAGCCATGCTGTATGGTTTAGAGACAGTGTCACTGAGGAAGAGACAGGAGTTAGAGCTAGAGGTAGCAGAGCTGAAGATGTTGAGGTTCTCTTTGGGAGTGACAAGGTTGGACAGGATTAGGAACGAGTACATCAGAGGGACAGCTCATGTTGGACGTTTGGGGGACAAAGTTAGGGAGGCCAGATTAAGATGGTTTGGACATGTTCAGAGGAGGGAGAGTGAGTATATTGGTAGGAGAATGTTGGACATGAAGCTGCCAGGCAGGAGGCAAAGAGGAAGGCCAAAGAGGAGGTATATGGATGGAATTAATGAGGATATGAAGCTAGTGGGTGCAAGGGTTGAGGATGCAGAAGATAGGGATAGGTGGAGAGAGATGATTCGCTGTGGCGACCCCTGAAGGGAGAAGCCGAAAGAAGAAGAAGATATTGGTGTAATTTTCCAGTACAATCTGAATAAGCTTTGAAAATAAAGTTTAAATGTCACATTAGCACCATTTGGTCCATTTGTCAAATAAATGACATACAATCTTCTTAAGGTATAAATAAAGTGAACTAAATTTTGTTCTAAGACTATTGTGATGGAAAGTTTTACATAGAGAATTTGTGTGAGAGGTTCTGATCTTCTGAAGTTGGTTGTGACTAGACAAAATATTACAGGGACAGAACTGCATTGGAGACCAGATGGCAGGACTCAAGGCTCTGGATCAGGCGATGATCAGGCATTGTAATGTAGCCAATGACTGACAATGTTTTCCTCTCCATAATCCTGTTCTGTTTATGGCATTGATGGCTCAGTGGTAGGTTTCGCGCCTACTATGCAGAAAGCCCGGGTTCGATTCACAGCCAATGCTCAAACCCCAGCCACTGGATGCAGTGCCGGCCCCAATCCTGGGCAAAATGGAAGGGTTGCGTCAGGAAGGGCATCCGGCGTAAAACCTGTGACAAGTTGTTGTGTGGACCAGTTAGTCTGCTGTGGTGACCCCGAACAGGGAGCAGCGGAAACCAACTTCTAATCCTGTTGTGTTTAATTCTGATTATAAATGCTCACTGTTGAAAATGATCGTGGCCCTTCCTTTTTCAAATTGCATGGAGAGTGCTGTGTCCTGTTGTGCAACAGCACAAATAAATTGTGTACCTTTTGACTCTTGCCCATGCCTACCAGTGTACTATTTTTCTTAACATTTCCACTGCAGTTTCACTGGGAAAAAAACTTATTAAATAAACATATAACATGAAATCAGGCAAAATATAGTTATACTTTCAAAGACAGACCATTTAATTTGGTATATAATATACGGTTGCAAAGTCACAGTAGTATATCATTATGTATGTACTTTATTAATAAATGCATGAAATTATTTAATTACAAAAAGAAAAATGTAGCTAAAATCATGCTTTTTTAAATGTCCCAATAATTTCACTGCATGTGTGATGCACTCAACTATACAACTCTAGAGACCACTCCAAATTTTTCTTAAATAAGCATCTCTATAGCAGTCATTCCATTCCAGTGTCTGTTAAATTCCAACACAGGCACACCTGATTCTGCTTAATGAAGTACTGATAGATGAATGATGATATAAATTAACCTACAAAAAGAATGGCAAATGGCAGCTGGGTTTGAAGTGCATGGAACATCTTGTTCTTCTCTGATGAGTAGAACTTCCCACATACATGTACAACACTGGCCCAGAGTGTGGCAAGCAACGTGGTGTGGTGGTCATATTTTAAAAATTGGCATTTCTTATGCCTATCACTGAGGTTTTTTTCACAGCTCGTATTGTGAATCATACTAATTCATGTTTGAGAAGACACAATAGCAAATCTCTGAACCACTTTTCTGTTAATTATTTTACATTTATAACCAATGAGTGTGTTTCTTGTGATACATGTATTACCTTTGACCAATACTGAACTTGAAACATTAAAACCAAGTTAATTCTTAAATATGTGAATATAAATGAAGCAAGAAGTAAAAAAAGAGCCTTCTTCACATAACAGCTTCACATGATTTCAGCTGCCATTCTTCTCTTTGATCTATAGTGGCAATAAATTCTCCTAAAAGTAATTAAAAAATCCTCAAAGTGCCCATAATAAAATCTAGGTATGTCACAGGTACGTGTGCTGAACTTGATTTAGTGTAAAATCATTCAGTCGTTTATATAACCACTTAATAAATTTTTAATAGATAACTTGAAATATATATGAATCACACTAATAATTCTGCTTTATTGTTTGGTCAGTATTCCAAGGCTGTCTTATATTTTCTGAACATGATATTAAGAGGAAAGCTATTCAGCATAACACAGCGCTTGCAGACCACCAACTAATTAATTAGCGTAAATACACACCCAAAGTTTTGGATGCAAGCTTACCAGAGACGAAGATATTTGCTTGAATCATAGAGAAGAAATATAAAAACAAGCTAAATAACTATAAGAAAACATTACAGTGGATAATATGAAGTTTATTTTAATCATATTTACAATGTTAAACTGTTACGGCCCAGTCTAGGCTTTGGCTGCACCGAGAAAGTAAAGGCAAGTGTTTTTGTATATAAGATGGAGAGGAATTAGCCAGCGATGAGACAGAAATGGCATCACTTGGCCAATGTAGCAGAAGCTGAAGCAGAGCAGTGAGGCTTAATCTGTAATGGACTAATCTGCACAGGCTGAACATAATGAATTCATACCTGCACACTGAGAGTTGTAAATAGCAGGGTTTTTTTTATTTTATTTTTTTTTTAGAACAAAATATCAGTGTAAAATACAAAAAATCACTTTGATCTTAAGTAAAACTTTTCTGGACAAGTGAATACATGCGTTACTTGAAACACTCTAAAGTAAACATGGCAAACAATAAAATATGAGTCAGTAATTCACTAAATCTTGTAAGTCTACCATGTGTTTGTACTCCCCATCAGGCAGTGGGAAGTCTTTATAATCATGACTGCAAAATATATATGTCGTGTGTGTATAGTAGGAGTTCTCTTTTCTATAAATCTTCTGATGTTTTGTTTAAATGGACCTACTTAAATCTGTACAACGCTTCCCACATTGTGATCAGCAATACATTTCTCCCTATTGTGAATGAGCTGGTGCGTTTTCAAACCACAAGAACTGGTAAAAGTCTTCCCACAGTGTGAACAGAAATATGGTTTCACTCCTGTGTGAATGCGCTGGTGAGTTTTTAAAGCACTTAATTTTGCAAAACTCTTCCCACATTGTGAGCAGTGATATGGCTTCTCTCCTGTGTGAATGCGTTGGTGAATTCTTAAAGCATTTGATTCTGCAAAACTCTTCCCACAGTGTGAGCAGGAATACGGCTTTTCTCCTGTGTGAATGCGCTCGTGAGCTTTTAAAACACTTGATTGTGTAAATCTCTTCCCACAGTGTGAGCATTGATATGGCTTCTCTCCTGTGTGAATGCGCTGGTGAGTTTTTAAGTCCTTTAAAGATTTAAAACTTTTCCCACAATGTGAGCACTGATGTTGCTTATGTTCTGTGTGAACGAGCTGGTGGGATTTTAAATGATGTGAATGTGCAAAATTCTTCCCACAGTCTGAACAGTAATATGGCTTCTCTCCTGTGTGAATGCGCTCATGTTTTTTTAAAGCACTTGATGTTCTAAAACTCTTCTCACAGTGTGAGCAGGGATATGGCTTCTCTCCAGTGTGAATGCGCTCGTGAAGTTCTAAATTCTTTGTGTTTCTAAAATTCTTCCCACAGAGTGAGCAGCAATAAGGCTTTTCTCCTGTGTGAATGCGCTCATGATTTTTGAGATACCGACTGCAGGCAAAACTCTTCCCACACTCTGAGCACTCATACAGTTTGTCTCTTGTGTGAACAGGCTGGTGTGCGTTTAAGTGACTTAATTGTGTAAAACTCTTTCCACATTGTGAACAGGAATATGGTTTCTCTCCTGTGTGAATGCGGATGTGTTGTTTGAGCATACTCGGCGCGGCAAAACCCTTCCCACACTGTGAGCAGTAGTGAATTCTGCCCTTGCCCATTCTGCACAAATCCCTCTGTGGTGATTTATAGTGTGAAAACAGCCAGACAATGATGTTTCACTCTGTAACAAAACAAGACAAGACAAAACAACAATCTTGAATCATTATGTGCTTAAACAAGTACCATGCGCTTAGGTATGTCTGGTTATTAATGTGTAACATGGTTTCTGGCTTTATAGTGGCTTGAAATTTCTAAGCTAACTTTGTTTCTTTTAGCAATACTATGCAATAATTTTTTTTTTTTTCTAAAAACAGAACCACCCAATAACTGAATATATGCTGCCAAGCTAAACAAATATCACCCATCTACCTTCAGCATCAAGACTATTGCTGTAAATATGATATTTAATAATAACAACACCATACCTAATGTTGCTTTTAGAATATAAACAAACAGCATATATTTCAAATTATTAATCTAGCCATGGGGGTCACAGTCCAGTGACTTCTGTGCCGGTCCCAACCCCGGATAAATAGAGAGGGTTGCGTCAGGAAGGGCATCCGGCGTAAAACATTGCCAAATTTAACCATGCGAATCGTCAGTACGAATTTCATACCGGATCGGTCGAGGCCCGGGTTAACAACGACCGCCATCGGCGCCGTTGACCTACAGGGCGCCGGTGGAAATTGGGCTACTGTTGGTCGAAGAAGTAGAGGAGGGCGGAGAGTGCGCAGACAGAGAGAGAAGAGGAAAGGTAAGAGTGTAGGACTGAGAATAGGAACTCTGAATGTTGGTACTATGACAGGGAAAGGTAGAGAGCTGGCTGATATGATGGAGAGAAGGAAGGTGGATATACTGTGTGTACAGGAGACCAGGTGGAAGGGTAGCAAGGCTCGTAGTTTAGGAGCAGGATTCAAGCTGTTTTATTATGGTGTGGATAGTAAGAGAAATGGGGTAGGTGTGGTCCTGAAGGAGGAGTTTGTGAGGAATGTCCTGGAGGTGAAGAGAGCATCAGACAGGGTGATGAGTCTGAAGTTAGAGTTTGAAGGGGTGATGTTGAATGTTGTTAGTGGTTATGCCCCACAGGTAGGTTGTGAGTTAGAGGAGAAAGAGAGATTCTGGAGTGAATTAGATGAGGTGATGGAGAGTATTCCCACGGGTGAGAGAGTGGTGATAGGAGCGGATTTTAATGGACATGTTGGCGAGGGGAACACAGGTGATGAGGAGGTGATGGGCAAGTTTGGAGTTAAGGAAAGGAACCTTGAAGGACAGATGGTAGTGGACTTTGCTAAGAGGATGGACATGAGGGTGGTTAACACTTATTTTCAGAAGAGGGAGGAGCATAGAGTGACTTACAAGAGTGGAGGTAGGAGAACACAGGTAGACTACATCCTATGTAGAAGAGGCAATCTGAAAGAGATTAGTGACTGTAAAGTGGTAGTGGGAGAGAGTGTAGCCAGACAGCATAGGATGGTGGTGTGTAGGATGACTTTGATGGTCTGTAAGACGAAGAGGTCAAAGATAGAGAAGAAAACCAAGTGGTGGAAGCTGAAAAAGGAGGAATGTTGTGAGGAATTTAGACAGAAGTTGAGGCAGGCTCTGGGTGGTCAGGTAGTGCTGCCAGATGACTGGGAAACTACAGCAGAAGTGATCAGGGAGACAGGGAGAAAGGTGCTGGGTGTGTCATCTGGAAGGAGGAAAGAAGATAAGGAGACTTGGTGGTGGAATCAGGAAGTTCAGGATAGTATCCAGAGGAAGAGGTTAGCCAAGAAGAAGTGGGACATGGACAGGACTGAAGAGAATAGACAGGAATACAAGGAGTTACAGCGCAGAGTGAAGAGGGAGGTGTCTAAGGCCAAGCAGAAGGCATATGAAGAGTTGTACACTAGGTTAGACACTAGAGAAGGAGAGAAGGACTTGTACAGGTAAGCGAGGCAGAGGGATCGAGTTGGGAAGGATGTGCAGCAAGTTAGAGTTATTAAGGATAGAGATGGAAGGGTGCTCACAAGTGAGGAGAGTGTACAGAGGAGATGGAAGGAATACTTTGATGAGCTGATGAATGAGGAAAATGAGAGGGAAAAAAGAGTAGAAGAGGTGAACTCTGTGGAACAGAAAGTAGATAAGATTAGAAAGGATGAAGTCAGGAAGGCTTTGAAGAGGATGAAAAGTGGGAAGGCAGTTGGTCCTGACGACATCCCGGTGGAGGTCTGGAAGTGTCTGGGAGAGGCAGCAGTGGAATTTTTAGCTAATTTGTTCAACAGGGTTTTAGAGAGTGAGAGGATGCCTGAGGAATGGAGAAGAAGTGTGTTAGTGCCGATCTTTAAGAATAAGGGTGACGTGCAGAGTTGCAGTAACTATAGGGGGATAAAGTTGATGAGCCATACAATGAAAGTATGGGAAAGAGTAGTGGAAGCTAGGTTAAGGAAGGTAGTGGAAATTTGTGAGCAGCAGTATGGCTTCATGCCCAGAAAGAGCACAACGAATGCAATTTTTGCTCTGAGAATTTTGATGGAGAAGTATAGGGATGGTCAGAGGGAGTTGCACTGTGTGTTTGTAGACTTGGAGAAAGCGTATGACAGGGTGCCAAGAGAAGAGCTGTGGTACTGTATGAGGAAGTCAGGAGTAGCAGAGAAGTATGTCAGAGTGGTGCAGGACATGTATGAGAGGAGCAGGACAGTGGTGAGGTGTGCTGTAGGTCAGACAGAGGAGTTCAATGTGGAGGTGGGACTGCATCAGGGATCGGCTCTGAGCCCCTTCCTGTTTGCTATAGTGATGGACCAGTTGTCAGAGGAGGTCAGACAGGAGTCTCCTTGGACAATGATGTTTGCAGATGACATTGTGATCTGTAGTGAGAGCAGGGAGCAGGTGGAGGAAAACCTGGAGAGGTGGAGGTTTGCGCTGGAGAGAAGAGGAATGAAGGTCAGTCGTAGTAAGACTGAGTACATGTGTGTGAATGAAAGGGAGGGAAGTGGAACAGTAAGGTTACAGGGTGAAGAGGTGAAGAAGGTACAGGAGTTTAAGTACTTGGGGTCAACAGTCCAGAGTAATGGAGAGTGTGGGAAAGAGGTAAAGAAGCGAGTACAGGCAGGTTGGAATGGGTGGAGAAAGGTGTCGGGAGTTCTGTGTGATCAGAAAATATCAGCGAGAATCAAGGGGAAGGTGTACAGGACAGTGGTGAGACCGGCCATGCTGTATGGTTTCGAGACAGTATCACTGAGGAAGAGACAGGAGTCAGAGCTCGAGGTAGCAGAGCTGAAGATGTTGAGGTTCTCTTTGGGAGTGACAAGATTGGACAGGATTAGGAATGAGTACATCAGAGGGACAGCTCATGTTGGACGTTTGGGGGACAAAGTTAGGGAGGCCAGATTAAGATGGTTTGGACATGTTCAGAGGGACAGTGAGTATATTGGTAGGAGAATGTTGGACATGGGGCTGCCAGGCAGGAGGCAAAGAGGAAGGCCAAAGAGGAGGTATATGGATGGAATAAATGAGGATATGAAGCTAGTGGGTGCAAGGGTTGAGGATGCAGAAGATAGGGATAGGTGGAGAGAGATGATTCGCTGTGGCGACCCCTGAAGGGAAAAGCCAAAAGAAGAAGAAGAAGATATATTTCAAATTATTCCATGATTAAACAGTTATTTTATTTTTAATGTATTACATGGGATCAGGCATATGTTGGTATAATTTGGAAACAGACAATTTATTTCACGAGAATATACTCTATATATAATCAATAAGGTATGCACATATTTTCATCTGTTTTTGATCAAATAAAGAAATAACTGTCTAAGGCAATGTCACAGTAATGTACTGAGTATTTATCTAAATTCAAATGCATTATTTATTTAGTTATATAAAGAAAAAAAACAAGTTACCAGGTTGAAATAAGCTTTTTCAAATCCCTGTAATTTCACCACAGTCTTCTGTGTGAGGACCTCAACTAAAATGGCAAAGTGTCTCCTTTAAGTACACCTGAGGACAAAGATGCAGTTCAGCAACAGGCCATTTCACAGCTATTAGCCAACTATTACCACCTCATCATCTGAGTCTGGGGTGTGGCAGGTGAACATATAAAACCATCAGGTCAATTAAACATACAAAGTAACTGGATAGAATGTTCCCATATCAGGGTATGGAAAGCAAAATATTAGAAATATAATATGTAACTCTACATGTATAATATTCACACAAAACTTTTGCTATGTTGCTGTTTCATATTTTAATGACACAGAGCAGGATTATAAAAAGGACAAACTAGTAAGCCTAACACACAACACATATTTATATACATAAGACTGAATAAAATGGAGCAAAATTTGACATTGCTGCATGCACTCACAAGCAAACAAATATGCAAATGCATTAATCATCATTTGTTAAAATATAATTTGAGAAACAGTACTATTTGTTTTCAATATATTGGTGAAATTTGTCAGTAAAACCTGAATAAGCTTTGAAAATAAAGTTTAAATGTCACATTAGCACCATTTTGGTCCATTTGTCAAAGAAATGACATACAACCTCCTTAAGGTATAAATAAAGTGAACTAAACTTTGTTCTAGGACTATTGTGGTGGAAAATTTTACATAGAGAATGTGTGTGAGAGGTTCTGATCTTCTGAAGTTGGTTGTGACTAGACAAAATGTTACAGGGACAGAACTGTGTTGGAGACAAGATGGCAGGACTCAAGCCTGAGACTCAGGGCTATGTGGATCAGGTGATGATCAGGCATTGCAATGTAGCCAATGACTGACACTGGCTAAAATGATGTTTTTTTTTTTAATATACCAGTAATTGCACTGTGTGTGAGGAACTCAACTATACAGCTCTAGAAAAAACTAAGAGACCACTCAAATATTTCTTAAATAAGCATCTCTATAGCAGTCATTCCATTCCAGTGTCTGTTAAATTCCAACACAAGCACACCTGATTCTGCTTAATGAAGTACTGATGGACGAAGGATGACAAATTAACCTACAAAAAGAATGGCAAATGGCAGCTAGTTGAAGTGCATGGCGAGGACAGTACAAAAAAGGCTCCTAGAGGCAGGGCTGACATCATGGAGAGCTAGAAAAATGCCCTTGATCAACGAAAAGCAAAGAAAAGCCAGGCTGAGGTTTGCAAAACACCATAAAAGACTGAAGTACAGTTATCTTTATCTTGTTCTTCTCTGATGAGTAGAACTTCCCACATACATGTACAACACTGGCCCAGAGTGTGGCAAGCAACATGGTGTAATTAAAAAGCCCTCAAAGTGCCCATAATAAAATCTAGGTGTGTGACTGGTACCGTGTGCTGATCTCGATTTAGTGTAAAATCATTCAGTCGCTTATATAACCACTTAATACATTTTTAAGCCAGCGATGAGACAGAAGTGGCATCACTTGTCCAATGTAGCAGTAGCTGAAGCAGAGCAGAAAGGCTTAGACTGGAGAATGTAATGGACCAACCTGCACAGGCTGAACATACTGAATACTGAATTTATACCTGCACACTGAGAGTTGTAACAAAGCAGGCTTTCTTTTTTTAGAACAAATTATCAGTGTAAAATACAAAAAATCACTTTGATCTTAAGTAAAACTTTTCTGGACAAGTGAATACATGCATTACTTGAAACACTCTAAAGTAAACATGACAGACAATAAAATATGATAAAATTTAAAAACTTTCTTTGTTTAAATGGACTTCTAAATCTAAATCTACTAAATATGGAACTCCCGATCGGATGAAACACCACGAAATGTCAACAGGTGTCCGTACTGCTTCTTCCCGGGTATCACGAAGAACAGAAACCATTAAAAGACATTTTTTTTAACGTTCTTAAATTTCTTAAACGTGAAAAGCGATTTGCAGTTCTTCACCTTTCCCGTTTCTTAGCTCGTCTCCTCCCCTTCCGGCTTTCCCTCACGCCAACCACTCTCTCTTCCGCCGCGTTGTGACCAATCAACGCGTACATCAATGTGAGGGGCGGGACAAACGAACTGACATCCAATCATTACATGTCATCAATCCTGATCCACATTTTCCCAACTCACACATGCGGCAAAAGAAAATGTATATAAAAAAAAAAAACTCTTAAAGGGCCATACTACATTCATATGCAAATAAATGCATTAGATAAATGGAACATAAAAAGTAATCGCTAAGCTTACTCAGAAACATTATAAACATGAAAATAGAATTAAACAAAACAAAGAAACATATGAGCTTAATCATTAATGAGTCATATGTCTACTTCTCTCTTAAGAAATAGCCATGTTTTAACCAGGGTTACACAAGTATCATGTGCTTAGTTATGTCTGGATTTTTAATGTGTAGTATGGTTTCTGGCTTTATAGTGGCTTGAAATTTCTAATCTAACTTTGTTTCTTTTAGCAATACTATGCAATAAATAATTATTTTTTTCTAAAAACAGAACCACCCAGTAACTACTTAACCAAGTTAAAATATCTACCTTCAGAATCAAGACTATAGTTGCAAATATAATATTTAATAACAATAACACCATATTTAGTATTGCTTTTAGAATATAAACAAACAACATTTATTTCAAATTATTCCATGATTAAACAGTTATTTTATTTTTAGTGTATTACATGGGATCAGGCATTCATTCATTGTCTACTGCTTATCCAAACTATTCTCAGGTCACAGGGAGCCTGTGCCTATCTCAGGTGTCATTGGCATATGTCATCAGGCATATGTATGTATAATTTGGAAATAAACCATTTATTTCATGAGAATATACTCTATATATAATCAATAAGGTATGCACATATTTTATCTGTTTTTGATCAAATAAAGAAATAATTGTCTAAGGCAATGTCACAGTAATGTACTGAGTATTTATCTAAATTCAAATGCATTATTTATTTAGTTATATGAAGAAAAAAAACAAGTTACCAGGTTGAAATAAGCCTTTTTAAATCCCTGTAATTTCACCACAGTCTTCTGTGTGAGGACCAGGCCATTTCACAGCTATTAGCCAACTATTACCACCTCATCATCTGAGTCTGGGGTGTGGCAGGTGAACATATAGAACCATCAGGTCAATTAAAGATACAAAGTAACTGGATAGAATGTTCCCATATAAGGGTATGGAAAGCAAAATATTAGGAATCTAATATGTAACTCTACATGTATAATATGCACACAAAAATGTTGCTGTTTCATATTTTAATGACACAGAGCAGGACTATAAAAGGACACACTACTAAGCCTAATACACAACACATTTGTATACATAAGACTGAATGAAATGGAGCAAACTTTGACATTGCTGAATGCACTCACAAGCAAAGACAAATGTGCAAATGCATTAATCATTTGTTAAAATATAGTTGTAACACAACGCCGGCGGCAGAAGGAGGTCATGGTCGGGGAAAGCGAAGGTCAAAACCAGAAAAGCAATCAGCAAAGCAAACAAAACAAAAACACAGAGGCGAGAGAATAACGAAGAACAGGCAAAGGCTCGGTATAATCACGGGGGACAATACAATGTCCGTGCGGAAACCAGGAAGTGATCATGTGACATGATCAGAATTCAGACGAGGGCTCCCTCTGCTGTTCTAGTTCCAGTCGTGACGTGACAGAAGAACCCCTCTAGGAACACCTCCTAATGTTCTCCAACATGGGCGACCCCGAGGGCGGGGCACTGGCCTGTGGGGGTGGCCAAGGTTGAATTCCTCGGTAAGGGAGGGGTCTAGGATGTCCATAGCTGCAACCCATGACCGTTCCTCTGGGCCATACCCCTCCCAGTCCACAAGATACTGGAGACGCCCCTGGTAAGCCGGTGCGCCGTCGATGTCCTGGGGGGAGGTGGGGGGTGTTCAAGGCCAGGAGGGACGGTGCCTTGATGATCATGGGCTGGCTTCAGCAGAGAGACGTGGAATGTGGGAGAGATGCGGTACGTGGGAGGGAGATGTAGATGGTATGACACAGGGTTGATTTGGCATAATATTTCGAACGGCCCCACAAATTTGGGACTCAGCTTACGGCATGGGAGTCTGAGTCGTAGGTTCTGAGTGGACAGCCACACTTGCTGTCCTACTTGGTAGGTAGGATGTGGGTGGTGATGCCAGTCAGCTTGTATTTTATGACAACGCATCGCCCGCTGTAGACGCACATGGGCCCGCTCCCAGACTTCTAGGCTACGGCCGACCCAGTCATTCATGGCAGGGACCTCTGAGGGCTCGCTGCACCAGGAAAACAGGGGCAGTTGGTATTCCAGGATGCACTGAAAGCCCAGGGGAGGAACTCTCTCCAGCGGTGTTGCTCCCGACTGCAGTACGTCCATAGGAACCGCCCGATATCCTGGTTCACACGTTCAGCTTGGCCGTTTGACTGTGGGTGGTATCCTGAGCTCAGACTGACGTTGATTCCCAACTGCCTGCAGAAAGTGTGCCAAACTTGTGAAATAAACTGGGTCAGATACAATGTCCTCTGGGAGGCTGTAGGTGTGGAATACATGGTGGATGAGAGCTGTGGCTGTTTCAAAGGCTGTGGGTAATCCCTTAAGAGATATAAGTTTGCATGCCTTGGAAAAGGTCTATGGCGGTCTAGGATCCGTGGCGGTGGGTGACTGAACAGGAACCTAGTAAAAAAGAGGGCCCAGCGAGCTTGGCGTGGGTTTAGGCGTTTTGCTTCCCATAGGATCTCCAAGTACTCCGGTGGTCGGTGAGAACCAGAAAGGGGTGACGAGCTCCCTCGAACCAGTGGTGCCATTCCTTGAGAGCGGCCTTGATAGACAGTAGTTCCCTATTCCCCACGTCGTAGTTCCTTTCTAGCTGTCGAGAGCTTCCTCAAGTAGAAGGCACATGGGTGTAGCTTGCCAGAGCCCCCTACGTGTTGGGATAACACTTGGTATCACAAGTTTGTGTCCTACTGAAACAGTGTTAATGTATTCATTGACTGAGAACTAAAGCACTTTTGTACGTTGCTCTAGATAAGAGCGTCTGCCAAATGCCAGAAATGTAAATGTAATGTAAATGCCCCAATACCGGTGTTGGAAGCATCCACATCCACTGTGAACGGAGACTCAGGATCGGGGTGATGGAGGATATGGGCAGTGGTGAAGCTCTGCTTGAGTTTCATGAAAGCCTCGTGGGCTGGGCCCTTCCAGGAAAGTTTTTTTGGGTTTGCCCTTCAGGAGTGAGGTGAGCGGGCCTGTGATGGTACTGTAGTTCCAAATGAACCTCCGATAGAAATTGGCAAACCCCAGGAAACATTGCAGCTCTTTCACGGACGTAGGCTCTGGCCAATCGGTGACAGCTGTCACCTTGGCTTGATCCATCTCCACGCCTTGAGGGGAGAGGACATACCCTAGAAATGACAGGGTGGTATGATGAAACTCACATTTTTCTAACTTGGCATAGAGTTCATGGTTCTTGAGGTGGGTGAGCACTGTGCGCACGTGCTGTACATGTTCTGTTAAAGAAGCTGAGTAAATGAGTATATCATCTATGTATGCAATGACAAAGTGGTTGAACAAGTCTTGAAAGAGTTCATTAATCAGGGACTGGAAGACTGCGGGGGCATAGGCCACTGTCCTTCTTTTCGATGAAGAAGAATCCCGCCGCTGGGGGGGATGTGGATGGGTAGATGTGGCTGACGGCCAGTGCTTCCTTGATATAATCATCCATGGCATAGGTCTCAGGTAAGGAGAGAGAGTAGACTCGGCACTTGGGTGGCATGGTATTGGGAAGCAGCTCAATGGCACAATCCCCCGAGCAGTGTGGAGGGAAACGGGAAGCCTTTACTTTGCTGAATACTGCCCCTAAATCGTGGTAAACATCAGAAAGGAAGCTTTCTATGGACGTGGTGAGGCATGGACGAGACTCAACGAGTTGCATGCAGGAATGAAGACTGTGAGATGACCAGCTGGTCAGTTCTCCCGTACTCCACAAAATCTGGGGATCATGTTGTCGTAGCCAGGGCAGACCCAAAATGAGAGGGTTAGAGGGGACATCCAGTACATAGAACGGAAGCTGTTCTTGATGAAACATTCCTATTTTCAGCCTGACGGGTGTGGTTCGGTGGAACAGATACCCTTGTCCTATGGGCTGGTTATTGACAGCTGTCACTCGTAGAGGGGGAGTACATGGTATGGTAGGTAGGTGCAACTTTTCCACCAAATTACTGTCGATGATGTTAACTGCAGCCCCAGAGTCCACCAGTGCCGAGACAGGAACAGATGTATGAGCGAGGTGTAACATGGCTGGGATGGTAACCTTAAAGAGGTGTGTGTGGCTTCCCACCTGAGTTCTGGGTGACTTTTCTGGGCATCAGGAAACCTGGTGACCTGGCCTGACACAGTAGTAGCATAAACGTCATTCAGTGCGGCGGAGGCAGTCTTCCTCGGAGAGGTGTGTCCGCCCGAGATGAGCGGGGTCGGGGTTGTCCTCTCGGGGGTAAGCAGTAGCCATGGCGCGAAGGGACTGGGGAGCATGACGGGTGTTTGGTGCCGGGGCCTGAGGTTGCCGAGACGAACAGCCACACTGATGTAGTTGGAGAGGGTGGTGTCGGTGTCGTGGCACACTATTTCAGCCTGTAAAGTGGGGTGGAGACCCTCTCGAAAAACGGCTAGCAGAGCCGTGTCGTTCCATCCCGACTGAGCTGTGAGGGTGTGGAATTTTATAGCGTAGTCCGCTGCTGTGTCAACACCCTGGCGTAGTTCGAGCAGTAGAACGGACACGTCTTTCCCCATAGCAGGATATTCAAACACGTCCCGCAGAAGTCCCACGAAATAGTGTAATGAGCTCTTTATTTGTGGATCTGAATCCCATACAGCAGACGCCCAATCCAAACAAACAAATGCACACCGGGTAGAATCTGCAGCATAAGGGGTGGATTCGCTGGTGGGCGAAGAAGACCTCATACAGGCGTAAGAAGCCTCTGCAGTGATCAGCGGCGCCGTCAAACTTGTCCGGGAGAGACATGCTCGGCGATTCGCACGGCTGCGGTGGCGTGGTCTTGGAACCGTTGACGGAGCTGGGCGTTCTGAGCCTGGAGTGTTGTCAGATTGTCCTGGTAAGCGCGCAACATGACGCTTTGATAGATTAGTGTCGCTTGTAATTCTACTGGATTCATCGTAGGTGAAGTATTCTGTAACACAACGCCGGAGGCGGAAGGTGTAGAATCCATATGCGGTTTTATTATTATTAGGCAAAGGTCATAAACAGTAATCCACATCAGAGGTAGGCAAAAACAGAGGTCAAGAAACAAACAAGGTCAAAACTGGAAGGCAAACAATATAAAAAAAGGCTCGGTATAATGCGCACCACTTAAACGTCCGTGCGGAAACCAGGAAGTGATCATGTGACACAATCAGAATTCAGGCGAGGGCTCCCTCTGCTGTTCTAGTTCCCGTTGTGAAGTGACAGTTTGAGAAACAGTACCATTTGTTTTCAATATGTTGGTGTAATTTGCCAATACAACCTGAATAAGCTTAGAAAATAAAGTTTAAATTTACATTACTAGCGTTTGGCAGACACTCTCATCCAGAGCAACGTACAAAAGTGCTTCAATTCTCAATCAATGAATACATTAACACTAGTTCAATAGGACACAAACTTGCCTAAAAACTGAGTTGGGTTGTTTTTTTTGTTTGTTTTGTTTTTTATACAACATAATACATAAACAGGAATAAATAAGAGCTAGTTTAAGTGCTTCAGGAAGAGGTAGGCCTTCAGTTGCCATTTGAAGATGGACAGTGACTCGGCCGTAGGGACATCTAGGGGAAGTTTGCCAGAACAGAGAAGAGTCTAGATGTATACCTACCTTTTACCCTGAGAGATGGGGGGACCAGTCGAGCAGTGCTAGCGGATCTGAGGGAGTGAGGTGCAGTGCGAGGACTGACGAGAGCTTTGAGGTAAGATGGCGCTGGTCCATTCTTGGCTTTGTAGGCAAGCATTAGTGTTTTGAATCTGATGCATGCACCTACCGGAAGCCAGTGGAGGGAACGCAGCACTGGGGTGGTGTGGGAGAACTTAGGCAGGTTGAAAACAAGTCGTACAGCTGCATTTTGGATCATTTGCAGTGGGCGAATTGAGTTCAGAGGTAGACCGAGCCAGAAGAGAGTTGCAGTAGTACAATCTCGAAATGACCAGAGACTGAACAAGCACCTGAGTAGCCTGTGTGGATAGAAATGGCCGAATCCTTCTGATGTTGTACAGAAGAATCTGACATGAGCGTGTCACTTTAGTGACATGGGAGGAAAAGGAATTTCAGCTGATGAGCCGTCATCCAAGATGAAATGTCCACCAGACACGCTAAGATCCGAGCAGAAGCCGTGGTATATGAGGGAGGGAAGGAGAAGTTATGTTGGGTGTCATCAGCATTTTCCATGTTACCTGATATGAGCGACCATCCAGGTAGGAAGCAAACCATTCCCATGCTGTTCCACAAATTTCAAGACTCCTGAGGGTGGACAAGAGAGTCTTGTGGTTTACTGTGTCAAATGCTGCAGACAGGTTGAGAAGGATGAGGACCGATGACAGTTTGGCTGATCTAGCAGCATGTAGTTTCTCAGTGGTCAAGAAAGTATTATCATATAGCCCCAATATTATCATCCCTGCACTGGCTACCTGTTAAATTTAGAAGACCCTAAATGGTTTAGCTCCCACGTATCTAGCCAGTCTTCTAACATGTTACAATCCATCACGCTCCTTAAGATCTCGAAACTCCGGACTTCTGGTAGTTCCCAGAATATCAAAGTCTACAAAAGGGGGTAGAGCTTTTTCGTTTTTAGCTCCTAAACTTTGGAACAGTTTTCCTGACAGTGTTCAGGGCTCAGACACAGTCTCCCAGTTCAAACTTAGACTAAAGACATATCTCTTTAGCCAGGCATACACTTAATATATCCCATAACTTTGTGCTCCAATACATCTGATTAAATGCACATCATCATCTAGTGCCTGCTAATATTATGAATAGCAGCTATGCTAATTCCTTTCCATTTGTTTCCCTTCTTCTACCCATCCCTGAGTCACACAGAGATTGTGCCAGCTCCGGTGGCATCCAGAGATGAACCAGCTCCAGCCGGGTTCTGCTTTTTGAGGACTGGAGTATTCAAAGCAGCACTGCCAACACTATGTGGACATTTTACACATAACATTCTACACATGTTGTATCTGCATCACACAACTAATGCAGAAAGGACATTGTTCATATCACACTCTCCGTGTGTCACCCAGATGAGGATGGGTTCCCTTTTGAGTTCCTCTCAAGGTTTCTTCCTAATTCCACCTCGCCACAGTCGCCTGAGTCACCTCAGGCTTGCTCACCAGGGAAAATTTTGTCTAACATCTAGGACTGTTTGTTTGTATGTTTATTGTTTCTTATGTTCTGTAAAGCTGCTTTGAGACAATACTCTTTGTTAAAAGCGCTATACAAATAAAATTGAATTGAATTGAATTGAATGAGATTGCTGGAAACATGACCTCTGCTTCGTGGATGAGAATGCCTGTGTCTGTAAGAGGTAACAACAGAAATAGGTTTGAGGCACATTTAAGTGAGGTTAAGTATGAATTAAGGATGTAAGAGAACAAGAAAAAGATGTAACAATATACTTACTATTTAAATAATTAACAGGTCTTAACAAAGCTGTCTGCAAACCGCTACAGACGAGAACCTTCAATATAAATTAGTAAGCCCTCCCACAATTCACACCTTAAGGGAGACCGAAACTATTCTTGATTAATCACCTGACACAGCTAAGAAGCAAAGATCAACACTATAGGATCAACAAGCTATATAATATAACAGTTCAAATAACAACTCTAGAACCAACCAAGTTAAACAAATAGTACACAAAACTCAGAATCCTACTTTACCAGATGGGAACAGATTCAAATGAACAGTTAAAGCACACTTTAAATGTCACATTAGGACCATTTTGGTCCATTTGTCAAATAAATAACATACAATCTTCTTAAGGTATAAATAAAGTGAACTAAATTTTGTTCTAAGACTATTGTGATGGAAACTTTTATATGGAGAATTTGTGAGAGGTTCTGATCTTCTGAAGTTGTGACCAGACAAAATATTTTAGGGACACAACTGTGTTGGAAACCAGATGGCAGGACTCAAGCCTGAGACTCAGGGCTATGTGGATCAGGTGATGATCAGGCATTGTAATGTAGCCAATGACTGACACTGTTTTCCTCTCCTTAATCCTGTTTTGATAATAATATATGATATAATTCTGATTATAAATTCTCACTGTTGAAAATGATCGTCGCCCTTCCTTTTTCAAATTGCATGGAGAGTGCTGTGTCCTGTTGTGCAACAGCACAAATAAATTGTGTACCTTTTGACTCTTGCCCGTGCCTACCAGTGTACTATTTTTTTTTTTTTAATTTCCATTCCAGTTTCACTGGGAAAAAACTCATTAAATAAACATATAACATGAAATCAGGCAAAATAGTTATAGTTTCAAAAACAGACCATTTTATTCAGTGTATATACGGTTGCAAAGTCACAGTAGTATATCATTATTTATGTACTGTATTAATAAATGCATGAAATTATTTAATTAGAAAAAAAAAACATGGCTAAAATGATGTTTTTTTAAAAAAAAAATATCCCAGTAATTTCACTGCATGTGTGAGGAACTCAACTATACAGCTCTAGAAAAAACTAAAAGACCACTACAAATTTTTTTTTAAATCAGCATTCCTATGACAGTCATTCCATTCCAGTGTCTGTTAAATTCCAACACAGGCACACCTGATTCTGCTTAATGAAGCTCTGATGGATGAAGGATGACAAAGTGACCTACCAAATGAATGGCAAATGGCAGCTGGGGTTGAAGGACTGAAGTAAAGTTATCTTCATCTTGTTCTTCTCTGATGAGTAGAACTTCCCACATACGTGCACAACACTGGCCACCTTTCTTTTAATTGTTAATTATTTTACATTTATATGTAATATTTTAATAAATAATTTAATAAACAATTATATTTACTAATGAGTGCGTTTCTTCTGATACATGTATTACCTTTGACCAATGCTGAGCTTGACTTACTTCAAGCATTAAGAAAATGCTTCAGCAAAGCATGAACTCTCTTGATTCCAGTACCCCCCCCCCCCCCCCCCCACCAAATAAAAACACTACTGAGAGTGTTCCGTGATTTAGACTACATCTTTTATTCTGACAAGGCTTGCCAAACTAATGCTGTTATTGTTACTTGACAGGCTGCCCAAAGCCTATTTATGCTTGACAGGTGCACTCAGACATCACATCCCTTTTACTGTGTATAACCTTAGACAATTAGATAACTAAAGAGAGGTGGTATCTGAAACTGTTATGATGTTTTCTTGACTGTTACTCTTACACAGCCTAATGCAGACTCAAAAATACTCCCACACTATCAACAATACATTGTTGTGTCCTTTAAGATAATCATTTGCCATGAACAAATACCTTCCATTTGTTGGAAGATGAAACATTCCAACCAAGTTAATTCTGGAATATGTGAATATAAATGAAGCAAGAAGTAAAACAAAAGAGCCTTCTTCACATAACAACTTCACATGATTTCAGCTGCCATTCTTCTCTTTGATCTACAGTGACATTCTCCTTACAAAGTAAAAAAGTCTCCTTAAAAAGTCCTCAAAATGCCCATAATAAAATCTAGGTATGTGACTGGTACCGAGTACTGAGCTCGATTTAGTGCAAAATAATTCAGTCGTTCATAAAACCACATCATAAATTATAAATAAATAACTTGAAATATAAGGGGCATGGTGGCTAGCACATTTGCCTCACACCTCCAGGGTTGGGGGTTCGATTCCTGCCTCCGCCGTGTGTGTGGAGTTTGCATGTTGTCCCCGTGCCTCGGGGGTTTTCTCCCCCGGCCCAAAGACATGCATTGTAGGTTGACTGGCATATCTAAATTGTCTGTAGTGTGCGATTTCGTGAGCGAATGAGAGTGTGTGTGTGTGCCCTGCGATGGGTTGACACTCCGTCCAGCGTGTATCCTGCTTGATGCCCAATGACACCCGAGATAGGCACAGGCTCCCTGTGACCCGAGAGTAGATCGGATAAGCGGTAGACAATGAATTAATGAACTTTAAATATACATAATTCACACTAATCTAGCCCTGGGGGGCACAGTTCAGTGACTTCTGTGCCGGTCCCACGCCCGGATAAATAGAGAGGGTTGTGTCAGGAAGAGCATTCGGCGTAAAACATTGCCAAATTTCATCATGCGAGTCATCAGTACAAATTTCATACCGGATCAGTCGAGGCTCGGGTCAACAACGATCGCCATAGGCACTGTAGGTCGCCGGTGGAAATTGGGCTAATGTTGGTTGAAGAAGTAGAGGAGGGAGGAGAGTGCATAGACAGAGAGAGAAAAGGAAAGGTATGAATGTAGGACTGAGAATAGGAACTCAATGTTGGTACTATGACAGGGAAAGGTAGAGAGCTGGCTGATATGATGGAGAGAAGGAAGGTAGATATACTGTGTGTACAGGAGACCAGGTGGAAGGGTAGCAAGGCTCGTAGTATAGGAGCAGGATTCAAGCTGTTTTATTATGGTGTGGATAGTAAGAGAAATGAGCTAGGTGTGGTCCTGAAGGAGGAGTTTGTGAGGAATGTTCTGGAGGGGAAGAGAGTGTCAGACAGGGTGATGAGTCTGAGATCAAAGCAGTGAAGTTGAATGTTGTTACTGGTTATGCCCCACAGGTAGGTTGTGAGTTAGAAGAGAAAGAGAGATTCTGGAGTGAATTAGATGAGGTGATGGAGAGTATTCCCATGGGTGAGAGAGTGGTGATAGGAGCAGATTTTAATGGACATGTTGGTGAGGGGAACACAGTTGATGAGGAGGTGATGGGCAAGTTTGGAGTTAAGGAAAGGAACCTTGAAGGACAGATGGTAGTGGACTTTGCTAAGAGGATGGACATGGATGTGGTTAACACTTATTTTCAGAAGAGGGATGAGCACAGAGTGACTTACAAGAGCGGAGGTAGAAGCACACAGGTAGACTACATCCTATGTAGAAGAGGCAATCTGAAAGTGATTAGTGACTGTAAAGTGGGAGAGAGTGTAGCCAGACAGCATAGGATGGTGGTGTGCAGGATGACTTTGGTGGTCTGTAAGAAGAGGTCAAAGATAGAAATAGAGAAGGAAACCAAGTGGTGGAAGCTGAAAAAGGAGGGATGTTGTGCAGAATTTAGACTGAATTTAGAAGTTGAAGCAGGCTCTGAATGGTCAGGTAGTGCTGCCAGATGACTGGGAATCTGCAGCAGAAGTGATCAGGGAGAAAGGTGCTAGGTGTATCATCTGGAAGGAGGAAAGAAGATAAGGTGACTTGGTGGTGGAATGAGGAAGTTCAGGATAGTATCAAGAGGAAGAGGTTAGCCAAGAAGAAGTGGGACATGGACAGGACTGAAGAGAATAGACAGGAATACAAGGAGATGTCTAAGGCCAAGCAGAAGGCATATGACGAGTTGTACACTAGGTTAGACACTAGAGAAGGACAGAAGGACTTGTACAGGTTAGCTAAGCAGAGGGATTGAGATGGGAAGGATGTGCAGCAAGTTAGAGTTATTAAGGATAGAGATGGAAGGGTGCTCAAAAGTGAGGAGAGTGTACAGAGGAGATGTAAGGAGTACTTTGAAGAGATGATGAATGAGGAAAATGAGGGGAAAAAAAAAAGAGTAGAAGGGTTGAACTCTGTGGAACAGAAAGTAGATAAGATTAGAAAGGATGAAGTCAGGAAGGCTTTGAAGAGGATGAAAAGTGGAAAGGCAGTTGGTCCTGACGACATCCCGGTGGAGGTCTGGAAGTGTCTAGGAGAGGCAGCAGTGGAATTTTTAACTAGTTTGTTCAACAGGGTTTTAGAGAGTGAGAGGATGCCTTAGGAACGGAGAAGTGGTGTGTCAGTGCCGATCTTTAAGAATAAGGGTGACGTGCAGAGTTGCAGCAACTATAGGGGGATAAAGTTGATGAGACGTACAATTAAGCTATGGGAAAGAGTAGTGGAAGCTACATTAAGGAAGGTAGTGGAAATTTGTGAGCAGCAGTTTGGCTTCATGCCCAGAAAGAGCACAACAGATGCAATTTTTGCTCAGAGAATTTTGATGGAGAAGTATAGGGATGGTCAGAGGGAGTTGCACTGTGTGTTTGTAGACTTGGAGAAAGCATATGACAGGGTGCCAAGAGAAGAGCTGTGGTACTGTATGAGGAAGTCAGGAGTAGCAGAGAAGTATGTCAGAGTGGTGCAGGACATGTATGAGAGGAGCAGAACAGTGGTGAGGTGTGCTGAAAGTCAGACAGAGGAGTTCAAAGTGGAGGTGGGACTGCTTCAGGGATCGGTTCTGAGCCCCTTCCTGTTTGCTATGGTGAAGGACCAGTTGTCAGAGGAGGTCAGACAGTAGTTTCCTTGGACAATGATGTTTGCAGATGACATTGTGATCTGTTGTGAGACCAGGAAGGAGGTGGAGGAGAACCTGGAGAGGTGGAGGTTTGCACTGGAGAGAAGAGGAACGAAAGTCATTCATAGTAAAACTGAGTACTTGGGGTCAACAGTCCAGAGTAATGGAGAGTGTGGGAAAGAGGTAAAGAAGCAAGTGCAGGCAGGTTGGAATGTGTGGAGAAAAGTGTTGGGAGCTCTGTGTGATAGGAAAATTTCAGCGAGAATCAAGGGGAAGATGTACAAGACAGTGGTGAGACTGGCCATGCTGTATGATTTAGAGACAAAGTCACTGAGGAAGAGACAGTAAGCAGAGCTAGAGATAGCAGAGCTGAAGATGTTGAGGTTCTCTTTGGGAGTGACAAGGTTGGACAAGATTAGGAACGAGTACATCAGAGGGACAGCTCATGTTGGACGTTTGGGGGGAAAAGTTAGGGAGGCCAGATTAAGATGGTTTGGACATGTTCAGAGGAGAGAGAGTATATTGGTAGGAGAATGTTGGACATGGAACGGCCAGGCAGGAGGCAAAGAGGAAGGCAAAAGAGGAGGTATATGGATGGAATAAATGAAGATATGAAGGTAGTGGGTGCAAGTGTTGAGGAGGCAGAAGATAGGGATAGGTGGAGAGAGATGATTCGCTGTGGCAACCCCTCGAGGGAAAAGCCGAAAGAAGAAGATATATAATTCACACTAATAATTCTGCTTTTTGTTTGGTCAGTATTCCAAAGCTCTCATATTTTATGAACATGAAATTAGGAGGAAAGCTATACAGCATAACACAGAGCTTGCAGACCACCAACTAATTAATTAGCGTAAATACACACCCAAAGTTTTGGATGCAAACTTACCAGAGACAAAGATATTTGCTTGAATCATAGAGAAGAAATATAAAAACAAGCTAAATAACTACAAGAAAACATTACAGTTGATAATGTGAAGTTTATTTTAATCATACTTACAATGTTAAACTGTTACGGCCCAGTCTAGGCTTTGGCTGCACCGAGAAAGTAAAGGCATGGGATTTTGTATATAAGATGGTGTGGAATTAGCCAGAGATTAGACAGAAGTGACATCACTTGTCCAATGTAGCAGTAGCTGAAGCAGACCAATCTGCACAGGCTGAACATACTGAATTTATACCTGCACACAGAGTTGTAACATAGCAGGGTTTCTTTTTTTTTTTTAAGAACAAAATATCAGTATAAAATGCAAAAAAATCACTTTGATCTTAAGTAAAACTTTTCTGGACAAGCGAATACATGCGTTAGTTGAAACAGTCTAAAGTAAACATGGCAGACAATAAAATATGACTCAGTAATTCACTAAATCTTGTAAGTCTACCATGACTTCCTACTTCTTATCAGGCAGTGGGAAGTCCAATAATCATCATTGCAGATTCAACGCATGAAAAAAAAACATTGTGTGTATATAGTACGAGTTCTCTTTTCTATAAATCTTCCGATGCCTTTAAAAACTTTGTTTTGTTTAAATGGACTTACTTAAATCTGTACAACACTTCCCACATTGTGATCAGCAATACATTTCTCCCTATTGTGAATGAGCTGGTGCTTTTTCAAACTACTTGAACAGGTAAAAGTCTTCCCACAGTGTGAACAGTAATATGGTTTCACTCCTGTGTGAATGCGCTGGTGAGTTTTTAAAGCACCTAATTGTGTAAAACTCTTCCCACATTGTGAGCAGTGATATGGCCTCTCACCTGTGTGAATGCGTTGGTGAATTTTTAAAGCATTTGATTCTGCAAAACTCTTCCCACAGTGTGAGCAGGAATACGGCTTTTCTCCTGTGTGAATGCGCTTGTGAGCTTTTAAAACACTTGATTGTGTAAAACTCTTCCCACAGTGTGAGCACTGATATGGTTTCTCTCCTGTGTGAATGCGCTGGTGAGTTTTTAAGTCCTTTAAAGATTTAAAACTCTTCCCACAATGTGAGCAGGGATACGGCTTCTCTCCTGTGTGAATGCGCTCGTGAGCTTTTAAAACACTTGATTGTGTAAAACTCTTCCCACAGTGTGAGCACTGATATGGCTTCTCTCCTGTGTGAATGCGCTGGTGAGTTTTTAAGTCCTTTAAAGATTTAAAATTCTTCCCACAGTGTGAGCACTGACGTTGCTTATCTTCTGTGTGAATGAGCTGGTGGGTTTTTAAATTATGTGAATGTAAAAAATTCTTCCCACAGTGTGAGCAGCAATAAGGCTTTACTTCTGTGTGAATGCGCTCATGATTTTTGAGATAATGACTGCAGGCAAAACTTTTCCCACACTCTGAGCACTCATACGGCTTGTCTCTTGTGTGAACATGCAGGTGTATGTTTAAGTGACTTAATTGTGTAAAACTCTTTCCACATTGTGAACAGGAATATGGTTTCTCTCCTGTGTGAATGCGGATGTGTTGTTTGAGAATACATGGAGTGGCAAAACTCTTCCCACACTGTGAGCAGTAATGAATTCTGCCCTTGCCCATTCTGCACAAATCCCTCTGTGGTGATTTATAGTGTGAAAACAGCCAGACAATGATGTTTCACTCTGTAACAAAAGAAGAATCTTGAATTATTATGTGCTTAAACAAGTATCATGTGCTTATGTATGTCTGATTATTAATGTGTAGCATGGTTTCTGGCTTTATAGTGGCTTGAAATTTCTAATCTAACTTTGTTTCTTTTAAAAACACTTTGCAATAAATAATTATGCTTTTCTAAAAACAGAACCACTCAATAACTGAATATACAGTGGGGCAAAAAAGTATTTAGTCAGCCACCAATTGTGCAAGTTCTCCCACTTAAAAAGATGAGAGGCGCCTGTAATTTTCATCATAGGTACACTTCAACGATGAGAGACAGAATATAGTTTTTTTGGTAAAAACTCAACTTGTCGTGTTTGGAGGAGAAAGAATGCTGAGTTGCATCCAAAGAACACCATACCTACTGTGAAGCATGGGGGTGGAAACATCATGCTTTGGGGCTGTTTTTCTGCAAAGGGACCAGGACGACTGATCCGTGTAAAGGAAAGAATGAATGGGGCCATGTATCGTGAGATTTTGAGTAAAAACCTCCTTCCATCAGCAAGGGCATTGAAGATGAAACGTGGCTGGGTCTTTCAGCATGACAATGATCCCAAACACACCGCCCGGGCAACGAAGGAGTGGCTTCGTAAGAAGCATTTCAAGGTCCTGGAGTGGCCTAGCCAGTCTCCAGATCTCAACCCCATAGAAAATCTTTGGAGGGAGTTGAAAATCCGTGTTGCCCAGCGACAGCCCCAAAACATCACTGCTCTAGAGGAGATCTGCATGGAGGAATGGGCCAAACTACCAGCAACAGTGTGTAAAAACCTTGTGGCAACTTACAGAAAACGTTTGACCTCTGTCATTGCCAACAAAAGGTATATAACAAAGTATTGAGATGAACTTTTGTTATTGACCAAATACTTATTTTCCACCATAACTTGCAAATAAATTCTTTAAAAATCAGACAATGTGATTTTCTGGATTTTTTTTTCTCATTCTGTCTCTCATAGTTGAAGTGTACCTATGATGTGTACCCATCTACCTTCAGCATCAAGACTATTGATGCAAATATGATATTTAATAATAACACCATAACAATATGCTTTTAGAATACAAACAGCATATATTTCAAATTATTCCATGATTAAACAGTTATTTTATTTTTAGTGTATTACATGGGATCAGGCATATGTTAGTATAATTTGGAAACAGACCATTTAATTCATGAGAATATACTCTATATAAAATCAATAAGGTATGCACATATTTTCATCTGTTTTTGATCAAATAAAGAAATAACTGTCTAAGGCAATGCCACAGTAATGTACTGAGTATTAATCTAAATTCAAATGCATTATTTATTTATTTATATAAAGAACAAAAACTTACCAGGTTGAAATAAGCTTTTTCAAATCCCTGTAATTTCACCGCAGTCGTCTGTGTGAGGACCTCAACTAAAATGGCAGAGTGTCTCCTTTAAGTACACCTGAGGACAAAGACACAGTTCAGCAACAGGCCATTTCACAGCTATTAGCCAACTATTACCACCTCATCATCTGAGTCTGGGGTGTGGCAGGTGAACATATAAAACCATCAGGTCAATTAAACATACAAATTAACTGGATAGAATGTTCCCATATTAGGGTACAGAAAGCAAAATATTAGAAATCTAATATGTAACTCTACATGTATAATATGCACACAAATGTTTTGCTATATTGCTGTTTCATATTTTAACGACACAGAGCAGGATTATAAAAGGACAAACTAGTAAGCCTAATACACAACACATTTATATACACAAGACTGAATAAAATGGAGCAAACTTTGACATTGCTTGTGAGTGCATGCAGCAAAGACAAATGTGCAAATGCATTAATCATTTGTTAAAATATAGTTTGAGAAACAGTACCATTTGTTTTCAATATATTGGTGTAATTTTCCAGTACAATCTGAATAAGCTTTGAAAATAAAGTTTAAATGCCACATTAGCACCATTTGTCAAATAAATGACATACAATCTTCTTAAGGTATAAATAACATGAACTACATTTTGTTCTAAGACTATTGTGATGGAAAATTTTACATAGAGAATTTGTGTGAGAGGTTCTGATCTTCTGAAGTTGGTTGTGACTAGACAAAATGTTATAAGGACAGAACTGTGTTGGAGACCAGATGGCAGGACTCAAGCCTGAGACTCAGGGCTATGTGGATCAGGTGATGATCAATGACTGACACTGTTTTCCTTTCCTTAATCCTGTTCTGATAATAATATATGATATAATTCTGATTATAAATTCTCACTGTTGAAAATGATCGTCGCCCTTCCTTCCTTTTTCAAATTGCATGGAGAGTGCTGTGTCCTGTTGTGCAACAGCACAAATAAATTGTGTACCTTTTTACTCTTGCCCGAGCTTACCAGTGTACTATTTTTTTTTTTATTTCCATTCCAGTTTCACTGGGAAAAAAAAAACGTATTAAATAAAGATATAACATGAAATCAGGCAAAATATAGTTATAGTTTCAAAAACAGACCATTTTATTCAGTGTATATACGGTTGCAAAGTCACAGTAGTATATCATTATTTAGGTATTTATTAATAAATGCATGAAATTATTTAATTAGAAAAAGAAAAACGTGGCTAAAATGATGGGTTTTTTTTTTTTTTTTTTTTTAAATATCCCAGTAATTTCACTGCGTGTGTGAGGAACTCAACTATACAGCTCTAGAAAAAACTAAAAGACCACTCAAATATTTCTTAAACAAGCATCTCTATGGCAGTCATTCCATTCCAGTGTCTGTTAAATTCCAACATAGGCACACCTGATTCTGCTTAATGAAGTACTGATGGATGAAGGATGACAAAGTGACCTACAAAAAGAATGGCGAATGGCAAATGGCAGCTAGTTGAAGTGCATGGTGAGGACAGTACGAAAAAGGCTCGTAGAGGCAGGGCTGACATGATGTAGAGCTAGAAAAATGCCCTTCATCAACGAGAAGCAAAGAAAAGCCAGGCTGAGGTTTGCAAAACACCATAAATCAGAGAATCAGAATCAGAAAGAGCTTTATTGCCAAGTATGTTGGCACATATAAGGAATTTGTTTTAGTGTCACAATCTCCAGGGCACAGAGACAACAATAACAACAACAAATAGGATGAGAGATAAAAAGCTGCCGAAGGAAGTACAATCTTTGTTGGGCCTTTTTGATAATGGAGACTATGTGAGTGTCCCACTTCAGGTCCTGAAAGATGGTGGTGCCCAGGAACCTGAATGACTCCACTGTTGGTACAGTGCTGTTCAGGATGGTGAGTGGGGGGAGTGCAGGGGTGTTCCTCCTGAAGTCCACTATCATCTCCACTGTTTTGAGTGTGTTGAGCTCCAGGTTTTTAAGACTACACCAGGCAGCCAGCTGCTCAATCTCGTCTCATCACCGTCCTGGATGAGGCCGATGACTGTAGTGTCGTCCGCGAACTTCAGGAGCTTGACAGATGGATCAGTAGAGGTGCAGTCATTGGTGTAAAGGGAGAAGAGCAGTGGGGAGAGGATGCAACCCTGGGGGCCGCCAGTGCTGGTGGTGCGGCTGTATGATGTGAATTTCCCCAGTTTCACTAGCTGATGCCCATCTGTCAGAAAGCTGGTGATCCACTGACAGAGCTGGGTTAGTTTAGTCTGGAGGAGTGTTGGGATGGTGTTGAAGGCCAAACTAAAGTCCACAAACAGGAGCCTCACATAAGTCCCTGATTTGTCCAGATGCTGTAGGATGAAGTGCAGTCCCATGTTGACTGCATCATCCATGGACCTGTTTGCTCGGTAAGCGAACTGCAGGGAGTCCAGTGATGTTCTTCAGATAAGCCAATACCAGTCTTTCAAACGACTTCATGACCACAGACGTTAAAGGAACAGGTCTGTAGTCATTAAGTCCTGTTGTCTTGGGTTTCTTTGGGATGGGGATGATGGTGGAACATTTGAAGCAGGCAGGGGCTTCACACAGTTCCAGTGATCTATTGAAGATCTGTGAAAAGATGAAGGCCAGCTGGTCAGCACAGGTTTTCAGACAGGCTGGTGTGACACTGTCTGGGCCTGGTGCTTTTCTTCTCTTCTGCTTCAGGAAGATCTGATGCACATCATCTTCACTGATCGGAAGTGCGGGGTGGGGTGGGGGGGTTGCTGGGTGTGTTGATGGCTGTGTAGAGAGATTTTCAGATGGGGCATGGGGTGTTAGACCGACAGTTTCAAACCTGCAGTAAAACTCGTTCAGGTCTTCAGCAAGTTGTTGATTAGCCTCAGTGCTGGAGGATGGTGTCTTGTAGATTGTGATGTCTTTCAGGCCTTTCCACACTGAAGCAGGGTCGTTGGAAGAGAACTAGTTTTCCAGATTTTTAGCGTAGCTCCTCTTAGCCACCCTAATCTCCATATTTAGTGTGTTTCTGGCCTGATTGTACAAGACTCTGTCCCCATTCCTGAAGGCATCCTCTTTGGCCTGACAAAGATGTCTGAGTTTTGCTGTGAACCATGGCTTATCATTATTGACTGTTAAATAAGTCCTGGTAGGGATGCACATGTCTTCACAGAAACTGATATATGATGTTACAGTCTCTGTGAGCTCATCCAGATCAGTGGCACCAGCTTCAAAAATACTCCAATCAGTGCATTCAAATCCTGAATCCCATTCAATACTCCAATCAGTGCATTCATGCAATCCTTTATTGTGGTGTAGCAGTGGTCCAAAATATTTTTGTCTCTGGTGGGACACGAAATGTGTTGTTTGAATTTTGGCAGTTCATGTGAGAGATTTGCTTTATTAACGTCTCAGAGTATTATAATAACAGAGTCCGGGTGTTGTTGCACTGTGTGTGCGATCTGATCAGTCAGGTGTTGTAGAGCCGAGCTCACGTGCACTTGCGGTGGAATGTAAACACTCAAGAATGAATGAGGAAAAGTCCCGTGGCAAGTAGAACGGTTTACAGTTGATGAAGAACGCTTCCAAATCGGGACAGCACATGTTCTTCAACGCTGTTACATCTGTACACCACCTTTCGTTGATGTAGAAGCATCTCCCACCGCCACGCGATTTCCCCGCTGATACTTAAGTGCGTTGTCCGGAATGGTGTCGTTCAGCCAGGATTCAGTAAAACACAGAGCACCAGAGTTTGAAAAATCCTTATTTGTCCAGGAAAGCAGAAGAAGTTCGTCCATTTTGTTGAGCAGAGAGTAGATTCGCCAGATGGATGCTAGGCAGCACCATTCTAAAGCCACGCTGTCTGAGCTTGACGAGTGCACCGGCTCGCTTCCCCTGCTTGCACTTCTTAAAGCGTTTGAACAGCGCCACCGCTCCACCAATTACAATGTCCAGTAAAACATCTGAATAATTGAAAACTAGTAGAATATTGTGAGGTGTGTTCTGCCGAATGCCCAGCAGTTCATCCCTGGTAAAACTGATCAAGTTTGAGAAACAAAAATCAGGAAAAACAGAACAAACACTGGAGAGCTGCACACTGAGGCGGCCATCTGCGGCGCCATCGACTGAAGGACTGAAGTACAGTTATCTTTATCTTGTTCTTCTCTGATGAGTAGAACTTCCCACATACATGCACAACACTGGCCCAGAGTGTGGCAAGCAACGTGGTGTTTTTTCACAGCTTGTATTGTGAATCATTCTAATTCGTGTTTAAGAAGACATGACTGGTAAGTCTCTGAGCCACCTTTCTTTTAGTTGTTAATTATTTTACATTCATAACTAATGAGCATGTTTCTTGTGATACATGCATTACCTTTCACCAATACTTAGCTTGAAACATGAAACATTCCAACCAAGTTAATTCTGAAATATGTGAATATAAATGAAGCAAGAAGTAAAACAAAAGAGCCTTCTTCACATGATTTCAGCTGCCATTCTTCTCTTTGATCTATAGTGGCATTAAATTCTCCTTAAAAAGTAATTAAAAAGTCCTCAAAGAGCCCATAATAAAATCTAGGTATGTGACTGGTATGTGTGCTGAGCTCGCTTTAGTGTAAAATCATTCAGTCGTTTATATAACCACTTAATACATTTTTAATAGATAACTTGAAATATGATTCACACTAATAATTCTGCTTTATTGTTTGGTCAGTATTCCAAACCAGTCTCATATTTTATGAACATGATATTAGGAGGAAAGCTATACAGCATAACACAGCGCTTGCAGACCACCAACTAATTAATTAGTGTAAATACACACCCAAAGTTTTGGATGCAAACTTACCAGAGATGGAGGTATTATTCGTATGAAATCACAGAGAAGAAATATAAAATTAATCTAAATAACTATAAGAAAACATTTAAGTGGATAATGTAAAGTTTATTTTAATCACACTTACAATGTTAAACTGTTGCGGCCCAGTCTAGGCTTTGGCTGCACAGAGAAAGTAAAGGCAAGGGTTTTTGTATATAAGATGGAGAGGAATTAGCCAGCCATGAGACAGAAGTGGCATCACTTGGCCAATATAGCAGTAGCTGAAGCAGAGCAGAAAGGCTTAGTCTGTAATGGACTAATCTGCACAGGCTGAACATACTGAATACTGAATTTATACCTGCACACTGAGAGTTGTAACAAAGCAGGCTTTCTTTTTTTTGGAACAAAATATCAGTGTAAAATACAAAAAAAAAAAAAAATCACTTTGATCTTAAGTAAAGTTTTTATGGACAAGTGAATACATGCGTTACTTGAAACACTCTAAAGTAAACATGGCAGACAATAAAATATGAGTCAGTAATTCACTAAATCTTGTAATTCACATGTCTACCATGTGTTCGTACTCCCCATCAGGCAGTGGGAAATCTTTATAATCATCACTGCAAAATACATATATTGTGTGTGTATAGTAGAAGTTCTCTTCTCTATAAATCTTCTGATGCCTTTAAAAACTTTCTTTGTTTAAATGGACTTACTTAAATCTGGAACTCCCGATCGGATGAAACACCACGAAATGTCAACAGGTGTCCGTACTGCTTCTTCCCGGGTATCACGAAGAACAGAAACCATTAAAAGACATTTTTTTTTAACGTTCTTAAATTTCTTAAACGTGAAAAGCAAATTTCTGTAACACGCGATTTGCAGTTCCTCACCTTTCCCGTTTCTTAGCTCGTCTCCTCCCCTTCCGGCTTTCCCTCACGCCAACCACTCTCTCTTCCGCCACGTTGCGACCAATCAACGCGCACATCAATGTGAGGGGCGGGACAAATGAACTGACATCCAATCATTACATGTCATCAATCCTGATCCACATTTTCCCAACTCACACATGCGGCAAAAGAAAATGTATATTTTAAAAAAAAAAAAAAACTCTTAAAGGGCCATACTACACATTTACATTCATATGAAAATATATGCATAAATAAATAGAACATAAAAAGTAATCGCTAAGCTTACTCAGAAACATTATAAACATGAAAATAGAATTAAACAAAACAAAGAAACATATGAGCTTAATCATTAATGAGTCATATGTCTACTTCTCTCTTAAGAAATAGCCATGTTTTAACCAGGGTTACACAAGTATCATGTGCTTAGTTATGTCTGGTTATTAATGTGTAGTATGGTTTCTGGCTTTATAGTGGCTTGAAATTTCTAATCTAACTTTGTTTCTTTTAGCAATACTATGCAATAAATAATTATTTTTTTCTAAAAACAGAACCACCCAATATCTACCTTCAGAATCAAGACTATTGTTGCAAATATATTTAATAACACTAACACCATACTTAATATTGCTTTTAGAATATAAACAAACAACATTTATTTCAAATTATTCCATGATTAAACAGTTATTTTATTTTTAGTGTATTACATGGGATCAGGCATATGTTGGTATAATTTGGAAACAGACCATTTAATTCATGAGAATATGAGCAAACTTGGGTTCTGCAGCAGGACAATGATCCAAAACACACCAGCAAGTCGACCCCTGAATGGCTGAAGAAAAACAAAATGAAGACTTTGGAGTGGCCTAGTCAAAGTCCTGACCTCAATCTGATTGAGATGCTGTGGCATGACCTTAAAAAGGTGGTTCATGCTCGAAAACCCTCCAATGTGGCTGAATTACAACAATTCTGCAAAGATGAGTGGGCTAAAATTCCTCCACAGCACTGTAACAGACTCATTGCAAGTTATCGAAAACGCTTGATTGCAGTTGTTGCTGCTAAGGGTGGACCAACCAGTTATTAGGCTTAGGGGGCAAACACTTTTTCACACAGGGCCATGTAGTTTTGGATTTTGTTTTCCCTTAATAATAAAAACCTTCATTTAAAAACTGCATGATGTGTTTACTTGTGTTATCTTTGACTAATATTTAAATGTGTTTGATTATCTGAAACATTAACGTGTGACAAACATGCAAAAAAATAAGAAATCAGGAAGGGGGCCAACACTTTTTCACACGACTGTATTCTATATACAATCAATTATTTATGCACATATTTTCATCTATTTTTGATCAAATAAAGAAATAAAATTGTTGAAAAATAATTGTCTAAGGCAATGTGAGTATTTATCTAAATTCAAATGCTTTATTTGTTTATATATATATATATATATATATATATATATATATATATATATATATATATATATATATATATATATATATATATATATATAAACTTGCCGGGTTGAAATAATCTTTTTTAAATCCCTGTAATTTCACAGCAGTCTTCTGTGTTAGGACTTCAACTACAAGCCATTTCACAGCTATTAGCCAACTATTACCACCTCATCAACTGAGTCTGGGGTGTGGCAGGTGAACATATAAAACCATCAGGTCAATCAAAGATACAAAGTAACTGGATAGAATGTTCCCAGGTCAGGGTATTGAAAGCAAAATATTAGAAATCTAATATGAAACTCTACATGTATAATATTCACACAAAAGTTTTGCTATGTTGCTGTTTCATATTTTATGACACAGAGCAGGATTATAAAAAGACAAACTTGTAATACACAACAGATATTTGTATATACAAGACCAAATATAATGGAGCAAACTTTGTGATAAACCACAGTTAAGTTAAAACATAACAGGGGGCAAACACTTTTCCACACAGGGCCATGTAGTTTTGGATTTTGTTTTCCCTTAATAATAAAAACCTTCATTTAAAAACTGCATGATGTGTTTACTTGTGTTATTTTTGAATAATATTTAAATGTGTTTGATTATCTAAAACATTTAAGTGTGACAAATATGCAAAAAAAAAGAAATCAGGAAGGGAGCCAACACTTTTTCACACCACTGTATGTAAGTAGATACTCAGGACTGAAGAATTTTTTACCTAACCTACTAGGTTAAAATATTCAACTTAAAACTGGAAGGTTGGGGGAGGGTAACTAAACTAGGAAGATCTCTGTTTTTTTCAGCGTAACACAATGTTCCCCATGCAAAACATTTAATGGTGGATAATGCATGCACTGTCAAGCAAGCAGTCAGTGTTAAAACAATGCGCATCCACCTTGTAAGTTATGTAACCCAGTCACTATTTTCATTTATTGTTTATTTTCATTGATTATTTTTGTCTTCTTTTTATTTATAATTTTACATATATTCTGTAAAAAAATATTATGGTAGTTACATATGTTGCATTTAAGGTAAATATATATAAAATATATTTGTTGTAGCAGTTCCCAGGGACATATCCAATGAAAAGTTTGATATTTATGGATTTTCCACAGCCAATCAGACTCCTGGGAGGGAGGCAGGTCATATCAATTTGTGGACTGTTAAAGAAGCTTTTAGAGTCTCTGAATTGATGCTAAAAGTAGACTTTATTGAGAATCAAATAAGCAAAGCTGGTCCTTCTGGAGCTCCTTTTGAAGGAACTGGTACTGAGTCTATAATGAACTCAGAAACTACACTGACCTATTAGTTCCTCAACAGCTCTTGGTTGCTGTTTTAGAAAGGACATTATCATCTTTTACATTATTTACTGTCCTTTGTCATCCAAATGAGAATGGGTTCCCTTCTGAGCCTGGTTCCTCTTCGCATATCATCACAGGGAGTTTTTCCTTGCCACCATCACCTCAGGCTTGGTCATTAGAGATAAATGTCTGGGATAAATAGTAACTTAACTTCAAACATTGTAATTTCTTCTGTGTTTCTATACTTAAAGCTATAACTGTAAAGCTGCTTTGAGACAATGTCCATTTAGTACAGTTACACACTGACCATCATGGTCTGTGTTGAACTACTTACATGGATAATGGTGGAGTAAATGAAACACATCATACATTGGTTATTTTTTTAATATTATGATTAACATCAAATGAAACATCAACTTCCATTCCACTGGAAGAATGAAATGTCAGTGTAATAGAAGAATGGTGGCACCATTTTTAGCTTCATCCTTATATTCAGTGTGACTCCACATTGTAAGTAATGTAACCCATTGACTGTTTTATTTATTATTTATTTCTCATTGATTATTTGTGTATTCTTTAAGTTTATAATTTTAAATATGTTCAGTAAAAACATTACAGTAGTTACATATGTTGGTCATGTGAAGAAAAAGCAAGACCATATATATATATATATATATATATATCTCGTTCATCTCAGTAGGCTGAAATCCTTTCACTTGTCCTCTCAGCATACTCTAATGCCTCTGCTTCGTCTCAGGGAGCTTGCTATGCAATTTCTCCTGATGTGGATGATATAATGTTGTCTGCATCTGACTCTTAGGAGCTCTATGTGGGCAACAAGGAGCAAGCAGCAGTCAAACTGCCACTGCATTCTGTGGTGTTTGAAGAGTTCCTGGAGGTGATTACACACATTGTTGCTAAGCTTAGCGTAGATTGGCCTGATGAAAAGTTTAGCATTGTCTGCTCTAGATCAAGTCTCTGGCTTTACAGACGGTATTTCTTGGTTCCCAAGAAGGACAGGGGCTAAGCCCAATTTTCACCCGTGTGCTGTGAATTGTTTGCAGAAACAAACAAGTTTTAGATTTTAATGCTCAACGTCATTGTGTCACAGATCAGGTCTGGACTAGTTTGCAATGAAAAGTCTGAAGGATGCCTTATCTTCACATAGGCATCTTGCCTGAGCACCCTAGGTTCACTTTAGGGGGCCAAGTGTACTGCTTCCAGCTTTAAATAAGCTAAATTTAATTATATGAATACATATAATTAGTGGATAGAAACTAAATAGTGGATAGAAATTCCACTTTTTGGCCACTAATAATAAAAAGAATGGACAAAGAATAAAAATGTCTCTTACTGGGACTACTTCTGTAACACTTGTAGCAGTGGTTTGAGGACTTTGAAAATCCAGTAATAACACCAGGAGTGAAATGACGACAAAAGGTTTATTGAGTAAAATGTTATTTAAAAAAAACTGTCTTCAGGGTGAGGGTTCATCAGCATGCAGGTGGTAACAGCAGCAGCCTGAACACAGGAGACAGAACGCTGATACTCTCTCAAACAAAAGATACTCACTTGTCAGTTTCTTGGTAAGTGAATCCAGAAAAGGTAGTGAAGGCATGCTGGAGCTGAGAACAAGTGCTGAGGGGATCCAAGATGGTGGACAGGTGAGGACTTCCAAAATGGCGGACATGTAAGGCAGGTGAGGAGTCTCTCAAAATGGAAGACAGGAGAGTGATATATTCTGATGGCTAGGGTAACATGGGGCAGTGTTAGCTCAAGTGGTTAAGGCTCTGGGTCATTTAATGTAAGAACGGGGTTCAAGCCTCAGTGCCGCCAAGCTGCCACCATTGGGCTCTTGAGCAAGGCCCTTAACCCCACCTGCTCCAGGGGCACTGCATCATGGCTGAACCTGTGCTCTGAGCCCAACCCCCAAGGATGGGATATGTGAAGAAATATATATCTGGCAAGCAGGTTCAAGCAGGTAGGGAGACAGATCTTCTTCTTCTGGCTTTTCCGTTCAGGGGTCGCCACAGCGAATCATCTCTCTCTACCTATCCCTATCTTCTGCATCCTCAACACTTGCACCCACTAGCTTCATATCCTCATTTATTCCATCCATATACCTCCTCTTTGGCCTTCTTCTTTGCCTCCTGCCTGGCAGCTCCATGTCCAACATTCTCCTACCAATATACTCACTCTCCCTCCTCTGAACATGCCCAAACCATCTTAATCTGGCCTCCCTAACTTTGTCCCCAAAACGTCCAACATGAACTGTCCCTCTGATGTACTCATTCCTAATCCTGTCCAACCTTGTCACTCCCAAAGAGAACCTCAACATCTTCAGCTCTGCTACCTCTAGCTCTGACTCCTGTCTCTTCCTCAGTGACATTGTCTCTAAACCATACAGCATGGCCGGCCTCACCACTGTCTTGTACACCTTCCCCTTGATTCTCGCTGAAATTTTCCTATCACACAGAACTCCCGACACGTTTCTCCACCCATTCCAACCTGCCTGCACTTGCTTCTTTACCTCTTTACTACACTCTCCATTACTCTAGATTGTTGACCCCAAGTACTTAAACTCCTGTACCTTCTTCACATCTTCACCCTGTAACCTTACTGTTCCACTTCCCTCCCTTTCATTCACACACATGTACTCAGCCTACTACAACTGACTTTCATTCCTCCTCTCTCCAGCGCAAACCTGCACCTCTCCAGGTTTTGCTCCACCTGCTCCCTGCTCTCACTACAGAACACAATGTTATCTGCAAACATCATTGTCCAAGGAGACTCCTGTCTGACCTCCTCTGACAACTGATCCATCACCATAGCAAACAGGAAGGGGCTCAGAACGATCCCTGATGCAGTCCCACCTCCACTTTGAACTCCTCTGTCTGACCTACAGCACACCTCACCACTGTCCTCTCTTCTGGCTTTTCCGTTCAGGGGTCGCCACAGCGATCTCTCTCTCTACCTATCCCTATCTCTACCATACTTCCACTACTCCAATCTTCCTTATACATACCCTGCTCTTGCCTCCTGCCTGGCAGCTCCATGTCCAACATTCTCCTACCAATATACTCACTCTCCCTCCTCTGAACATGCCCAAACCATCTTAATCTGGCCTCCCTAACTTTGTCCCCAAAACGTCCAACATGAACTGTCCCTCTGATGTACTCATTCCTAATCCTGTCCAACCTTGTCACTCAGCCGCACAGACCGCTCCTCAGACATTGCTTCAGCTGGCGGCTCCCACTCTTGATACACCTGTCTTGTTCTCAGCTGACAGATTCAATTCAAGGCAGGCTCACCAGGTACACTTCCCGTGACTGGAACGTTTGCTTCCACAAAGCACATCTCCAAAACCTGCCTGCACTTGCTTCTTTACCTCTTTACTACACTCTCCATTACTCTAGATTGTTGACCCCAAGTACTTAAACTCCTGTACCTTCTTCACATCTTCACCCTGTAACCTTACTGTTCCACTTCCCTCCCTTTCATTCACACACATGTAAGCAGGGATCATGATGGTGGGAGCGGAGGAGCCATCTCACGGTGTACACAGGGCCCCATTGATGAACCAGGCAGGTGGAGGGTCTGGAGGGGAGCACTAAGGCACTCACGGCTTCAGGTTTCAACTGAGAGACCTGGAAGGTGGGATGAATGTGCAGTGGTCTGGGGAGTTGCAGCTGAACCACCACAGGGTTGACAACCTTGGAGATGGGAAACAGACTGATGAACCTAGGGGCCAGCTTCTTATTTTCAACCCTCAAAGGGATATGACAGGACAGCCATGCTCATTGTCCTACCCTGTACAAAGGGACAACATATCGTTTCTGATTGGCAGATTTCTCATATGACTGGACTGACCTCAATAGCTGGGGTCGGGCTCGTTTCCAAGGTAGATGACACGTAGATGTCGTACAGCTGGTCTGGCAGAGGGTACAGAAGACTCCTTCTCCTGGCTCTCAAAATGTGGTGACTGGTATCCATACACCATTTGGAAAGTAGTCAACCCTGTGAAGGCAGAGGGGAGAGAGTTATGTGAATACTCTACCCAAACTACTTTGCAAGACCTTGAGATGGGATCACGGGAACACAGAAGGCCACTTTCAAGATCCTAATTTATGCTCTTGGTTTGGCCATTGGATTGTGGGTGGTAACCAGATGACAGACTTCTTAATGATAATCTGATTCAGTCTCCTGTAATCAATGCAAGGACTGAGTCCTCCATCCTTATGAAACCGGCACTCGCTGGGGATAAAGATGGTCAAATTTCTCCAGCTGCCAGAGACTTGTTCAGGTACTGCTGCATGACCTCCCTTTCAGGTGCTGATACAGAGACGTCCGTGAGGGGGAGTCATACCAGGTGTCAGGTCGATGGCACAGTCATACGGGCAATGAGGAGGAAGAGATTTTGTTGAAGACCTCCTTGAGGTCCAAATAAACCTCCAGTACTTTGGAGATGTCTGGAATTAACTCCCTCCTCCCATTCAGAGGGTCTTTCAGAAACTGCTTGGGCTGCAGAGAAACAGGTGCTAAAACAGGTTATTTTGCCCGTTTGCCATTCCATGTGAAGATTATGTTGTTTGAGCTAGGTGGTACCAAGTACTATATGAAGCTGGGGAGAGTTGATAACAAAATCTGTATAGTTTCCTTGTGATTACCTAGTGACATGGTGATGGGTACAGTTAACTGCGAACAGGGGTGAATTATATGATTGTCTATCGCACGTACCTGAATGGATATGTGCAAATCCTAGAACTGAATGCCCAAATGAGTAGCGAAGCCGGAATCAATGAAGTTTGAGTTTGCCCCAATGAAAAGTCAATGAAAGCAGAAATGGAATGGACTTGGCTGGAAAGATGAAGGCGAACAGAATTGAGGGGTCAGGATTGATTGGAGTAGACCCCGGTCTACTGCTGAGCCCTGGCTTTTGTCTTGCAAGTGTCAAAGTGGCTTGACACTTTGCGGGAGTCAGCGGCCGATTCTCACTGCCATCACCCATAATCCCATTTAAATCTGATGGAAGATCTTGGCCGGTCATCTCATCCTTTACCTTTTCCTTCTCAGACAGACCACAATAAAACATATCCGTCAGTGCCTGTGAATCCCACTTACAGGGTCAGAGGCCAGGGTCTGAAATGCAAGAGTTGCTGTAATTTAACCAGTTTGTGAGCAGCTTCAGAGCGGGGCTTGGTCAAAGCTCTTTGTAGCTCCACAGCAAAATTATCGAAGGTGGCGCAGGCTGCGGAATCATTGTTCCACTTGGCTACTTCCCATTCGTGAGCTGGACCAGACAGAAGAGACATAACAAAACCCACCTTCGACTCCTCTGTGGGAAAAGTAGATGGTTGAAGTCTGAACTGGATGCAGCACTGAGTGCGGAATGGAATAATCTTGTGAGGGTCTCCAGAGAAACATTCGGGGGGACAAAGTGGTGGTTCCTGGTGAGGTGGCAAGTGGACTGACTGACATGGGAGAGGGTGGCTTAGGGAGTTTTCAGTAAGAATACCCTCAACCTTAGTTCCCTTTCGAGGGAACTCGACGCTGTGTTATAACTGACGCTATGGGAGAACTTTGCCAAGGAAGTGTGTCTGAAGCTCTGTGTGCACACACACCAATTCATTCGCTCAGCTAGGACACATGACGGGGGGAAAAACATGCCAGCATGTCCATATAAGGGCACCTATGTCACATTCATTCAGCTTTTTTGTCTTCAGGAAGCGCTCCGTTGTATGAAGTGTCGAGTGTCTGTCTGAGGCAGGTATGGAAAGAAAAACATTTAGGAGGTGTGTGCATCCATGTCTGCGTGTTCTTACGGAGGGTGACACACACACTCTTTGCGTGGGTAGTTTGGGTCTGAGCCCCGATGCAGTCTCTGAGCTCCGTCAAGCCACAGATTTTGCGCTCCGTGCCACAAAGCAGATGGCTCACTCCATAGGCTGTTCAATGGCTGTGCTGGTTGTCACAGAGAGGCACCTGTGGCTCAATCTGATGGGGATAAAGACAAGTCCTTTCTGTTAGAAGCTCCTACTCCCCCCTTAAATCTAGGGGCAGCATGAGTTTAACACCTCTCTCGGACAACCTGGCAGTGTGGAAGCCTCTGCCAGGTGCCTCTCAGTGGGTCCTGGATACCATAAAGAAAGGGTACAGGATCCAGTTTGCCACCCGTCCCCCTCAATTTTGGGGAGTGCTGCCCACTATTGTCGGCACACACCAAACTTCTTTCCTCCAAGACGAACTTCTCTCCCTTCTGAGAAAAGGCTCTATAAAATATGTTCCCCTTCCAGATCTCCTTCACGAAGTGCATGGATGCGGCTCTGGCTCCACTGCATCCCCAGGGCATCCTAGACAAGTGGCTTATCCTGGCACACTCCAAGGCCATGGCAGCCAGTCACCGGGAGGTGGTGCTCGCACATATGAGGTCACTAGGCCTCAGGATCAACCCAGAGAAGTATGTGTTTTCTCCATCTCAGAGAACCACCTTCCTGGGAGTAATTTGGGATTCCACCATGATGTGGGCATGTCTATCACCTGCTCGGGTGGCTTCCATACAGTTGGCAGTAAATGCCGTTCAGCTAGACCAGAGCCTCTCTGTCGCTGAGACACAGAGGGTCCTCAGCCTCATGGCAGCGGCAGCCAACGTGATTCCTTTGGGCCTGTTTCACATGAGGCCGTTTTAGTTCTGGCTCAGAGGTGCGGGCATCCATCTCCGCAGGCATCCTCTCGATGCCATCAGGGTTACGCGCTGCGGGCTTCGTACCCTACTTATGTGGGAAAGACCCTGGTTTCTGGCCTTGGGTCCCACTCTAGGGGCATGTCACCATTGCAGGACTCTTTCGACAGGGCGCATCACTTTTGGGCTGGGGTGCGGTCTTGGATGGCCACCCCACCCAGGGTCTTTGGGAATGTCCTCAACTTTTTGTGGCACATAAATTACCTGGAGATGAGGGCTGTGTTTCTAGCGCTGAAACACTTTCTCACACACCTCAGGGGCTTCCATGTGCTGGTGCATACAGACATATTGACGTTCCCATATCGTCAGTTATGACGCAGCGTCGAGTTTCCTCGAAAGGGAACTACAACAGGTTACGTATATAACCCGGTTCCCCGAGAAGGGAACAAGACGCTGCGTCGCTGGCAATACCCTGGGCATCCTTTCGCACTTCCTTCAGACAAAGACAAGCTGAATGAATGTGACATAGATATCCTTATATGGACATGCTAGCACGTACTCCCCCGTCACATGTCCTTTTCTGGGCCAATGAATTGGCATGAGTGCACACAGACCCTTCAGACACACTTCCTCTGCAAAGTGTTCCCATAGCGTCAGTTATGATGCAGCATCTCGTTCCCTTCTCAGGGAACCAGGTTACATATGTAACCTGTTGTAGTTTTCCACCTTGGGTAATCTAAGACTTAGAGTGGACGGACACAGACTAAACATACTGAATACATACCTGCGCATTCACAGTTGTAACATAGCAGGGTTTTTGTTGTTGTTGTTGTTGTTTTTGTAAGAAGAAATGATCAAAGTAAAATACAAAAATTCAGTTTGTTCTGAAATAAAACTTTTCTGGACAGCAAAAACAATACATCAGAATCATTAGTGTGAATCATTATGTGGTTCTATAAATGACTATGAATTATCTTACACTAAATTGAGCTCAGCACTCGGTACCAGCCACATACCTAGATTTTATTATGGGCACTTTGAGGACTTTAATGCCACTACAGACCAAAGAGAAGAATGGCAACTGAAATCAGTTGGTTGCTCTGATGTGAAAATGTCTCTTTTGTTTTACTTCTTGCTTCTTTATGTTCACATATTCAACAATTTACTTGTTTGGAATGTTTCATGTTCCAACAAATGGAAGGTATTTGTTCTCATGCAAATGATTTTTATTAAAGGACTCAACCCTGTGTGGTTGAAAGTGTGAGAGTTTTCTTGAGCCTGCATTAGTCTGTGTAAGTGTAACAGGCAAGAAAACATCATGAGAAGTTTCAGACACCATTTCTGTTTAGTGATCTAATTGTGTAAGGTTCTACACAACAAAAGGGATGTGATGTCTGAGTGCACCTGTTAAGCATAAATAGGCTTTGGAGCAGCCTGGGAAGCAACAGTAACAGTATTACTTTGGCAAGTCTTGTCAGAAAAAAAGATGTAGTCTGAACCACTGAACACTCTCAGCAGTGTTGGTTTCTTGGGAAACTTGGTACTGGAATCAAGGGAGTCCATGCTTTGTTGAAGCATTTTTAAAAATTCTTGAAGTACGTCAAGCTCAGCATGGGTCAAAGCTAGTACATGTAATACAAGAATGCACTCAATAGTAAAATAATTAACAAGGAATAGAATGGTGGCTCAGAGACTTACCCATCATGTCTTCTCAAACTTGAATTAGAATGATTCACAATACAAGCTGTGAAAAAAAAACCTCAGTGATTTTTAAAATATGTTTGATATTAATGATTGATTATAATGCAAAATAAAAATGTTTAATGTAGGATATAATATAGAAGGAAATATGCATTAGTTTTGTGTAGTCTGGGGAGGTGACCCAGGCCAAAGACTGAGCAGCTCTGTAATATCCTGATAGAGAATTAGTAAGCAAAGGTTATATAAAATTGAATGAGAGCTTTTTGGATAATAAAAACTGGACAGTGTCAGATGTATGATTGAGAAAACTCTCTGCAGGGTGTGTTTGATCGAAACTGACATAACTGTGCTTCATTCCAGAGCAGTCCACACTACGGGAGAGCAGTGATAAACACTGTATACCAAAACATGAGATTATAACAACAGCACCATCATCATTCACTGAGACAACAAACAAGGATTAGACACCAGCAGCAGTGGAAGTGAGATATGCCACCAGTAACACACAAAGAAAGTCTAGACTACTGAACCACCAATAAAACAGATACAGGTTGGACAATGAGAAGAAAATTTACCCTACTAAGATGGATTCAGGACAGCTTGAACATGTAGCTTTAGGAGAAGACAAAAATTTAATGAAATTCATCCATGAGTACCAAAACAAATGGAGAAAAGAAACTGGTAGAGCACGTGATCAAACAAACACAAGCAAAGGACTGTTTAAATTGATGTTGGAAACAGGTCTGCCAGAGCAAGTGCAAACCACATTGGAAGAAAAGGTTGGACTAAACAACATGCCAGGGGAAACATACAAAACTCATATAGTACATCATATGGACCAATACAGGAAGAAAAATAGAGAAGCAAAAGAAGCATCAGAAGCATTATTGATGAAACTGTATAAAACACAAAAACACTGTATAAAACTTGGGGAACCTCCTAAAACCAAAATAGAAAAGGAGGAAAAAAGTAGAAAAGATGCAAGCAGCAATGGTGGTTCCATGTTGCCAGCATGAGCATATTCTGAGCCGCCAGTATAAACATCACAACAGCCACAGATGGCAGCACAAAATCCACAGCAGCCACAACCAAACCAATCATATTTGTCAATGCCTCCAATACATGTACACGTCAATGATCCACAAGGTAGGTTCCAAGGCCCCCCAATAAGCATACAAGGGTGAGATGGAAGACAATAATGGATGTCACCACCACCGCAAATGGGGCAAGGACAAGAATTAATGTCACAGAACCCCAAGGGACCCCAAAATCCTCAAGAATAAAGAAGAATATTCAATACCCAGATCAACCCTTATGTTGGGGAAACAGACACGTGTTGTCAAATTCTTTCTTGGGAAAGGTGGGCTATTGTAAACAAGGGATATGCAACTTTGATTTGGAAGTACCTTGTTTTCTTGCATTCATTAAAGCAGTAGAACAGAAGAAGGTGTCCTTGGATTGGACAGCACAGGCAACAATGGCTTTTGGAATTTCTTTATAGTAGAGAGAATGTAGTTGATTTGTATTGCAGCACACCTTTGGAAATTAATTTAAAAAAGGGGACAGAGTGATGTGCTAGTAACCACTCCTCCAGCTGGGTCTCCTTTACCTTTTGGGTCACGGAGTTTCCGGAATCTTCCCACTCTTTTTTTAGAATTACCTGGTCCTTATTAAAAGGTTATGATGGCTAGATTATAGGTATGGGTAATATAGGTTACAGGGATATCACCAAGTTAGGCAGTGAAACGTCATACGGTTCAGTTCAGTTACACAGAAAGAATGTTAATCAGGGTTCATTTCACAGTCTATTTTAGCCCAATGTCAAAGTTCCACAAAGCCATATGAGATGAAAGTGGACCCTGCATTCATTCTTATATCTTCAATTATCTTTAGAAGCAAAAAGTCCATCAAAATTGTTCTCACTTATCTCACCAATGTCCAGCAATTTAAATAATTTTAAACATTAATTAAACTTCATCAATGGTGTAGACTCATTATTTATCCATTTACTGTCTTCTTCTTCTGCTTCTTCTAATTCTTCTTTCGAATCATCTCTCTCCACCTATCCCTATCTTCTGCATCCTCAACACTTGCACCCACTAGCGTCATATCTTCATTTATTCCATCCATATACTTCCTCTTTGGCCTTCCTCTTTGCCTCCTGCCTGGCAGCTCCATGTCCAACATTCTCCTACCAATATACTCACTCTCCCTCCTCTGAACATGTCCAAACCATCTTAATCTGGCCTCCCTAACTTTGTCCCCCAAACGTCCAACATGAGCTGTCCCTCTGATGTACTCATTCCTAATCCTGTCCAACCTTGTCACTCCCAAAGAGAACCTCAACATCTTCAGCTCTGCTACCTCTAGCTCTGACTCCTGTCTCTTCCTCAGTGACACTGTCTCTAAATCATACAGCATGGCTGGTCTCACCACTGTCCTGTACACCTTCCCCTTGATTGTCGCTGATATTATCCTATCACACAGAACTCCCGACACCTTTCTCCACCCATTCCAACCTGCCTGCACTCGCTTCTTTACCTCTTTCCCATACTCTCCATTACTCTGGACTGTTGACCCCAAGTACTTAAACTCCTGTACCTTCTTCACATCTTCACCCTGTAACCTTACTGTTCCACTTCCCTCCCTTTCATTCACACACATGTACTCAGTCTTACTACGACTGACTTTCATTCCTCTTCTCTCCAGCGCAAACCTCCACCTCTCCAGGCTTTCCTCCACCTGCTCCCTGCTCTCACTACAGATCACAATGTCATTTGCAAACATCATTGTCCAAGGAGACTCCTGTCTGACCTCCTCTGACAACTGGTCCATCACTATAGCAAACAGGAAGGGGCTCAGAGCCAATCCCTGATGCAGTCCCACCTCCACTTTGAACTCCTCTGTCTGACCTACAGCACACCTCACCACTGTCCTGCTCCTCTCATACATGTCCTGCACCACTCTGACATACTTCTCTGCTACTCCTGACTTCCTCATACAGTACCACAGCTCTTCTCTTGGCACCCTGTCATACGCTTTCTCCAAGTCTACAAACACACAGTGCAACTCCCTCTGACCATCCCTATACTTCTCCATCAAAATTCTCAGAGTAAAAATTGCATCTGTTGTGCTCTTTCTGGGCATGAAGCCATACTGCTGCTCACAAATTTCCACTACCTTCCTTAACCTAGCTTCCACTACTCTTTCCCATAGCTTCATTGTATGGCTCATCAACTTTATCCCCCTATAGTTGCTGCAACTCTGCACATCACCCTTATTCTTAAAGATCGGCACTAACAAACTTCTTCTCCATTCCTCAGGCATCCTCTCACTCTCTAAAACCCTGTTGAACAAACTAGTTAAAAATTCCACTGCTGCCTCTCCTAGACACTTCCAGACCTCCACCGGGATGTCATCAGGACCAACTGCCTCTCCACTTTTCAGCCTCTTCAAAGCCTTCCTGACTTCATCCTTTCTAATCTTATCTACTTTCCGTTCCACAGAGTTCACCCCTTCTTCTCTTTTTTCCCTCTCATTTTTCTCATTCATCAGCTCCTCAAAGTACTCCTTCCATCTCCTCTGTACACTCTTCTCACTTGTGAGCACCTTTCCATCTCTATCCTTAATAACTCTAACTTGCTGCACATCCTTCCCATCTCAATCCCTCTGCCTAGCTAACCTGTACAAGTCATTTATCTATTTACTGTAATGTTTTCTTATCATTATTTAGCTTGGTCTTAGATTTCTTTCCTGTGATAAAACATCATGTGCAAGTATTTTACTGTTCGTTTGCATTTCACTGTGCAAGTAGTCGCTACCTACATTTTGTCCCTCTTTAGTTTCACTAAACATTATAGTATGATCATATTATAGTATTATCATTCTTGTGTTTGGCTGCATTCTGTCTTTGAAAGAAAAATGTCAATGTCCTATGATCCCTATGCTCCATATCATATGTCCTTATATAATTTTTGTCCTTTTAATAAAATAATAGTATATTATTATTATTATTATTGCTATTGATGTTTATTATACTGATCCTATGTCACAAACAATTAAAATATTCATGTGATGTCCCATGCACATTAACCCCCAAAATAAGTGAAATCATAAAATTAAATAATTTAACTGTATTATTATTATTATTATTATTATTATTATTATTATTATTATTATTATTATTATTATTATTGTTATTATTATTATTATTATTATTATTATTATTATTATTATTATCATTGCAGCACATGGAGAGTATTCCCACGTATGGAGAGTATTCCCACGGGTGAGAGAGTGGTGATAGGAGCGGATTTTAATGGACATGTTGGTGAGGGGAACACAGGTGATGAGGAGGTGATGGGCAAGTTTGGAGCTAAGGAAAGGAACCTTGAAGGACAGATGGTAGTGGACTTTTCTAAGAGGATGGACATGGCTGTGGTTAACACTTATTTTCAGAAGAGGGAGGAACATAGAGTGACTTACAAGTGTGGAGGTAGGAGAACACAGGTAGACTACATCCTATGTAGAAGAGGCAATCTGAAAGAGATTAGTGACTGTAAAGTGGTAGTGGGAGAGAGTGTAGCCAGACAGCATAGGATGGTGGTGTGTAGGATGACTCTGATGGTCTGTAAGACGAAGAGGTCAAAGATAGAGAAGAAAACCAAGTGGTGGAAGCTGAAAAAGGAGAAATGTTGTGAAGAATTTAGACAGAAGTGGAGGCAGGCTCTGGGTGGTCAGGTAGTGCTGCCAGATGACTGGGAAACTACAGCAGAAGTGATCAGGGAGACAGGGAGAAAGGTGCTGGGTGTGTCATCTGGAAGGAGGAAAGAAGATAAGGAGACTTGGTGGTGGAATGAGGAAGTTCAGGATAGTATCCAGAGGAAGAGGTTAGCCAAGAAGAAGTGGGACATGGACAGGACTGAAGAGAATAGACAGGAATACAAGGAGTTACAGCGCAGAGTGAAGAGGGAGGTGTCTAAGGCCAAGCAGAAGGCATATGAAGAGTTGTACACTAGGTTAGACACTAGAGAAGGAGAGAAGGACTTGCAAGTTAGCTAGGCAGAGGGATCGAGATGGGAAGGATGGGCAGCAAGTTTGAGTTATTAAGGATAGAGATGGAAAGGTGCTCACAAGTGAGGACAGTGTACAGAGGAGATGGAAGGAATACTTTGAGGAGCTGATGAATGAGGAAAATGAGAGGGAAAAAAGAGTAGAAGGGGTGAACTCTGTGGAACAGAAAGTAGATAAGATTAGAAAGGATGAAGTCAGGAAGGATTTGAAGAGGATGAAAAGTGGAAAGGCAGTTGGTCCTGACGACATCCCGGTGGAGGTCTGGAAGTGTCTAGGAGAGGCAGCAGTGGAATTTTTAACTAGTTTGTTCAACAGGGTTTTAGAGAGTGAGAGGATGCCTGAGGAATGGAGAAGAAGTGTGTTAGTGCCGGTCTTTAAGAATAAGGGTGACGTGCAGAGTTGCAGCAACTATAGGGGGATAAAGTTGATGAGCCATACAATGAAGCTGTGGGAAAGAGTAGTGGAAGCTGGGTTAAGGAAGGTAGTGGAAATTTGTGAGCAGCAGTATGGCTTCATGCCCAGAAAGAGTACAACAGATGCAATTTTTGCTCTGAGAATTTTGATGGAGAATTTGGAGAATTGGAGAATTTGATGGAGAATTTTGGGGATGTGGTAGCTTAGTGGTTAAGGCAAGGGACTATTGATCGGAAGGTTGTGTGTTCTAATCCCAGGTCCACCAAGCTGCAAATACTGGGCCCCTGAGCAAGGCCCTTAACCCCAAAAATGCTCAGTTGTATAAAAAATGAAATGAAAATGTAAGTCGCTCTGGATAAGGGCGTCTGCTAAATGCCGTAAATGTAAATGTAAATGATGGAGAAGAATAGGAATGGTCAGAGGGAGTTGCACTGTGTGTTTGTAGACTTAGAGAAAGCGTATGACAGGGTGCCAAGAGAAGAGCTGTGGTACTGTATGAGGAAGTCAGGAGTAGCAGAGAAGTATGTCAGAGTGGTGCAGGACATGTATGAGAGGACCAGTTGTCAGAGGAGGTCAGACAGGAGTCTCCTTGGACAATGATGTTTGCAGATGACATTGTGATCTGTAGTGAGAGCAGGGAGCAGGTGGAGGTATGGAGGAATGAAAGTCAGTCGTAGTAAGACTGAGTACATGTGTGTGAATGAAAGGGAGGGAAGTGGAACAGTAAGGTTACAGGGTGAAGAGGTGAAGAAGGTACAGGAGTTTAAGTACTTGGGGTCAACAGTCTAGAGTAATGGAGAGAGTGGGAAAGAGGTAAAGAAGCGAGTGCAGGCAGGTTGGAATGGGTGGAGAAAGGTGTCAGGAGTTCTGTGTGATAGGAAAATATCAGCGAGAATCAAGGGGAAGGTGTACAGGACAGTGTTGAGACCGGCCATGCTGTATGGTTTAGAGACAGTGTCACTGAGGAAGAGACAGGAGTCAGAGCTAGAGGTAGCCGAGCTGAAGATGTTGAGGTTCTCTTTGAGAGTGACAAGGTTGGACAGGATTAGGAACGAGTACATCAGAGGGACATCTCATGTTGGACGTTTGGGGTCAAAGTTAGGGAGGCCAGATTAAGATGGTTTGGACATGTTCAGAGGACGGAGAGTGAGTATATTGGTAGGAGAATGTTGGACATGGAGCTGCCAGGCAGGAGGCAAAGAGGAAGGCCAAAGAGGAGGTATATGGATGTAATTAATGAGGATATGAAGCTAGTGGGTGCAAGTGTTGAGGATGCAGAAGATAGGGATAGGTGGAGAGAGATGATTCGCTGTGGCGACCCCTGAAGGGAAAAGCCGAAATAATAATAATAATAAGAAGAAGAAGATTATTGCAGCACAGCTGACATGGTTATGAAACTTTCAGACTGCCAACATCAAAGTTGGTTGTGACAAACTTTACCTATGTAATTGTTATTATCATTCATTCATTGTCTACCGCTTATCCGATCTAATTCTCGGGTTGCAGGGAGCCTGTGCCTATCTCAGGTGTCATCGGGCATCAAGGCAGGATACACCCTGGATGGAGTGCCAATCCATCTCAGGGCACACACACACACACTCATTCACTCACGCAATCACACACTACGGACAATTTAGAGATGCCAATCAACCTACAATGCATGTCTTTGGACTGGGGGAGGAAACCGGAGTACCCGTAGGAAACCCCCAAGGCAGGGGAATCGAACCCCCAACCCTGGAGGTGGAATCCTGAATCTCGCGAGAAGATGTGAATTTTTCCATAAGAAATAATATAAATGCAGATAATCCGTACCAGCCACCCAAAAATATGACCAATATTACCAATATGAAGCGTATGTAAATTGTATGGCTGCTTACAAAGAACTGACCCAAGCCAAGCATTCCATGTCAAGGGTCCTCACAGGAAGTCATGCCACCAAGCTTGTGCTAAAAATATAACAGACCACACATCCCACCAATCTGTTAACAAAAAACAACTGAAAAATCAAAAGGCAATGTTGGTATCGTGGGTTGACTCTTGAAACCTGTGTTCTGTTCTGTTTGTATGCTGCAAAATTGTAATTCTCAAGGCGAAATTTTGTAAGGGAGGGTACTCGTATGCCTAGGTTCCACTGTACATTTAACATGCTTAAAAGGCAGGTGTGAACAGCTATCCATGAACCAATTACTCGTGACGCATGTTAACACAGGTGGTAACACGCACCTATAACTTTCTATCATTGTTATTTTTTGTTCTGCTGCAGAGTAAAATGTCATCATTTGGTCCTTTTCATGCTAAAACCATCACAAAGGTATTAATGTGGAAGGAGTCAAGGAGAGAATTCACTACTGCTTGCTGTGTGGAAAGAGTTTTACTAGAAAGGGTCACCTTCAGGGACACCATTTAATCCACACAGGAGAAAAGCCACATAGCTGTTCTCAATGTGGAAAGACATTTAGAGAAGAAGGCAATCTCAAAAACCACCAGCGCATTCACACTGGAGAGAAGCCGTATCAGTGCTTGCAGTGCGAGAAGAGTTTTACACAGCACAGTAATTATAAAAAGCACCAGAGGATTCACCCGGGAGAGAAGCCATATCGGTGCTTGGAGTGCGGGAAGAGTTTTACAGAACAGACTAATTACAAAAACCACCAGCGCGTTCACACTGGAGAGAAGCCGTATTACTGCTCACATTGCGGGAAGAGATTTACACACCAAACTAACTTCAAAAACCACCAGCGTGTTCACACCAGAGAGAAGCCGTATCATTGCTCACAGTGTGGGATGGGTTTTTTAGAATTAGGCACTTTAAAAAGACACCAACGTGTTCACACTGGAGAAAAGCCATATCACTGCACACAGTGTGGAAAGAGTTTTAGAGAGTTAAGTCATTTAAAAACGCACCAACGCATTCACACCTGAGAAAAGCTGTATTACTGCTCTCAGTGCACGAAGGGTTTTACAAAAAAATGTCAGTTTGACACCCACCAGCAGGTTCACACAGAGGAGAAGTCATACCAGTTTATACTGTGAGGAAAACTTTTACTAACGGGCAAAATTTGTAAAAGGGATAAGTCATTAAAAAGAAAAACACAAGCTCATTCACAAAGTTGAGAAACGTACGACTTTCTCAGGCAGACAGTTAGCACATTAAAAGAGCAACAAACAAAAAAAACCTTTTGTGACATTGATTTCTGTATGAATAAACTGAGTGTCAAACATTTAAATAGTTATAATGTGGAGTTATTGTTTGAAGTGTTCTCATTCATTTTTGCTGTTGAAACCACAAACTGCTCACATGTATGTGCAATTTGAGCTGAGGACAGTCTGCTATTGTCCACACCACAGTTTGATAAGCTGTTATAAAAATAAAAAAAAAACAGCTTACAGCAGAAACTGATCCAAAAAGTTTCTCCCATACAGTGGACCCAAAAGTATTGGGACACTTAAATGCCTTTTGGAATGAATTGTCAAACCAAGTGGTATTTAGTTAAAAGAAATACACCATAAGCACATTTTCCACCCAAAAAATAGATTATAAAATTAATAAGACCGATAGAATGCTGTTCATAATTAGACCAAAAAAAATTGACATGTAAACATTTTCTGGTTATCACAGTTAATCTGTAGTTAATGTGACGAAAGACTAGTTGATGTTCCTCGGCTAGGGGCACCTGTATGAAATTAAAGGTAATTGACTACATATACTATATGGTCAAAAGTATGTGTACCCTGACGATCACACCAATACTTTCTTACCCCAAACTAGTCACACAAAAATACAAGTGTACAATTAAATAGAATGTCTTTAGATGCTGTACCATTACAATTTTCTATTAGTAGAACAGTAGATGTGGTAGCTCAGTGGTTAAAACATCGGGCTATTGGTCACATGGTTGTGAGTTTAAATTCCTGGGCCCTTGAGAAAGGCCTCAACTGCTCAATTGTATAAATTAGATAAATGTAAGTTGCTCTAGATAAGGGAGTCATAAATGTAAATGTAAGCTAAGAGATCCATAAAGACATGGTGTGAAGGTTAAAGTTGGAGTGGAAGACGTTTTGAGTTTCTACTGCACAGAGCCCCGACTCTGACTAAACGCCACTGAACAACTTTAGGATGAAGTGGAACTGGAGGCTCATCAACAACCCATCATTGGCGTCTGATCTTACTAATGTTCCTGTATCTGAATGAACACTAATCCCCACATCCACACTCTAAAATCTAGTACAAAGCCTTTCCAGAACACTGGAGGTTATTATAACAGCAAATAGGGACTAAATCTGAAATAACATGTTCAGCAAGCTGAAATGAGTGTTATGGTCAAGTGTCCACAACCATTTTTTTCTTGATAGCAAATGGTTAAAAGTAGTTGCAAAAAATTCTTAAGAACAGGGAAGTATGTTTTAATAAACTGTCTAACATGTTTCACAACGAATGGCAATCTATTCAGCAAATCACACAATAAAAATCTGGTAAAGGAATGACTGTTTATCACAACTATAATGTAGGTTTAGATGTTCCACATGCTGTTCATTAACAAAAGAAATATTGTAATCATTAGCAAATCGCTGTGGTATAAATAAAATAATACTCACACTCCAGACAATGCAGTTATATAAAATTGAAATTCCAAAAACCTGCAATTTTACCAAAAGCTTTCCAAAAGTATTGAACTATAAAAGTAAAATGTGAATATCTCCAGTTCTCAATGAATGGCAAGAGCTTCTGGGGAAGACGAAAGTATATGTTTATGGTCTTTACCTGGAGGCAACACAGCAGAGATTATGAATTTACCAGGTAAGTCATAATGTATGATCAGAATTTAATGTTTCCTTCAAGACTTTAACACGTTCTAACGGGAAATAAATTGAGAAAAAAACAGAAAAGCATGAGTTGGAGTTGTCATTATAGCTACATCAATGTATCTCATAAAATTTCAAAAGTAAAAACATCAAATGAGAGCAAGTAATACATCTTTACTGTTGATTTTTGCACCTTATACTTGAATAGGTTCTGGAAACATGGTGAGCTTTATTTCTTGCTGGCTAGCAAATAAAGAGAAAAAAAAGGGTAAATTATAAAGTAAAAATCGTACAATTTCTATCACTAATTTTAAAATTCAAATAATTTAATTTAGTGATAATTCTTTAAACTAATAATGATAATTTATATATATATATTATATATATATATTTATATATATATATATATATATATATATATATATATATATATATATATATATATATATATATATATTATATATATATATATATATTATATATATATATATATAAAAATTGAGAGAGAGAGAGTTCTTCTTCTTATTATTATTATTCCAAGTCATAAACATTTTTAAATATATAATAAATATTATTATGCTGTATATTAACCCAACATGTACAGCACCGATTCCGATTCTCGCGAGAGAACGCGAGATTTAAGATGGCGGCGCCCTGCTGTTAAAATTCTTTTTGCTTGCTCCTGAAAACTTTGCTGATTAAAAGCAAACAAATCTCTTACAACCGAAGAAAACTGAGAAATCTCTGTACGGCTGCTTTGCAGAATATATAATGTCGGACACCTGCAAATCCGAAGATCCCGCTAAATCCGAGAAACGAGAAAAAGACTCCACTACAGAGACGGGGGATGTAAATACAAGCCTGGTACAGGTGAGTTTATTACAGTGCAAAATAAATTCCCAATTAAACTTATTTAAATAGATACACAGAGAAGGGCAGATCAATTAGTTGGCGATGATAGTTCATCTGTAGCTGTGAATATGTCTGCGTTGTTGTGTGAAGGCTGTAAATACGACATGCAAATAAGGCTTTGATGGTACTTCTGTGCACCTGACGACAACAACATGCTACTAACTGTTCTAACGACTAACGACTCAAGAATAACGCAGGAAAATTTAAGAAAGGAGAATATTAGGAAAGGAGAAATGCTGAAAAATAAGGTTAAAATGGTTCCTTTTCTTCTTCCCTCCCTCAGTAACTGCTTTCTCCTGTCTTAGTACAATGCACTCTTTGGGTTTTATGTTATTAACAGCTTGTTTTTTGTTATTCATGAGTAAAGTAGAGAAATACGTTTGTCTAAAGAAAAGCTGTGCAAACTAAAGTAATGCTTTCATGAACAATCTGAACAAGTAATAGTTTAATCAGGAAACATTGTATGTACACTTTGTATGTGTGTATAAAATTTGTGTGTGTGTGTGTTTTTATATATATATATATATATATATATATATATATATATATATATATATATATATATATATATATATATATATATATATATATATTAGTTTTATTCGGGTGCTGGTCACAAATTGGGGTCACAAGAGGTCACTGAAGAGGCATTTGAGACGTGAAAAGGCTAAATTTAACATGTGCCAGGTATAATCAGGACCTCATACTGAATAATGTGTTATTTCTATCTTTTTTTTCTGCTGCAGAGTGAAATGTCATCATCTGTTATCACCACTAAAAACCATCATGATGAGACTCACGATGCAGAAATGAACAAGGATCGAATTCACAACTGCTCGCTGTGCGGAAAGAGTTTTACTAGAAAGGGTCATCTTAAACAACACCACCTAATCCACACAGGGGAAAGGCCACATCAGTGCTCAGAGTGTGGGAAGACGTTTTCGCAGCAAAGCAACCTGAAAAACCACCAGCGCATTCACACCCAAGAGAAGCCATACGAATGCTTGCAGTGTGGGAAGAGTTTTACGCTGCAGAGTACCTTTAAAAACCACCAGCGCATTCACACAGGAGAGAAGCCGTATCACTGCTCAGAGTGCGGGAAGAGTTTTACACTGCAGAGTACGTTTAACAACCACCAGCGCATTCATTCTGGAGAGAAGCCGTATTACTGCTCGCAGTGCGGGAAGAGTTTCACACGACACAGCACTTTTAAAAACCACCAGCGCATCCACACTGGGGAGAAGCCGTATCGCTGCGCACAGTGCGGGAAGAGTTTTACGCTACAAAGCAGTTTAAAAAACCACCAACACGTTCATAGCGGCAAGCTGCATCAATGTTCGCAGTGTGGAAAGAGTTTTTCACAATACAGCACTTTAAAAACCCATCAGCTTATCCATACAGGAAAGAAGCCACATCATTGCTCGGAGTGTGGAATGACTTTTAGAGAACTAAATTGTTTAAAAACACACCGGCGCATTCACACGGGAGAGAAGCCGTACCACTGTCTGCAGTGTGTGAAGACTTTTAGAAAATTAAGTAATTTGAAAGCACACCAGCGCGTTCACACGGGCGAGAAACCACATTACTGCTCAGAGTGTGGAAAGAGTTTTATAGAATACAGATCTTTTAAAAGCCACCAGCGTGCTCACGCAGAACAGAAGAGATATCAATGCTCGCTGTGTGGGACGAGCTTCACACAACACGCAGGAGCCAAACCTCATTACTGCTCAGAGTGTGTGAAACGGTTTTGTGTTGGTGTAATAAAAAAATAATCTGCTTTTTCTATACAAAAGACATACACTCAAAGTGTGTTACTTCTTTCTGTCCCATTTTGTATATACAGGTGCATCTCAATAAATTAGAATGTCTTGGAAAAGTTCATTTATTTCAGTAATTCAACTCCAAATTGTGAAACTCGTGTATTAAATAAATTCAATGCACACAGACTGAAGTAGTTTAAGTCTGATGATTGATGATTTTGGCTCACATTTAACAAAAACCCACCAATTCACTGTCTCAACAAATTAGAATACTTCATAAGACCAATAAAAAAACATTTTTAGTGAATTGTTGGCCTTCTGGAAAGTATGTTCATTTACTGTACATTACTGTACATGGGGTTCAGGTTTGGTGAGTTTGCTGGCCAGTCAAGCACACCAACACCATGGTCATTTAACCCACTTTTGGTGCTTTTGGCAGTGTGGGCAGGTGCCAAATCCTGCTGGAAAATGAAATCATCTTCAAAAAGCTGGTCAGCAGAAGGAAGCATGAAGTGCTCCAAAATGCCTTGGTAAATGGGTGCAATGACTGGTTTTCAAAAAACACAATGGACCAACACCAGCAGATGACATTGCACCCCAAATCATCAACAGACTGTGGAAACTTAACACTGGACTTCAAGCAACTTGGGCTATGAGCTTCTCCACCCTTCCTCCAGACTCTAGGACCTTGGTTTCCAAATGAAATACAAAACTTGCTCTCATCTGAAAAGAGGACTTTGGACCACTGGGCAACAGTCCAGTTCTTCTTCTCCTTAGCCCAGGTAAGACGCCTCTGACATTGTCTGTGGTTCAGGAGTGGCTTAACAAGAGGAATACGACAACTGTAGCCAAATTCCTTGACACGTCTCTGTGTGGTGGCTCTTGATGCCTTGACCCCAGCCTCAGTCCACTCCTTGTGAAGTTCACTCAAATTCTTGAATGGATTTTGCTTGACAATCCTCATAAGGCTGCGGTTCTCTCGGTTGGTTATGCATCTTTTTCTTCCACACTTTTTCCTTCCACTCAGCTTTCTGTTAACATGCTTGGATACAGCACTCTGTGAACAGCCAGCTTCTTTGGCAATGGATGTTTGTGGCTTATCCTCCTTGTGAAGGGTGTCAATGATTGTCTTCTGGACAACTGTCAGATCAGCAGTCTTCCCCATGATTGTGTAGCCTAGTGAACCAAACTGAGAGACCATTTTGAAGGCTCAGGAAACCCTTGCAGTTGATTAGCTGATTGGCATGTCATCATATTCTAATTTGTTGAGATTGTGGGTTTTTGTTAAATGTCTGTGTGCAGTGAATTTATTTAATACATGAGTTTCACAATTTGAGTTGAGTTACTGAAATAAATGAACTTTTCTATGACATTCTAATTTATTTAGATGCACCTGTATTTCCATTATTTATGTGTCAATTTCTACATGAAAACCACATGATGGGAAAGCCTTTTTGCTGTAGAGCAGTAGGGGAGGACCTGGGCAGGGATAGAAGACAACATCATAAAACCCAACCCTGGGCCTGGATTAACTGGTCTTCTGCATATTTTAGTGTTTTAACACATTAACAGTCCTTCCTGAATTAATGTGGGTGTGTTTTGCAGAACACAAGCTACAGGTTTTGGAAACCTGTGTCATAAAAAACAAAATGATTAATGAACATTTATATATGACCAAATTCTGGGTCTTAAATTGCATGCACACAAAGATACAAAAAAAGCCTTACATACAAGCAGAAACTGATGTCATCTAATCTTATACTCCACTGAAAAAACTGTAGCGGGAAGCAAGAACACACTCTTTAAAGAGATTTAAAAAAACAAACAAACAAACCATACACTACAACAAAACTAGAAAAGCAAATAGGATTACTCCAGGACCAGGGTTGGAAATCTGTGTCTTAAAAGAACACCAATCATTACAATGCCAACCATACAACAAAATTATGTTTGAAAACTGGCTGCTAGTTCTAGTAGTAGTTTTTTTCTATTGAAACTACATGTTCATTACTTCAAGCTGTGAGTCAGTCAGGAATCACAAAACTCTCTGTCCAGCTGTGGAGTGTTTGAGAACTCACTGAAAGTAAAAATAAAGATCTTTGCCATGTAGTGTCTGCAGTATCAGTTGCTCAGTATTAATTTCTTGTTTGTAGAACTGTTGTATAAAATCAATATCACACTCACAGTCATGCAGCACTCTTGCTTATATGATATTGCTTAAACATAATGTTAATATTCAAACAAAATAATGATTCTAAACTAATTTCCCTAACCAGCAGTGATTTAGTCCCAGCAGCACTATTAAGTAGGATGCCATCTTCAGTTTATCACTGATTTATATGTTTTTTGTTGTTGTTGTTTTAATGTTGTCAAATGACAAATATGTCTCTTAATATTATTTGCAGTTTCTACCACTATTATTATTATTATTATTATTATTATTATTAGTAGTAGTAGTAGTAGTAGTAGTAGATGTAGTATTGATAGAAGCTACTCATAATTTTAAATAGCTAAGCTTTTATTTAGCTTTTGGAAGACATTCAAATTATATAAATATACTGTAGCTTATTCCAAAATAGAAATATATTTATTATGGTTAAATTTTCCAAATATATCAGTTATTTAAAAGGGGCATTGGTGGCTCAGTGGTAGGCTTCTCGCCTATCATGCGGAAGGCCCGAGTTCGATCCCCAGCCACTTGATGCAGTGCCGGTCCCAAGCCCGGAAAAATGGGAGGGTTGCGTCAGGAAGGGCATCCGGCGTAAAACATTTGCCAAGTTGTTGTGCGGATCAGTTGGTCCGCTGTGGCGACCCCGAACAGGGAGCAGCCGAAAGCAACTTATCAGTTATTTAAAATTGAATTTAGAGGTATGAAGTACTAATACTAATTGAATTGAAATTTTGTGTTCAATTAGTTAGATTTTTAAAATATGTTGAACTGGTTATGTGAAAAGGTAAAAGGCAGCATAGCATTTTGTCTTCTTACACAGCTACTCAGTGAAACAAGTAGCTTGTTCCTGGAAAAAGCTCCGCTACTTCCACACTACTGCAGTATACTGTAGTATTTAAATTATTGCATAACTACTTATGCAAATCACAATTTAAGCAAGTCAGGGTTTCTTCCACTATGTTATTAGTGTAATCATCAAGCTCCACAAAGAGAAAAAAATAGATATCTGACCCTACAAAAACACGCATTCTCACATTTTCAGTGTAAAAAAACTCAACATGTTTCAAAAAGATTTCTTTGGCATATTTAGAAGTTCAGCGACTGAAATAATGTACAGAGATTCATATAATCCATTCATAGAGGTTACAGACTCATTCTTACTTATTTATCCACTGAAATGCGACCAGCAATCCCCTAACAAATGCAAAATGAGAGCAGGCATCCTCTCTCCTCCTGGACTCAGTTATGGGGTGTTAATAGATAGTTAATGATTTGCAGATGTCTTCTTGTTGGATTATCTTTTAACCAAGAAAGCCTGTCACCTTAGAGTCTAATGAACAGAAAACTGTGCTGTTAATGCACTAGGATTTTTTCCATTTTAATAAGATCAGTGCTGAATCTCAGGAGCCGTTGACTGACCAACAGAGAGACAAACACATGAACAATCAATAAAACAGAAGGTAAGATTGCTATATTTCATTAAATTATGCTAGGTATAGCACCCTTAAATTTGGTTTAGACTGAAACTTTTGCTAAATATAAAAATGTATGTAACAACACCACCAACAACAATAATCCTCCTTCATCATCATTTTCTTCTGCTTCTTCTTTTTATTATTATTCATTCATTCATTGTCTACCGCTTATCCGAACTACACTCGGGTCACGGGGAGCCTGGTGTCATAGGGCATCAAGGCAGGATACACCCTGGACGGAGTGCAAACCCATCGCAGGGCACACACACACCCTCATTCACTCACGCAATCACACACTATGGACAATTTTGAGATGCCAATCAACCTACAATGCAAGTCTTTGGACTGGGGGAGGAAACCAGAGTACCCGGAGGAAACCCCCAAGGCACGGGGAGAACATGCAAACTCCACACACACGGCGGAGGCGGGAATCGAACCCCCAGTCCTGGAGGTGTGAGGCAAACGTGCTAACCACTAAGCCACCGTGCCCCCTTTTATTATTATTATTATTATTATTATTATTATTATTATTATTATTATTATTATTATTATTATTATTATTATTATTATTATTATTATTATTATTATTATTATTATCTCACAATATTCATAATCATATTCAATATGGTTACAAATATTTCTACTATCTTGAATATTTAAAAAGATTCGTTTTCATTCACATCATAGTGTTTTCTAAGCATGCTGAACCCCGAATCCTGAATTCTCGCGAGAGAAAGTGAGATTCAATATGGCGGCGCCCAGCTGGTGAAACTCTTCCCTGCTCTTGGAAACTGTACTTATTTACAACAAACAGATACAATATGGCCGAATTTCTCATAAGTGAATAAACCCGGGCAATTTCGGAACATATAATTTGCAGAATATATAATGGCGGACGATTGCAAATCCGAAGAATCAACTAAACCTGAAAAACAAGAAAACGACGACTCTACTGACGACACGGACGACGTGACAACGAGCTCGGTGCAGGTGAGTTTATTATAATACAGAATAAAATCTAAACTAATTTCACTTAAATTGATAAGCACAGAGATCCAAGAATGGCAAAAAAAAAAAAATCCTCATAATCAAGCAGAAACTAATATCCTATAACCATATACTCCACTGTAATTCTATCCAGAAGAAAGTAAGTACATCAGCCATATTTCATACTGTCTGTAGCTGTAAATATATCTGGACTGTTATGTGTAATTACACTTCCGTGCAAAACTGATGTGGTAGAAAATTTTCATTCTGTATATGTTCTCTTAAATGTCCTTTGTTATGTTCTTATTAATTGCTTGGATCAGCAAAAGTAGAGTGAGGTAATGTTTGTCTGTTGGACATAAAGGAACTTATTTTTCCTCTTGTGCTGCACTTGCTACCCTCCACCCTGGCTGAAGAACTGCATGTACAGACAGTGATCAGCACATGATCGGTACATGGAGTTTATTCTATTGGTCAACACAGAACAAAACCTATTTTGGGGTTGTTTTCTTCAGTTGAGGGAGAACAAAGGGTGGGGGTAGTGGCGGCAGGAGAAGGGTTGTAAAAGAGTACACGAGAAAGAGGATCTACCTCTCTCCCTGCACATTTTTCCTGAATGGGCATGTGACAGATGTCTCTCTGCAGAGATTAAAGTTTTACTTCTGTTAGACAGACAGATTTCCATGACACTGACAATGTGTTTATCATGATGCATGCAATTTAGGAAAAAAAAAGCAGATCATGAAGACATTTTGTCGTTCCCAATAAAATAAAATAAAATATCTAATCTCCCACCCAGAGTGAATGAGAGTGTGTATGTGCCCTGCGATGGGTTGGCACTCCGTCCAGGGTGTATCCTGCTTTGATGCCCAATGACGCCTGAGATAGGCACAGGCCCCTGTGACCCGAGAATAGATCGGATAAGCGGTAGACAATGAATGAATCTCTGACCCATTCCCAATGCTATTAAGAGTGCATGTAAAGCTTTCATTGACCACTCTGAACAGCTAATGGTTTAATCAGGAAACACTGTCCAGTGGATCAGTTATGCACCAATCAGCCATAAAATTAAAACCATTTGCCTAATATTGTGTAGATCCCCCTTATTCTACTAAAACAGCACTGACCCATCAAGCCATGGACCCCACAAGACCTCTGAAGATGTGATTTGTATCTGGCAACAAGGCATTAGCAGCAGATCCTTTAAGTCCTGTAAGTTGTGAGGTGGAGCCTCCTTGGATCGTACTTGTTTGTCCAGAACGTCCCAGAGGTGCTTGATCAGTGTGCGAGCTGAGGAACTCTTTATTATGTTGTTTAAACCATTCCTGAACAATTATTCGTGGCAAGGAGCATTATCCTGCTGAAAGAAGACGCTGCCATTAGGGAATATTGTTGCCATGAAGGTGTGTACTTGATCTTCAACAATGTTAAGGTAGATAGTACATGTCAAAGTAATATACACATGAATGCCAGGATGCTAGGTTCCCAAGCAGAACATTGCATTTGGACAACCGTCAATGGTTATAATATTCTAGCTGATTGGTTTATATATACATCTTGCATACTGTCTAGGAGTGCTGACCAACCTGTCCTCACAAGCGGTGAGTGAAGAGATGTTTGGAAAGGCCAGGTGTGAACGCGTGGCCATCTTGGCTTCTCATATGTTAATACCCTTTGTAATCAGGGCCTAATACTGTCTAACATTATTATTTCTGTTTTTGCTGCAGAGTTACTATTGCTTGCTGTGTGGAAAGAGTTTTTCTAGAAAGGGATATCTTAAACAACACCACCTAATCCACACTGGAGAAAAGCCACATCAGTGCTCAGAGTGCGGGAAGACATTTATACAAAAAAGCAATCTCAAAAAACACCAGCGTGTTCACACTGGAGAGAAACCGTATGAATGTTCGCAGTGCGGGAAGAGTTTTACACAACAGAGTCCTTTTAAAAACCACCAGCGCAGTCACACCAGGGAGAAGCCGTATCACTGCTCCCCATGCGGGAAGAGTTTTACGCTGCAGAGTTCATTTAAAAGACACCAACTCATCCACAATGGAGAGAAGCCATATTACTGCACACAGTGTGGGAAGAGTTTTACACGATACAGTAATTTAAAAAGCCACCACCGCATTCACACCGGGGAGCAGCTGTATTGCTGCTTGCAGTGCGGGAAGAGTTTCCGAGAGTTGGCTACTTTAAAAAACCACCAGCTCGTTCATACAGGAGAGAAGCCGCATTACTGCTCGCAGTGCGGGATGAGTTTCAGAGAGTTGAGTCATTTAAGAACGCACGAGCGCATTCACACGAGAGAGACGCCACACTACTGCTCTCAATGCGGAATGAGTTTCCGAGAACTCAGTCATTTAAAGACGCACCAGCGCATTCACAAAGGAGACAAGCCACATTACTGCTCGCAGTGTGGGATGAGTTTCAGAGAGTTGAGTCATTTGAAAACGCACCAGCGCATTCACACCGGAGGGAAGCCGTATTTTTGTTCGGAGTGCGGGATGAGTTTCAGAGAGTTGAGTCATTTAAAAACGCACCAGCGCATTCACACGAAAGAGAAGCCTCATTACTGTTCACAGTGCGGGATGAGTTTCAGAGAGTTGAGTCATTTGAAAACGCACCAGCGCATTCACACAGGAGAGAGGCCATATAGTTGTTCACAGTGTGGGAAGAGTTTTAAACAACATGGGTCTTTTAAGGCACACCAGCGCATTCACACAGGAGAGAAGCAATAACGTTTGTTTGCAGTGTTGGATGAGTTTTACACAACCTCGTTACTGCGTGCAATGTTTTTGTCCTAAATAGGAAATGACTCTCTTCTGCAGAGACCTGGCATAGGCAGAAGGCTAGAAGATGACAAGATGACTTATGGTTTAATGATCATTTATATCTGAACAAATTATATCATTTAAATAGTCACTATTTTCTATGAGGCACTTGTTGATGTCACTTTTGTCATTGATTGGATCTTATATGCACGATGTAACTGCTCATTTACAACTTATTATAAATGTAACTGCTCATTTACAACTTATTATAAATATAAAATGTTTGGATGTTTGCACTGTACAATAATATAGATTTATTGTTTTGTTTTCCCACTATTACCATAGCTAGCAGCAGAAACTACTCCAAACACCATTTAAAATGCTCTCCAGGGCCAAAACGACAAAATTTACCAAGGATACTCATAAATTTGTGCATTTGCTGATTAATAGTAACCTCCCATGAAATACTGTGTGTGTTTGGAAGGAACTGCTGATTTGTGTGCCAACAAAACTCTGGGGATGTGGTAGCATAGTGGTTAAGGTGTTGATCGGAAGATTGTAAGTTCGAATCCCATGTCCACCAAGCTACAACTGCTGAGCCCCTGAGCAAGGCCCTTATCCCTCAGTTGTATAAAAATAAGATAAAAATAAATTCTAAGTCGCTCTGTATAAGGATGTCTGCCAAATGCCAGAAATGTAAATGTAAAATACGGCAAAATAAGGCAAAGCTCTGGAGCAGAAAGCACAAAATGACTACTAAATGATACAAAATGACTACTAAAAAGCTACAAGAATAATATCAGATATATTAATTAGCAGCACAACCAATCACGGTAAATCAAATGGCTAAAAAATGGCATGAAAACAAGTTTTCACCTTTTGCTTTTTTGAAAAAAAACAGCAATGCCTAGATTGGTGGATGACATTGTAGTAATTCTGAGGTGGTCTTCACACTGGGGAGGTTTACATTTATATTTACATTTACGGCATTTGGCAGACCCCTCTTATACAGAGTGACGTTCAAAAGTTGTTTGCTGTAATCCGAATCCAAGTGTAATTGTTTCCTGCACAGCACCAGTCTTGATTATATCGCTCACTTGATTATTTCGAACCCCTGTTAACGTTTATGGGAAATGTAACACAATTTCAGTGCAACTGAATTCGTACCACTTCCTACAGGTAGCCTCGAGTTCGGTACCATGCCACACTTTCTGTTCCACGTGACAGTTTCACATTACCAATATTTCATGTGAACTGTGCTCTGTTTCAGACTAAACTGCCAGTGTAAAAACTCCCTAAGTTTTCTTGTCTTTTCTTAGGGCCAGGGTGAACGTTTTCTAAGAGACATGAGTTAGAGTTTAAAGCAAATATGCCAATCACATGCCAGGATATATTAAACGGAATGCTGAATTCCATCAGGTTTGAGCTGAAGGAGGAATGCATTGTCATGGAGTCCTGAAGGTGTCTGGTTGCACTGAACACAGTAGAAGTGGTTGCCATCTTAGCTGATCCAAGAAGCAAGGGAAGACAAAGTTGTTCTGTTGCTGGATCTCACCAGTGTAAATAGCTCGATCTCACACAAGCTGGTGGAAGCAGCATTGGTTCACCATTATGTTATATTCAAGTTGGATCAGGGACCTCATTCTGGATTACTACAGCTGATTTATTCTTAAAAACACCTCTGGAACATCAACATGTCAACATCAGCATGCCATCAACTTGAGAAATGTAGCATCATTGGGTGTATCAGGTGTATCATTTCAGTGACACTTTGAAGGCCCTGTGACCAGGTCTGGTGTTGGGCAGCTGCCTATGCATGGATGCCTTTTCATGGATCCTACAAGGGCTGCACATTAGGGAAGCTATGAAAAATACCCCAGAGGCTGCAGAAAGGGGATTGCAGTGGCCATGGATTAAGCAGGGTGGATTAGGATTGGTGGACTGCAGAAGATATGCAGATGCAAACCCTGTTAACTGAGCTGGCTACAACGACCCTTTTGTAAGATGAGTGCTGCTGGTATGCACTAATGCACATACAGTTCTAGTTGTGTGTTTTTGGGGTCCATACAGAATCAGTGACTGAGAACGCCTTAAAATAGCTACAGTCAAGTTCACATGGCTATTATTCAAGATTCCTATAGTAAACTTTCTTCATATTGCGCTTTTTGATAGTACATCACACCTTTTTTCATATGCCATTGTCAGACTTTAGACCTTTTGCAAGTAAGGACATAATAGCACAAGAATATGATGGAATAAGCAGAAAGTGCAATTCACCTGCATTTGATTTTTAAAAGTTCATGGTTCTATTATTAAAAACTTTTACATTAAAGTTTCTTTATACGTTGTGTTATAAAAGTAAATCACCAATTTTTATGTTCAGTCGTCAGATTTTTCAAAGGTTTTGAAAACCACAAGATAATGGCAAAGGAACTAAGTAGAAAGTGCAATTTGCCTGTATTCAAAAGTCTTAATTGGCAAATTCGCTGGGCCATTATTTAAAATTCCTACAATTAATTTTTTTTCTGATTGGGCCTTTTGATAGTACATCACTATTTTTATATGCATTTAGCATATTTTTCAGTGGTTATGAAAGTAAGGAAGTAATGACAAAGGAATTAAGCACAATGAGCAGTTTGACTATTCAATGGTATTAAATGGCAAGTTTACGGGGTCATTACTCAAAACTCCTACAGCAAATCTTTTTTAATATTGAGTACTTGTACAATGCATTAAACATATTTTATATGAAATTGTCATATTTTGTACAAAGGGTGTACGAAATATGCAGGATTTTCCTCTTTTAGGCTCCATGCCCGGTGAATCCTACCAGTAATTTTATTGTGCTTCAAGGTGCCATCTGCAGGCGCAAGATCGTAAATCCTGGATCTTTTAAAAAATTATTTACCACTACTACGTGTATGCAATTAATAGACATATCTTACTCCAAAATATAATTAGACTGTACTGAATCGACGTGATAAATTTGTGATATGTTTTTATTTTCTCCAAATATGTCACTGGGTATATTTGCCCACTCAGTATAGTTATTTATCGTGAGCTCTTAAATCTCGCGAGAAGAAGCGAGATTAAAAATGGCGGCGCCCTCGTACTGAAACTTCAAAAGTAATGCGGTCCACTTTATCTAGGATGGCACGCTTTTAGTCTGTTGCTGCTGACTAAAAGTCCAATGAACTTCATTCACAGAATGTCCTAAAATTAAAGGAACGTGTGTAGTTGCTTTTTTGAATATTTAATGACGGAGACATGTAACTCCGAAGATTCCGCTAATTTTGGGAATCGAGAAAGGCACATGGATGCGCTAAATACTAGTCTTGAACAGGCGAGTTAACTACAATCCACCCACAGCAAACTAAACTCAAACTGATGCACCGACTTTAAGTAAGAATTGCTTAGAAAACATAGCAATAAACCAATATCCTAGAGCGAAATTTATGTTGCATGGAATAAAACCGCAATTTTACAACACTGTACTACAAGGAGGTGTACAAGTATCAAATAAAACATGTTTTGCTTTTCACTTAACAGGCCAGAAAAATAAATGCTGATAAATCAAATTGTCCTATCTTACTAGATTGCTAGCTAGATGGATGGATAGATAATTTATTATTGTCATTATTATTATTATTATTATTATTATTATTGTTGTTGTTGTTGCTATTATTATTATTATTATTATTATTATTATTATTATTATTTACACAAGCAAATTCTACATAATGTCCTGTGTCTTGTTATTTTGTACTACACCATGTCATATATTTACACCTGAAACTTGCAATTTGTTATACCGTAAACCATTGTATATAAATCATGACAATAAAGCCTCACTGAATAAATCAGTGTTCTTGCCAAGCTTCAGTAACACACACACACACACACACAAACACAAATTCAGTGCTGTTGTCACAGTGACTGTATATATGTGAGAACATTGTAGCAGTGATTCAAAAGTGAAGCTGAAATGTCTTTGAGGGCCCAGTGGAGAGATATAAACAGCAATTGAGTGGTCAGTAATTGTATTGGTGATGAGATAAGTGATGCCTTGCTGATCAGTGAGTGGGTGTTTAATAAGACAAATCTGTATTTCATAGCTAGAATTGGGTTGGGAATAGATTGAGGGTGATATGTGTGATTTTCGGTACAGATGACAAGCTTTTCTCAGTGCTAAATATAATTTATGAATACAGAAAGAAACATGTCAGATCTAAAAGCAGCAGCTGTTGTTTTGTTGTCAAACTTGCTGCTTTACCTCCTTAAACTCCACGAAAGTATAAGCGGTTAAAACCAAATATATTATAATATATCTTAGCTTTCCCATTTCCAAACTGTAGATTAGAGGGATACTGTTAAATAGCTAACTCTGAAACCACTACCACCAATATAAAACCATCCATTCAAGACAGAACAGCACGGTACAGCTAGTAATTAGCAGCCATGGCTTGTGTAGAAGTCATGGTTTTATGCTATACTGGGTAAATCAGTTTAAATAGAACTTTTGAGGAAATTTGAGTAACTCGCACAAAGCTGCATGGTGTGGGTAAACATTGTAGCACACCACCAGCCGAATGATATAAGGTAATGCTCTTAAAGTATAGTGCTAATAATCTGATAATAATGACTATAGCAAATAAACAAAGATGCAGAGAGCAGCAACAATTAGATAATTTTACTCGTAATAAGTTCTTATGAGGTTTTACGCCATCACTTCTGGTGTTAGCAAGCTAATGTTTCTGTCTGCACAGGAGTTAGCTAAAGTGTTAGTGGTCCATTAAAATCATTGCTTTATCTTTTTTAAGTGATGAAAATGTAAATACTTCACTCGTTACAGTCTCAAGATTTATACAGATCGTTTTAAACATACCTGTCCAGAAACATAAGTACTAATTCACTGGCCAGCTTCATCTTATTCACCACTAATAAAAGACTCAAGGACAGCCAACATACTCTGGTTTACTGCATTCACATCATAGTTTTTTTTTTCCCTCACAGGAGAATTATTTGGCTGTTCACTTTTTGACATATTTTTATTGAGATGTGGGTGGATTGAAGAGGCATTGGGGAACGTATAAAAAGACTGATAGGAGGCACTTGTAAACACATACGAGCACCCTTGAGCTTAATGAACAGCACTTTTCAAAATGTTTTTTATTATATTTTCTTTTTTCAGCTGGTTTTATTTTTTGCCCTAGGTTATTTGTACTACTAAGGAAAATGTGGATAAATCCAATTCAATGTGGATAAAATGTGACAGTATATCCTAAACAATGATCCTAATGACACTCAGGGAAAAAGTAAACCCTAGCCCAGATTAGGGTTACACACATGAGCATCTGGTTACCAGGCAACTCATATAACTTGGTTAGCTCTTGGTTAGTGATTTGAAGCAACCCTGTGGTCTAACTACCTGCAAGATGAAAGATGGGATGCCGGTATAAGATGGACAGTCTTAGCTGGACGAGACCCTTAGCATGGAAATGAATGTGGAATAAGGATAGAACCTGAGGTATTAAGTGAGAAAGAAGTTGTATGGACCAATAACTGAATGAGATAGTGAAGCCCAAATGTATCTGAAGTCCTCTAGCTGACTGCAGTAAAACTTAACCCCACCTATTCCCATGTTAGTAAATGAAGAAGCCAAATTTTATACTTTACTCTGAATGGCCATTAATTTAAAACCACAGACAGATGAAGTGAATAACATTGAATATTTTGTTACAAGGGTTAGGATATATTACTCAGCAGGAGAACAGTCGGTTCTTGAAGTCGATGTGTTGGAAGCAGGAAATAAGTATCTGAGCGAATTTGGCTCTGAGCCGCTTCAATACATAAAAGTCTTGTAAGGTGGTTCACAGTATACAGTAGCCAACAAAATACCTGTGTATAGGGTTATATATAGGACCAGTCAGCGTGTCTATGCTGAGCCCTGTCCACTGCTGAAAGTACCTACAATGGGCATATAAGCATCAGAACTGGAACATGGAGCAATGGAAGACGATGGCTTGGTCTAATGAATCACGTTTTATCTTAGATCATGTGGATAACTGGTTGCATATATATTATTCACTTGGGAAGGAGATGGCACCAGGATGAATTATGGGAAGAAGGCAAGCCAGTGGGGGCAGTGTGATGCTCCGGGCAAAGTTCTGCTGGGAAAATTTCTTCCCTGGTCCATGGGATTCATGTGGATGTTACTTTCTAACCTACATAAGCATAGTTGATGATCAATCTGATCAAGCATCTGTGGGATGTGCTGGACAAAATTCATCTCATTCCACCAGACTCCATAGATACCACACACCAGATACCACAGTACACTTTCAGAGGTCTTATGGAGTCAATTCCTCCATAGGTCAGAGCTCTTTTGGTATCATAAGGGGTAGTTACACAATATTAGGCAGGTGGTTTTAATGTGATGGCTGATTGATGTAAGTTAGAGCTCCTCAAACTATTTTCAGAAATATTGCTCAGTTGTTTCACAGCCAGCTTAAATGACCTTAATATTTCTGCTATTTCTTTTTTTGTGATAATTGTGTTTTATAGGAGTTGTTTGAAAATAAGCAATGGGCCATGTGTGATTGAGTCATTGACATAGCAGTTGAGTGCTAAAATCGTTTCTGGATATTATCAATGTGTTCACACAAGTAATATGACAAATCAATTTACATATCGAAATAACACTTTACTTACCATGTCATCTTAAATTGCATTTTGCATAATATTCCTCAATGTCTATGCTACCAGGATGAAACAACCTATGACCAATATGGTCAAAAATCAGGGGGCATATCTACTGTGCATGCTCTTGCTCCAATTTTGACCCAATCAAGATGGTAATGTCTTTCAATTTGAACAAAAAAAGGCTACAAATCTGCACAGTGTGAATTAATGGTACCTTGTTGTCCACTCATCTATACAGTCATTTATATGGACTAGATATAGTTAGCCTAAGAACACAATAAGAGCTCTGGTACCAAGCTTTTTCATCAGTCTTTCTTTTACTCTGTAGCACAGCAGATGTATATTCTGATTATTTAATTCAGTCTGATTGAATTGCAAACTGAATTTAACCAGCCCTTAAACCAGCCCCTGACACTTCAAACTGAGTGTTGTGATCACAAGATGTCAGTGAATATGAATTCGAGACCTATAAAAAGACCAGACTGGAATCGCTATCTGTCTCTGTGATCCAATCACTTGAGACTATTTAATAGGTGTAATGGAGGCCTGTAATTATCCAACATTCTAGTTTCTGTCTCTTCTTCTGCTACGGAGAGAAATTTTGTCATTTGGTTGTCTCGATACTACAGACCATCAAAGATATGTTCATGGATTAATGGGAAAGGAAAAAATTCGCTACTGCTCACTGTGTGGAAAGAGTTTTGCTGAAAATTATCTTTAAGACCACTATCCAGTCCACACAGGGGTGAAGCCCTATCACTGCTCATACTGTGGGAAGAGTTTGCACACTAAAGTACTCCTTATATGATTCACACAGGAGAGAGGTCTTATTGCTGCTCGGGATGTGGGAAGAGTTTTGCACAGCAAAGTAATCTCAAAACACACCAGCTTCATTCACAGAGGAGAGAAACCGTTTAACTGTTGCTAGAAAATGTCATCTTCAACAACACAATCAGGTCCATGCTGGTGGAAAGCTGTACCACTGCTTACAGAGTGGGAAGAATTTTAAAGGATTGGATACTTTAAAAAGACATTGTCGCATTCACACAGGAGTAAAGCCGTATTTCTGTGTAGACTGCGGGAAGTGTTTTAGTGCTGGATCTGATCTTAAAAAAAACACCAGGTCATTAACATAGCATAAAAACTTTTTGCTCACAGTGTGGCAAATGTTTCCTTTATTTCCATCTTGAATACTGATTAAGGCTTTTCTTGCTGCTTGAAGAGGATCTGGCAAGGGCAAAAGCCATCTTAAAAGAATGGCCTTTTCAAAACAAGGGTAAATGAACAATTTATAAAACTTTTCATGAATTACCTTCTTCCTGTAGTCACCTTCTTTTTCTATGACTGGATATTAAATGTTATAGAGAGAATTCAGTTCTATTTATATAGCTTTTAATAATGTACATTTCCAAACAGCAGTTCCAAACAAAATTTGGATTTGGGTTAAGATTTCTGCTTATAAGCCAGATGTAAATGTAGCCAGGAAAAACTTCTTGAGAATACAAGAACAAGAAAGTACAACAAGAAGAAAGTTTGCGAGGAACCAGACTTTAAGGGAATCTGCCCTCTTCTGGGTGACACCACACAGTGAGATTATGAGCCATTACCCCTCCACAACTGTAAGTCTGGCAGTGCTTATTGTATTTAAAGAAACTTTTGTCATTTAATTCATTTGAATTATTTCAGCTTTAAATCTTTATTACATAAGTAAAGTTATCCACTGAATAATGAATGAGGCTGTCTGCAGATATCTTTGTGGTGTCTGTCTGGTACAATCCACAGTAATTTCATGGTAATCTTTAAGCTATCCATGTGGGGCTATTCTCAGCAAGTAGAACACCAGGATGGACCAGGCAGGACCAGAGGGCAGATAGAATCTGGATCATCAAAATCTCATCAGGGAGCAGGAGTACAGAGAGAGACCGAGAGATATGGCAAAAAAAGAGCACAGGTTACTAGGTATCCTCATGACCTGTAGCAGACATTCATTGCACATTATTAACAAAACGCTTGACAAAAACAAATGTTTTAACCCTGGATTTTAAGATTAAAACTGTATACTTAATCTTATATAATTCTAATAATAGGAAGGCAGTTGTTCTGTGATGTAGCCTTTATTATTTTAGGTACCAAGGCACCTAGTTACCAGTGTGAAACTATTGAGGTATTTATAGCTGATGAGTAGTATTTTAGAATTGTTTGTTTATGCATATACTGTAAAATCCAAACAGTAATATGCTCAAGTAATCTAACTGTGATTTGGCTAACTAAAGCTTGAACTAGGATTTTTTTCATTATGTAGTGATAGTATAGTTCTTGTCTGAGATTGGCAGCTGGGGGTTACTTGGTGGAAAGCTATCCATTAAATGTTGTCTATATGAGCTTCAGATGAGAGACCGGAGTCAATAATCACACCAAGGTCTTTCACAGCTGCACAAGATGTAAGTGAAAGGCTATGCAGGGTTTCTGCATAATCAGAAAGCTAGCTTCTAGCTGTCTGTGGTCCTAGAAGAAGTACTTTTGCCTTATAATACTGTCTTGTAAAACTTTGAGTAAGTGGAATTTATGCACAAGCATCCAGTATCTAACGTACATTAAACTTTCCTCATCTTTATTAAAGCTGGTGGCTGTCATCTGGCTTTGCTGAAACATATACCTGTAGGATATGGTCACATTATTGCTTTATATTGTGTTCTTTGATAGATAATCACACACATACACAGAGATGTTATTTTAACATTGAAATCTCCATTTGCAAGGGTAAGTCAGATATAGTACAAGTCTCAGAGATTCAAATGACAAGTTTTTCTTTTTTTACTTCAGTCTCACCCCTTCACTTTCATAGGTCTCATTTATTGAAATTGACCTGAAGTTATGCTTCTGTTAGTAAAAGCTAATCCAATTGTTCAGTCACACATATAAGCAGCCCGAGAAAATCATAGTCTGTCTACTGACTTATTTTTGCCAAGTTTCTGACAAAGTGGTTCCTGAGATAACTCTGCTAGCACTTTAACACCTCTCTGGTGAATTACAGCATTATTTATCAACTAAGCGATAAGTTAGCTGTGTTTGTTTCCAAAACTCCCAATACAGTTTTTAGGCTCATGGTATCCTAAGCCTGTGACCTATTGAACCAGTGTTAATGTATTCATTGATGGAGACTTCAAAGCACCCTTGTACATCGCCCTGGATAAGAGTGTCTGCCGAGTGCCAGAAATGTAAATGCAATACTGTAAGAGGCAGACCCACTATCCAACTACTGAGCATGCTCTGGCTCTCAGGTCTCTCTCGCGCAAGACTTCTAAGATCCAGCTTGTTTAAGAGTGCAACCCCTTTTATAATTGGGAATGTGGTTATGTTCCAAATCAACCAATCACATTCAAACACATGTCAAATACCAATAAGTATACATCTGCCAGCAATTATAGTGATGGATTATCCCCTGATAAAGTACAGCTGTTCTGTTCTTATTTTCTTGGTAACATCCATCTGGAATAGCCAAAGCAGATATCAATTCAATTCAATTTATTTTTATAGCGCTTTTAACAATGGACATTATCTCAAAGTAGCTTTACAGACATATGGAAAAAAATATATAAAGTTTAGTTACTATTCATCTCTAAAGTTTATCCCTAATGAGCAAGCCTGAGGTGATGGTGGTGAGGAAAAAGTCCCTGAGATGATGTGAGAAAGAAACCTTGAGAGGAACCAGGCACAGAAGGGAACCTCATCCTCATTTGGGTGACACTGGACAGAAAATAATGTAAATGTAATTAATGTCATTTCTTCAACAGTTTATAGTCACGAAAAATTGGGCAACTAAGAGCTCTTGAGGAACTAATAGGCCAGTGTAATTTCTGAGTTCATTATTGACTTGGCACTAATTCCTTCCTGCCGAATCCTGACTACAAAAAATAAATAAATCACCTTTCGCATCGAAATACCATCTGTAAAGGCAATAATAAACATGTTGAGAAAATATGCTAAAACCATAGCATTACTAAGAGCAGGATGTCCCCTTAAAATTTATGAGAAAACTGGATGAAAACTGGTCAGAGAAGCTGCTTAGAGGCCTACAGCAACATAAAAGAATTGCAGCAATTTCTAAAAAGAACTGGTTTATTTTCCTTTAAAAATGTACCATTCTAACAGGGGTGTTTGGACTTTTTTATGAACAAAAATGGAGTCATGAAATAGTCAGGGGGGAACAGCTGTCACAGCAACTTGCCTATCACTCGAGTCCTCATGTATTCGTTTACATATTTAAGCTGTGCTTAAAATTTCTAGAGTCTCTAGAGCTCACAAAATTACAAACTAAAATAAATAAGCTATTTTGACTAGATTAACTGTATATAAAAGTGCAGTTCATATTTGTTGTTTTCTTGTGCAGAAATTTGTTTTTTTCCCCCCGGAAAAATAAAAAAAGATTTTCATGAATACCTGATATCTTGTGTAAAAGCTCCTAAAAATGATTTGCAGATAAATTTGCACCAAACTTGATAACGGAGCCCACGATGAGAGAACTTTCACCTAAAAATAGTAATCTCAAAATCCATGAGCTTGTTCATGCAGGAGAGAAGCCATGTTATTGCTCACAGTGTGGGAAGTGTTTTGCACACCAGAGAACTCTCAAATCACATCAATGCTTTCACACATGAGAGAAGCTGTATTACTGCTCACAGTGTGGAAAGACTTTGTGTTGAATGAATGTAATTTAAAAAAAAATACCAGCTCATTCAGACTGGAGAATGGTCATTAGCTCAGTATGGGGAGTCTTTCCAGCTTTCCATCATAGATTATGTTTTGAATCAGGGCAGAAGAACAGATCTTAAAGGAAACAATACAAGCAAAGAAATGTGTACAATAAAAGTCTTCCTTTTTGTGTTGTATCTTTTGTGGATAGAGACTTTGTCATGGTGAATGGGTTTTGGTGAACCTTATGGCTATGTCACCAGGAACTTGCTCCCTGTAGGGCCACCCTGCCCAGTTTAGGGTTACTGGACCACCCCTGAAGTCAGGTTTGGGGCTTGGGGATGGTATCAAATGGGAGCTTTGTATTACTGAGTCAACCATCTTACCCAGATGTGCACACTTTGACATGACCAAGTGGAGATCTTGTCAGTCCACCACCTGCAAGATAAATGGGGGTCAAGAGCAGTTCCAGTGAGGTGGCAGAAATGTGATGTACAGCCTTAGATGGATTAGATCTTTTCAGTGGAAATGACTTTGGAAAATATTCTATATCTCATCACTAGCAGAGTCTGAGTGTGTGAGAGTTTAAAAGAGCTTTGGAACTAAGGCAGGTTTAAAGTAATATTCAAAGACATCTATGAGATTCTAAGCCTCAGGAAGGAAACCTGGGAATTGTTAACTATTCTGCTGCTGGAATATAGCAAATCAAATTGAATATATTTTACCTTCTTTTTTTATTTTTTACTTTATCAGTGAATTCTATGTCTAAACATGTCAAGCTCTGTCTAGGTCCAGAACATCATTCTGATATTTTTTGCCTATATTAATAAACCCATTGCCCTATTTTCTCCATAATTTGATAATGTGCCTAGAACTGCCCTGTGTCCAGTGAGGACTCTTCAGTGTTTTTGTTGAAGCATTGACAGGGTTCACCATCTGCCACCAGACTGCATATTGCGCTAGTTCATGTTTTGTCTTTTGGTAAATTTGAGTGACTCTCGCTATTAACAGTCAAGATGTCCTGCAGAACTTTCCGGAATGCTTTCAAAGGCTTTATTAATGATGTTTTATGAGGGAATAACTTTTGACCAGGTGTGGCCAGTTTGGTTAAAATACATTTTTGATAGCAAAAACTTAGGCAGAATACAGTATCTTTTTTACTTTATTGCTTCAGTTGGACTACTTCTCAGATGGTTGTGAGTTTGAATCCCAGGTCCACAAAGCTGCCACAGCTGGGCCCCTGAGCAAGGCTCTTAACCCTCAATTGCTCAGTTGAATAAAATGAGATACATTGTAAGTCGCTCCGGATAAGGGCATCTGCCAAATGCCATGCATGTGGGAAAATAAAAAAAAAAAAAGAATAAAAGAAAGAAGGTTTTGTGGTTTTACCTACAGATTCTTAGAGGGCCTTGATGGTGTTGTATATTGTAATGAAGAGTTTGTCCAATTGAAAATTGTTTTTGTAATATACGAGTAAATATGCATCGAATAGTAGAAAATGGTGCATACTGCTAGAGGATTAGCCAATTGAATAGCCACATGAGTTTTCTTAATTTTAAGAATTTGAATGTAATGGATCATTTGTTCATTAAAGATTAATTACTAAATTGCCTTCATATATAAACAATTGCAAACAATTTATCAGCCCCAAATACATTTATAAATAGCTTTAAAAACATGGTAATTTGTTCATTTTCAGAATTAAAGGATAAAGCACTGGGATGGAGAGAGCTTTCATTAATAAATATCTGTAAATCTGGTGTGAGCTATTCAGCTGTTAACTTTTCACACCAGAACTGAGGTTACAACCCCACTGCACTTCCACACCAAGACAAGAAAATCTAAAAAAAAAAATATATATAAAAATTCTATAGAAAAGTTTAATCACAAAATGTTCACTAGGCACTGTGTATTTATTTTTGGTAATGTTAAATCCTCACTGTTTTAGATGTATGGACCCTATATACTAACCTTCTGAGTGGGACTGTGCAAGAGACCCTGAGGCCCAAAACTGACCTGCGTGACTTTACATATGCATATCATGTTAAATGTGGGAAAGCAGGAACATAGCTGTACAGTTAGATGATTAATGCTTCCTTAGGCAATGAATTGTGAATGTGAGGCAATAACAAAATGGATATATACTGGAGTATTATGTCTTGTTAGGAACTAGACACAATAGTCTTGTTATATTTTTCTGCAGAAAAACTGCTCAGCTTGATTCTTGAAAGAATGAAGTCTATTGGATTCAACACTCCTGATCTCTGGTGTGATCTTTGCACCTTGGTTAATTACTACAACACTCCGAACCCAAATGGAGTATATTACTGATAGTATGTTGTTATATGATTAGAACAGTTACACTTTTGAGTAAAAAGTTAAGATGCAGGAATATGTCCAACACATTGATTTTTAAATATGCATATATATGCAACTGAGTAGACTGGAAAGCAAGACTGTCCACATTCTTCACTTTGGTATTTTTCTTATTTTCTAGGTCTGAGACCTAGTGCATGAGTATCAATGTATTCATTGATACACTTCAAAAAGCACTTCTGGAAGTAGCTTGGGATAATCAGTCAAATGCTGTAAAAGTATTATAGTATTTTCAACCTGATAGTTAACATGGCCAGAATTTGATTCAGATATATACTATACATTAGTGTGTTTTCCATCAGGTCTAAACACGAATGGTTGTAATCCATCAAAGCCTTTAAACAACCATATAAGTCTGCATCATAAAGGAGATGTTGATGCTTACTGTACAATGTTATTTATTTTTATATTGTAAAAGCTTTAGAATGAAAAATAGGTGATAAAGTATTATTAAGACTAACTTAAGTGGTTATCAGCATTAAAGGAAAAAGAAAAACAATTGGTCTTTTAGAACTCTATAAAAGCCTTGATCGATACTTACTCTAGAATTATTACATCATTCCAGCTCTGTTCTTTATTAAGGGCATTTACATTCCTTTCCTTGATGAGAGAATTGTAATGTTGTTCCATTCAAATGATTATCACCAAACAGTGACGTCATGAATTAGGAGTTACTTTTTATATATATTGTTGATGTTATTTTTGTTATTCTCCATATGTGTCCTTGTTGTGATCAATGGGGATGCAATCCAGCAAGTCGCAGAATCATTTGCATATCTTCTTGACTAAGTGCTTCCAGGTGTCCACCTCCCACTCCTCAGATTCAGATGATGAAGTGCTAATAGATTGTTAATCTATGGACCTCCCAGTTGTTAATTATCCTGTGGCTTTCTCTTCAGTTGTATTTAAAGAAGATACTGTGTAGTCTTAGCAAAGTCATTTGGAAAGAATCCTTGGATCAAGAAACTCACTTCCAATTTTTGTCTTGCCTCAGCTTTATACATTTATAATTTCTTTGGTGCTATTTGCTGTCTCTTAGCTCTGTAATATTTAACATAGAAAACTGACTGACTGAATGATGGTAAGTTGTTTTTTTATAATGCAATGATACATATTTGTCTGTTTTTTTATTTACTGATTTTAGCTTATGTTCTTTACTTGTTCTTTGTGCCATGGTCCCCTGAGATAGAAACGAGACACCCAGCATCTCCTTTGTAGAATAAGTGGTATAGAAGATGGATCGATGGATTTCATTATTGTTAAACTGAAAAATGCTGCATCAAAGCTCTGCATTTATAACTTAATCCGCTTAATGGAAAACATTATTGGAATACAAAAAGAACTGCTCTTTAATCACACAAATCAAATAATTTGGATCTAGATTGGAGAAATGAGGAGCCATGACAAACATATTATATATACATATTTATAGTTTCGACCCATGTTTCTGTGTGGCCTGATTCCTGCTGCTGCTGTTTATTTCTGTATATTATTTTCATTTTGTGATACTCCAATATTAGTTTTCTTTCCCAATTATGAAATAATAAAAATCCCATTTCATTTATCATTTTTTTCTCCTTCAGAGAGGAATGTCATCTGGTACTCCCACACTAACTATCCTGAAAGATGAATTCACTACAGCTCCGTGTGGAAAGAGTTTTACTCAGGAAAGTATTCTCGAGCAACACAGAGGGATTCGGACAGGAGAGAAACCGTGTCGGTGTTCATATTGTGGGAAAAGGTGTACGTGCCTCAACGATCTCCGAAGACACCAGAAAGTTCACACGCATGCAGCGTATTTCTGCTCACAGTGTGGGAAGAATTTTAAGCGCCTGAAATATCTCCATCAACATAAACACGTTCATACGGGAGAAAAACCTTATCGGTGTTCACACTGCAGCAGTAGTTTCAAACAAGTCCGTCATCTCCGGAAACATGTTCGCATTCACACTGGAGAGAAACCGTATAACTGCTCGCAATGCGAGAAGAGTTTCAGCAGCAAAGTCAGCCTTCAGGTACACCAGCACATTCACACGGGAGAAAAACCGCATCAGTGCTCAGAATGTGGCAAAGATTTAATGACGTACGTTGTGTTAAATGACACAAACGTTTCCACACTGGAGAAAAGCCATAACTCTTTCGCTGTGTGGAAAGAGTTTTTCTTACCAAAGCAGTCTACAAACACACCAGCTCATTCACACGGGAGAGAAACCGCAACAATGATCAGAATGCGGATGTTGTTTTAGTGACAGACAGCATCTTAAACAACACCAGTGTATTCACACGAGAGAGAAACAACTTGTTCGGAAAGGGGTACATATTTTCAAATATGTTAAAACCCTCAAGTGTGTGCATTGAATCCTGATTTTATACTGACAGTGAAAAACATGATGGAACTTTTTTTTTTCCTGATCACTGGGCGGCATCTTGCACCACAATATTGTTTTTTTTGTTTTGTTTTTCTTCTTCTAGAGCAGATCCTTGGAGAATGCAATCTTGTTCTCCAGCATATGAATATATTTTTGTGTAGAATGACAATAAAACTCACTGCTACTTTCTTCTAACATATGGTGTAGTGAAAAAAGTACTAAAATCTTACAACTGATTACTTACTATAATTATAAATGCTTTAAAAAAAGCATAGTCTCTTAGGGCGTTGGTGGCTCAGTGGTAGGTTTCTTGCCTACCATGCGGAAGGCCCGGGTTTGATTCCCAGCCAATGCCCAAACCCCAGCCACTGGATGCAGCGCCGGTCCCAAGCCCGGAAAATTGGGAGGGTTGCGTCAGGAAGGGCACCCGGCATAAAACCTGTGCCAAGTTGTTGTGCGAACCAGTTGGTCCACTGTGGCGACTCCAAACAGGGAGCAGCTGAAAGCAACTCTCTCTATACATTCTGTTAATTTTTTTTATAGACCAATTAATTGACTTTTCAGAGTATTTTCCATCAATTTCAATTATATTAACATTAGGATAATGTGGAGAGAGAGATTTTCTTTGCACATGGGCTGTTTCATATACTCACTATGGAAAGGATACCTTTTATTATGCCTGATAACCTTAGGCATAAGGACATAAATCTTGCATAAAGCAGTGCTAAAGCTGGTTGAAAAAACAATATTTATTCTATTATATAATAGTTGCATTGCATTTCCACTAACATCTTATATATTTATATACAAATATATTAGCTCTTCATATATTCTACCTCAATGCTTCAGCACAAATGTGCTGTTTGTTAAAACTAGTAACTTGTAATATGAAGAGGAAATTGGCAGCTAACACACCCAGAGAACACTCAAACAGTTTGAAGTGATATGAAGTCATCTTCATTTCATGGTACTTCACATTTTGACTCAAGCCATTCATATTCATTAACTGCTTATTTACAGAAGATATTATATGTACAGTGAGGGGAACAAATTATTCGATACGCCGCTGATTTTGTACATTTGCCTACTGACAAATAAATGATCGGTCTATAATTTTAATGGTAAAAAACGCATTTAAAAAAGTTATAAATCGATTTGCATTTTAATGAGTGAAATAAATATTTGATCCCCTATTAATCAGTAAGATTTCTGGGTCCCAGGTATCTTTTATACAGGTAACAAGCTGAGATTAGGAGCACTCTCTTAAAGGAGTGCTCTGGCATCAACTCAACTTGCCATTTTTGGAGGAGGAGGAATGTTGCCAATGACCCCAAGAACACCATCTCCACCATCAAACATGGAGGTGGAAACATTATGATTTGGGGGGTGTTTTTCTGCTAAGGGGACAGGACAACTGCACCGCATCAAAGGGACGATGGACGGGGCCATGTACGGTCAAATCTTGGGTGAGAACACCCTTCTCTTAGCCAGGGCATTGAAAATGGGTCGTGGATGGGTATTCCAGCATGACAATGACCCAAAACACATGGCCAAAGCAACAAAGGAGTGGCTCAAGAAGAAGCACATTAAGGTCCTGCAATGGCCTAGCCAGTCTCCAGACCTTTGTCCCATAGAAAATCTGTGGAGGGAGCTGAAGGTTCGAGTTGCCAAACATCAGCCTCAAAACCTTAATGACTTGGAGAGGATCTGCAAAGAGGAGTGTGACAAAATCCCTCCTGAGACGTGTGCAAACCTGGTGGCCAACTACAAGAAATGTCTGACCTCTGTGATTGCCAACAAGGGTTTTGCCATCAAGTACTAAGTCATGTTTTGCAAAGAGGTCATATACTTATTTCACTCATTTAAAATGCAAATCAATGCATAACTTTTTTGAAATGCGTTTTTCTGGATTTTTTTCTCACTGTTCAAATAAGCCTACCATTAAAATTATAGACTGATCATTTCTTTGTCACTGGGCAAACCTACAAAATCAGTTGGGGCTCAAATAATTTTTTTCCCTCACTGTAAATTTAAAATGCATTTAAATAAAGTGTTACCTAAACCTAGATAAAGTTTTATATGCATGAGGCCTTAGGTGCTGATCAGTGAAACAGGCTGCTGCTCTTAAATATGTATTACAGTCTAGGAAGCTTGCACTTGGTCAAATTTTAGTGGTTAGCATATCACACTTACCTTGTGTCTCAGAGGTTGGGGGTTTTATTCCCACCTTTGCCCTGTGTTTGTGGAGTTTGCATGTGCTTCTTGTGCTTTAGGGTTTCCTGTGTGTTTCTCACCCAGTCCAAAAAACATGTGCTGTAGGCTGATTGGCATCTCAAAAATTTCTCTAGTGTGTGTGTGTTTTTGTGATTGTACCTTTTGATAGGTTGGCACCTTGTGCCCAGAGTCCCCTGGGGTAGACTTCAGTCTCCTAGCGACTCGGTGTAGGATTAATAGTTACGTATGGTACTTTAACTAAGACATTCTCGAGCTTCTTCTAAGTATTTACTTGATTTTTCTTGACTATTTTTCTTGCCGGAATTCAGTCATAAAGACATCCGACAGGTTTTCCCATACCACCAGAAATATCTCAGTGCTTAGAGAACAAACAGTGTATTATTACCTGTCTCAGTGTGGGCCATTTGTCACAGTACAAGAATCTCACATTCTTCACCAAAATGAAGCTGCATTGAGTTTTATTTTTCTAAAAAAAATTATTTAAGACATTTTTCAGATACCATAGAGATTCTAATGGCCAACATGAGGCACCAGATTAAAGGCTACAATAGCAGAATCATCTCTACGGCCCCTTTGACAGAGTTACAGTGGCTGCTCGAAGGCTCCAAACTACTATAAACTTAGAGAGGAACGAAGATGTACTGCCTGAAGTGGCTCTTCAAAGGTTTCTGGGGTGTATATGAAATTCTGAGTAGGCACTCAACAAGTCTGTGCTGTGTAAATTTGCTAGAGAGGAAGGAAAGTGTTTGTGCTGTGGTGTGATGCGGTGCTGAGCTCCTACTAATACACCGGGCTGAGAGGAAGCTTGATGTACTGAAAGCTCGGACTCAAACACAGAATTCAAAGGGAAGACTATTGCTACAAACATTTTGCAAAGAAAAAAGATTAAAGGCTGACCTGTTCAATTTAATTCTATTGTATAGCACTTTTAACAATGAACATTTTCACTTTACAGATAATAATTTCAGAGTATAAATTTTACCTTTATAAACTTGTCTCTAATAAGCAAGTCAGAGGTGATGGTGGTGAGGAAAACATCCCTGAGATGATATTAGAAATAAACCTTTAAAGGAATCAGACTCAAAAGACTGCTCATCTGTGGAACACAAGAGAGTGTGATTATAAATCATTTCCCTTAACTACGTACTATATGGTCAAAAAAGTGCAGTTGTGTAACCAAGAAATTTATTCTAGTTTTAACATGGTCTATTGTGTTGTAATCAACTGTTCATTGATGGAGACTTGAGTGCGAAACTGTCTCAAATGCAGTCCAATGGCTTCTACGAGGAACACCCTCAGGAGCTGTGAGAGGTGATGAAACACCAACCAGAAATAGGACATCAGGCCAAGAGGCAGGCCAAGAGAGCAGAAGGAGCCAGGAGCACTGGGATCTCAGGAGTAGCATGTGTAGCTTGGAGAGAGAGAGAGAGAGAGAGAGAGAGGTTATGCTTATCGTCACGTAATATTTAAGATCACTGTTCATTTTTGCAAGGACTCCAGCAAGATTAGCTGACAGCATAACTACAAGTGAGCTAGAAGTTAACACAGACATGACAGCATCCTATGACCATCCACGCCACTGTCAATAAACCAGTTAAACACTGTATGCCTGTGAACTCTCCAGATCTGCTTCTTTACTTGAGAAAAAAATTCACAAAAGGTTTAAAGGACTAAACAAATCTGTGTTCACTTGAACACTGATACTCTCTATATGATTCCAGAACACTAATAACCATGAGGGTTGGTAAGAGAATAATCTGCCCCCTGCTGTACATCCTCCACTTCGGAGTCCTGTATCTTATAAAAGACTTCACATGTAAACAAAATAACATGTAAAGTTTAATTTGAGTAAAAAGAAGCTTACCTTATAATGTGATCTTGGTTTTACCCTGAAATCTTTCCCGGAGAGTCTTCAAGTGAGGAAAGTAATGTCATCTTTAGTGAGACTTAATATTTAGCGTCATTTCATTGAACTCACAACTGCAAGATTAAGTATTTCTGCCTCAGTGTTAAAACAACTTGCCATTACAGCAAAATGCATCCAGCACAGCAAAGGACATAGTTTTATTAAATAATAAAGAAAATTGAATATAATGTCCACAGAAAGCTTTTGGGTTACATAAGAAATGTTAAAACCTGCAGAAGTGTACAATAAATATTTTATTGATTGATTGATTGCATATATCTTTGACCTTGGTTTGGAAAAATATATACATCAACTACTAACATCCTGTTTTCAGTGCATGGTAATGAGAGTCGAATTTTATCACTACTGGCTGCTCATGTTCTAATAAATTCTTTACTTTGAGGAAAAAGGTGAAAAGAAGAATAGGGAAGGCAAATGGGAGGAAAGATAGCATTCAATTATATTATATAACACCTGAACAGACATTTGACAAAGAAAATTTGAAATATTATTTGTTTAAAATCTAGAAAACCACAAGATCTGATATATAAAGGCATTTAGAGATGCACTAAATGGATAACCGGATATGGAGCACACTGTGGGAGGTGCTTTTCTGAAAGAAAAAAAAAATCTTCTATTTTAGTGGCTGAAGGCTACATGAAATTTTAAGAAATAAAGAAAAAAAAAATGAAGATCACTTTCAAACTGCTTGGGGCGTTTAGGGTGTGTATAGAGTCCTGCTGTTTCTTCATGTTGCACGGTAATTGTAACTTTCCTTGTACACATACGGTTCACAGCAGTGAGTCGGTATTACAAGCCACTTTGATCTAAAGAACAAAGTAAGCACAGACTTAATGAAGCAGACTTTTCTTTTCTAATTCCTATTCTTCATATGCAGTGTTTTCCATCTCTCAGTTTCCTCAGTTCCACCTTGCTGTGTCTGGAAATGATGGATGAAATCAGACACCTGTTGAAGCCTTCTGTAAGGAGACATTTATATTTATTATAAATTTATTTATAACATGTATTTATTTATTATATTATTTATTATAAAACTAGTTATTGATGGAAGGAGTCTCTAGTGTAAATTCAGACTAATCCTCAAGAGAAAGAAAAAAAGCAAAGGACTTGTGAGCAAACAGCTATTTAATGCTGTTATAATGCAAATGATAAGTTTAGCATTCTATATTCATATTCATCATTCCATTCATACCACATCACTGTACTCTATACAGGTCTAATCATTGTAACCTTTTATATTTTTTATATATTTATTCTCCCATTACAATTTTCAACTATATTTCTCTATATTACATATGACATTTTATTTTATCATATCTTATTTGTATCTTATTTTTATTCTTTTACATTAATGTAGATTGCCTCCATTTTTGAATCAAGGGCAATCGTAAAAAGCATTCAATACATGTCGTTCTGTAGGATTGTGTATGTGACAAATAAAATTTTAATTTGATTTGAAATAACTTGCCTCACAAATTTCATTCCTTTCCCACTTCTTTAGTTAATTCTGTTTTTATTAGAATTCTATCTAGTGTCTTTGATTCTTATTAATTCTATTTTGATGACAGACTATCTAAAGAACAAAGTAAGCACAGACTACATGTTGTACTGTGTACAGCTTATTCATCATGTCAGAGCACCATGACCACCATTTTCCTTGGTGGAACCTGGAGGTAGGTTCTTTGGAGGCAGTGGTGGGTCAAATGGTTGATGGGAAGGTCTGGGGTTTGAGCCCCAGCACTGCCAAGCTGCCATTGTTGGGTCTTTGAGCAAGGCTTTAACATATCTTGTCATGGCTGACTGACCCTGCACTTTTCCAAAGCCAGGATGTCCAAAGAAAAGAATTACACTGTGCTATATATGTGACAAAAAAACAAAAATGTCTCTTTCTTTTCTTGTAATAGAATGGCCATACTGTGTTTTGTTCCTCACTTAAACATTTAATGACTTAAAATTATCTTTTATAATTCTCTATAATTCGCTCTCACAATTTGCTTATTCCAGAAATACCTGTTTAGAGTTTGTGTTTGTCGCATCAGCTCACGTTGCGGACTCAAACATGGCCGCCATGGACTCACACTCCCAGCAATTACCCTCAGTCCAACACTCAGTCACCATCCCTCTGATTATGTTCAACTGTGTTTCAAATTCTAATTCAAATTTTATGTCACATACAAAATCATACACAGTATGACATGTACTGAAATGTTTTTTTCAGCTGTCCTTGTTAAGAGAGGAACATAAAAAAAGATATAAATAAATAAAGATTAGGAGATAGAAATATAATAACTACCAGAATAATAAAAAAATATATATATTTGAAAGAAAGAAATATGATAATTTATGAAAAATCCAATAGATATAAGATATGCAAGTATATACACACATATATATGAATACATACAGTACATACACGCGTGTATATATATAGTCGTAGGTGTACAGTGAGTACAGCAGGGGGCTCAGAACACAACCCTGGGGGCTCCAGTGCTGAGGGTGAGTGAGGGTGAGACATGTTTGCCCACCCGTACTGCCTGTGGTCTGTCCATCAGGAAGTTGGAGGTCCATCGACACAGGGACGGTCTGAGGCCCAGGATCTCCAACTTAGTGATGAGTATGGAGGGGATTATGGTGTTAAACACTGAACTGTAGTCAACAAACAACATTTTAACATAATTCCCCTTTATGCTGTCCATGTGGCTCAGGGCTGTGTGATGCAGGTGTGCGATGCGGTCCTCAATAGAGTGGTTGGGATGGTATGCAAATTGTAGCAGGTCCAGGGTGTAAGGTAGTGAAGAAGTGATGAAATCTCTGATTAGTCTTTCGAAGCACTTTATCATGACTGAGGTTAGGGCTACTGGGTGGTAGTCATTAAGGCAGGCGGGCTGGGGTTTCTTGTGGACAGGAACAATGGTGGACTGTTTGAAGAACGTAGGGATCATAGACAGTTCAAGGGAGGTTGAATATTTCTGTGAACACACAGGTGCAAACTGGTCGGCACAGGCCTTCAGGACCCGACCCGTGATGCCATCTGGTCCTGCTGCCCTCGTGGTATTCACTTTCCTGAATGCCTTTCTCACGTCGTGCTCCGAGACAATGAGCGTATTTTCATCTCCGGCATTCTCTGTGTGCGTGCTGCCTATAGCGCTGTTAGCACTGCTAACACTGTTAGCGCTGTGAGCTGCAGCCTCGAAGCGAATGTAAAAGGTGTTTAGCTCATCTGCCAGAGAAGCGTCTGCATTCTACAGATGGTGTTCTGTAGTCCGTTATTGTTCTTAGTCCCTGCCACAGACTCCTAGAGCCACTTTGATAAAATTGTAACTAGTTTCTTTCCGTAGCGCCGCTTCGCCTCCTTCACCACTCTGCGCATGCTGTAGGATGCAGCCTTATACTCTTCCATGTTTCCACTGGCAAGCCCCGTGTTTAATTAGTATGATCTATTAGCACTTTTTAAAATCACCTTTATTTCAGTTGTTTCTTTCCGTTTAGTTCTCTCACATCCATGACATTTATCTAGCCAGGCCCCAGGTTCCTAGCCTGGAGCTTAGTCTTTTGCACCAGTGTACCTAGTTACTGGACCAAGTATCATCTCTGTTTTTTTAAACCCATAATATTTATTGGTTTGCTGATTCCTGTTTCACTTTCTGTTCCCTACTTTTTGAGCAATAGTTTCCTAATTTGACACTGAATAAACAGCCCACATTTGCATTCTACTTCCAAGTGTTTATGTTCATGACAGTTTTATATAATCTGTTTTTTTCCTATTAAGTGAAGATGTTCTAATTGCAACCGCCCGTCTGCTATCAAGTGAGGTCATAATATTTTATATTCAGTTCAAACTTAGCACTGAGCTTCTGATTATCCTCCATAATAACCTGAAAATAATAAATACACTGAAATAGAAAGTGCTCTCAAAAAACATTTTGTGAATTTCCAATCGGTCTAATTAATGTGTATGAGCGATTTGATTGAACTTTGCCATGAAAATTCTTCATGAATCCAAATATCAACAGATTGTTATAAAAAAAAATCGTTGCAATATAACAAATGCACTTATTGTAGATAGAAACTGTTTTGTGTGTATATGCAGAGAACAATCATAGACAATCATCCCAATTACACAATAGTCTACACCTGCTTTTTGTACAGCACATGTAGAGAAGAAAGCACTATTATCGTTAACCTTACAATAACCCAAAGTGTCCCAGTGGAACCTCCACCAGCTGTAATTAGAGGATGCTCTGTTCAGTTCACTTTCAGGTTTAATAAGGGTCACCATTTATTATTAATGTGGCATCCCACTTGGAGTTTAGATGCGAAAACCATCCATTTAATACAATATAAAGCTGCTGAACACGCAACACACCTGTGTAACATCGTTCCTACACAATAATATGTCCTAATGATAGAGCTTGTGATAAAGTGAGAGAGAGAGAGAGCATCAGAGGACAATTGTTTAATATGAAATGTTGGACTCGTTCCTGTATTCTGAGACACAGAGATCCATCTAGGGCCCCTTCAGCAATGAACCCATGCATGATACACACTGACACATTGGATTTAATTTTATTTTTTGAGTTGTTTCAGTTGTAATTTTTATTGTAATTTTTTTTCATCTAAATTTTCAATTTATCAGACATTTGGCAGCAGACCCCCTTATCCAGGGCGACTTACACTTATCTAATTTATACAACAGAGCCATTGAGGGTTAAGGGTTAACCCCAAACACACTACATAAAAGCAGTATACTTACTATGGGAGTGTGTAGAGACTTAATAAACAATTTTGGTACATTAAAGTAAAACCAGATCAACTAACTACTTAGTGACTTCAAATATTATAAAACCAACCCAGACAGCAGAGAAACATCCAGCTAATAATAGTACAACATACACAAATATCATTCTTAAAATTGTTTAACTCTTTTTCCCAGAGCCAAAAAATGGAATTTTCCCCCTTTTTTTTTTTAGTTGTGTCCATGCTCAGCATTGAATGTTGTCATGTCTACTCCATAGTGGTGTTTATTATGAAGCTCAAATGAAAGTAGACACTCAGGACTTTAAGAATTTGTAGTTTTTCACAAGTATTTCTGTTTTTCCCTAGCCTACTAGGGGCAACATATTCATAGAAAAGTTCTATAAAATCAAAAACATTTATTTTTCATACAAATGTAATTAGTGATATTCAACCCATTTCTGCTTTTTGAGACGCCCCAAGTGCTTGTTCCTAGGCATCAAAAATTTGAAGGTGTTTATCTTCAACCAATAAATTCTGAGTAAGGTTATCCAACAGAAGGAAAAACACGTGTCACACTGAAAGCCAACAGTGAGTCCTGACTCATTTTATATTGAAAATGTCCCATGAGTCAGTTTCCATTCTGCTGGTGGAACAGAACACCAGTGTACTAGTAAAAAGGGTTAATGATGGAAGCAAATAATGTGTGTATATCATAAATGCAGAAAACCATACAGTCATAGAGACAGTCTATATATATATATATATATATATATATATATATATATATATATATATATATATATAATATATATAAGAGAGAGAGAGAGAGAGAGAGAGAGAGAGAGAGAGAGAGAGAGAGAGAGAGATTGATTTCATTTGTGATTGTGCTTGTGTGTGTGCATGTGCATGTGTGTGTGTGTGTGTGTCTGTATTACTGCAGGTGTTACCTCTCCCATGGGTTTCCTTGAATGAGAAAGCTCAGTAGGAATAAATATTGGAGTCTAATTATCACTGCATTATCCAGGTCCTCACACCAGGGAAAATATCTCCCACAGTGGGAAATTCAGCAGCAGGGAGTTCTGTACTGAAAGGCAAGATTTTACACTAGGCTAGATTTCCCCCTTCAGTTTATTTTCATTTTGTGCAGCACTTCTAAGAGTTGTCGTTGTTACAAAGCAGCTTTACAGGAAGGTGAGTTACATGTTGAACTAACATCAAATCCTTAAGATCACATGGAAGATCACTGTAATAATAGTACAGCTCTATAGGATTTGTATATAGTTATGTTTTCTTCATGGATTTCTCCTTGCAACGTTGCTTCTCAGTCCCTAATTAATAACAAGAATTATTTGTACATGATTCTTGTTATTTCTGTTGTTGTTCTCATTAACGCCATTTACTCAGCAGACACAAACTTCAAAGATTATGTTGTTGAAGTCCTTTACTTTTTTTATTGGGCATTTTTCACTTTCATTTACAACAGACACAAAGCAGAAATTTGCAGAAATCTGGATGTAGATTTAGAACCGTTATGAACAAGCCAGAGTTGACTGGAGAGAAAACACTTAAAAAATTTCTTCATGATGTCAAAAGACAAACTGTACTGTGTGTTGAAAGGATGCCTTAACCCTCCAAATTTTACATGGAAATTGTTTTTTTACCCAGAGGTGGAAAAATGGATTTTGCACCAGGTTTGTTGTGTCCATATTCTGCATTGAATGTCTTTTTCACATCACACTCCACAGTGGTAGTTAATATGAAGCTCATATAAGTTAGACACTCAGGGATTTAAGAATTTGTAGTTTTTCATTAGTATTTCCGTTTGTACCTAGCCTACTAGTGGTAGTAGTTTCTAAAAGTAAATAATGATATCAAACCCATTTCTGCTCTTTGAGACACCGCAAGTGCTTGTTCATATGCACTAAAATTTCAACCACTAAAATTCTGAGTGAGGTTATCCAATAGAGGAACTACAAACATCTCACTCTGAAAGCCAGCAGACTCATTTTATATCAGACTTGCAGCCAGAAAATCATTTTTGTTTATACTGATTGTACAGTTCTTGGTAAAGTCTATTTTGTTTACATAGTAATTAACCAGTAACTTTTCTCTCCTCTATGTGGCTGGCACAAATCTTACCCTCCCACTGCAAGCCAAGCTGTGCAGCACATGCAGCAGTCTGCAGTGCTACACTGCTTAGTTTTTATTATATTATAATGTTATATTATTTTTTTTTACCTCTTAAATACTATCACTAACTATCTGTCTAAAATCACAATGTTTTAGAACTTGGGCCAAGCAGTTTTTATTCTAGTTTGCTGATGGACAGTTTTTCCCCATTCATGCATTAATATTTCATTTTTTATCTTTTGAAAAAAGGGAAGTTAAAGGTCGAGGGTTTGTTGTTGGAGGGGAGATAGGAAATACCAAAAATAAATATTTAAAAGACGGTATCAGATCTATCAACCTGTAAGTATTTTTTTTTCTTTTTGCAAGAGCTGTGCATTTTAACCTGAGATTTCACTGGAATGTTATTCAGAATACATTAAATTACCTGTCTTCATTCGTAAGTGCTGTAGGGGATTTATTTATGTATTTAATGATTTATCTGAAACATTTCACTCTTTACATAATTAGATTTTTTTCCCTTAGATACATTCTTATGTTATGAAATATAATTATGAAATCCCTTAAATGAAGATTGCTGACAGTTTCAGCTATGTATTGTAGGAGGGTCTATTGGAGGAAACACACTTTAGCACTGAATGGAAATAGCATCATGAAAAGGGTCATTAACCAGCAGGACAAACAAATTAAAAGCTAAAGTATTGCAATGTCATAAAAGAAATGCTTTTATTTTTTTTTATTTTTTTTTACATGCAATAGAAAAGCAGTGTGCTGGCATTATCCATGTCACCTGGTCATTACTCTTAATCCCACCATCTGCTCTGAAATGCAAACACAATCTCAAGATACCAGAAATCCAATACCCGTCATCGCCAACATGCCTCACCACCGCTGTCAAAACCTAATTTGATTTATTAAGATTATCCTGCAAGGTTGGAAAAATGGCACCAAAAAATCTGTGTAACCTTTTCAATGTTGGATAATGAAGTTAAAAAAAAGACAGCAGCTGAAGAAGTTACAACACAGCCCATGTCTGGTAATGAAATGATTAATACCACAGAGAAAATAATGACATCGAGTTGACCAGTTAAAATGTTATGTGACTCAAATCAAACCATTGATGACAATGTGTGACTTTAGGCACTGTCTTGGGCTTTACTCTGGGTATAACTACAGATAAAATGGAAGAACAGGTGCATATTGCTACTATATTTACTGTATATAGTATGTAATGTCATAATATCTTGTTTAGTTTCTATAAAAAAGTACAGTTACTCTTGTCGGGATATTACAAAGTAGCATATGTACTTGGAAGCATTATTTTATTGTTATTACTATGAGAAAGATGAAAGAATAGCTACTAATTCCTTTACATTTTTCATAGTATTACAAAGGAACTACTTAAATGTACATGTAGTACTATTGTTTTTGTCTGATTATGGTATGAATAATAGGAAGTATGTCATAGGAAAACAGAAAGGCAAGCAGGCTGCATGGACACAGATGCAGGATGCAGCCCCAGATGTGGGCTTTTCTTTATTTAAATCCCAGAAGACAAATCTAAAACAGGAAAAGGGGAAATCACATCAAAACAGGCTGTGGTTGAAAAAATATGGCAAGAAAAGGGCCACACAAGCTAGGTAGGCTACAACAGGTTCAAAAACAGGCAAAACAGGGCTGCATTCAAGATGTTTATAATATTGTGGACTCACACAAAACACACAAACCGTATACTCTATGAAGACTATAACACATACAAGGGTTTAAATAGATGCATAAATCAAAGATGAAACTGAAAACGTGTAAGCTTAATCAGGATACATGAGGGAAACTCTCAATGACAAAACGAGCAGAGACAAGACATGAATCAAAACAAAAGGTAAACAAAACAATGAAAACTTGGAACAAAAGTGTAAGTGTAATTGAGTGCTGTAGTGCTGCAGACTGCTGCATGTGCTGTGCAGCTCAGCTCACAGTGCGAGAAAATTTGTGACAACCACATAGAGGAAAGGAAAGTTGCAGGTTAATTATTATGTTAAAAAAAACAACAGCAACTTTATTTTGTAGTCCAATGAGTTTCTTTTAATTAGTATAAACAAATGAATGATTTTCTGGCTGTGTCTGATATAAAATGAGTAATAGTAGCTACCTGGAGTTGCCTAAGACAGTGCAGGACCCAATGTAGCTGCTGAAATCACTAGCTTGATTCTAGCCTGAAATCAGTAACATGACCATCTCCCTCCTGAGCCTGTACTGATTTGTCCGTTGTGATTTTGCTGAAATGGAAGCATATGCAGGAATACTTGGATATTACAGTAGTACAAAAAGTTGGACTCGCACAGCAGTCTGAGAGACTTAGTGTAAAAATAAGGATCCTGCAGGGAGTAATTGGCTGCTTGATGAATTGTATTGTATTGGCAGAGCTTGTGCTTAGGAAGGCTTTGTGCCATAATGTGCACAGCTCAAGGGCAGGGCTTTATTGGTTTTCTGTTTGCCTCACCACTCGCTCATTTCCTCTCGTTTCACCTGAACACTACCAGCTGCTACTAATTAATGCACTACGAGAAGTTATTAATCATTCAGTCAATAGTACAGAAAGCAGTCTGTTCGCTTCATGCCAATGAAAGCAGAACAAATTTTCTAGCACTTTTAAATTTGCCATTTTTTTCCAAACAGTATAAAATACACATGTGATTTTGCTTCTTAAGTGTTAATTAGATTACATATAATGATATTTTGTCTGGAATGTTTGGTTTGCAATCATAATTCCATTATTTTAGAGGAATTAAAAACTGTAGTTTGTAATGAGTCTGTGTTGTAAACACTCTTGTGAGTGTGATCTTCCTTCTACTTCCTCTGAAGTAGACCTGAGGCAGATGTGGAGACACTTACTAGTCTGGAGCTCATGTTTGAAGTAGAAAAGAGGGTGGACACTGAGGTTTTGATTCGTAACTGGAATATACATGAGCCAAAAAGGCTGAGAAAAAAATATTAAAGGTTTAGTTATGGAAGGAGTTTGGAGTTTTGTCAGAAGCCTTTCAGATGGCCTTAGAGATGTTCTAACAACAAACATTAGATATATCCCCATTGTCTTGCTGTGTGGTTTTGGTAATTGGTGCTAATAGTGGACAGTTGTTACGGTAGGTAGTGTCTGGCAAGATGGAACAGACTCAACGCGAGGTTAGACATAGACAGGGGTTTATTAACAAAAGAACATATAACATGGAACAACCGCACGACACTACTCACGCCACTTCAAACAAGGACTAGCAAATCATAAGGGTACAGACACCACTATAAATAGGGGAAGTAATCACAGGGAACATTGGGATCAGGTGAACAGAGGCGGGAACACATTAGGATAAGGCGGGGCTAGAACAGACACTTGGCAGACATAAACAAAAACAAACATGACAAGACAACCCCTGCTGAAAGCCCCCTAGTGGTTCTACAAAGAATCTTGCCCACCGTAACAACAGTAACTGCAGTAACAGTAACACTAACTGAATGTATAGTTTTTATATCTTTGACTCGGCTGATATACCGGTAAATAGAAGGGTGGAAAAGAGACCCCATCATTTTCAGGCATCAGATGTGCAAGAAAAATAAAATAAAATAAAATAAAAAACAACCTTAGCCCATAGTTAAAATATTGCTGTTTATAAATCTAGAAACTTTCAAACAAATGCACGTAATTTCTCATTTATGTGTGATATGCTCTAAATTGTCCGTAGTGTGTGATTGCGTGAGTGAATGAGAGTGTGTGTGTGCCCTGCGATGGGTTGGCGCTCCGTCCAGGGTGTATCCTGCCTTGATGCCCTATGACGCCTGAGATAGGCACAGGCTCCCCGTGACCCGAGTGTAGTTCGGATAAGCGGCAGACAATGAATGAATGAATGTGTGATATGTATGATTTTTCAAAAATGTGAATACTGTACTGTTAGTTTATCACTAAGCAGAAAAGTTAAAAATGTATATTATTTTGCTGAACTCATGCCTTTGTTTTGCTGGTATTGTGATTTGTTTTTTAATTAGACACAATAAAATAAGTTGGCAGCAATAGAGTAGAAAGTAACTCTGTTGATTAATGCAGTGCTTCTTTTAGTGGCATTCTTCCTGCGTAGAATATACATGATTTACTGTTTTGTTCCTGCTTTTACTAATGAATGTAAAAATTTTAGAGAAAGAGTAGTGTCTGTATGAAGACCATTAGCTTGATTTGTGAACTCTGATCCAGTAGCTTAAAGGTTGGTAGGTTGCAAAATAGTTGAGCTGTAAGATTTGTATCCATTCTTGGACTCAAGACATTTGTCTGTATTGATTTGGACTTGTCTCTGAAAATTGGCATAAGTACTTGGACTTGGATTTATTTTCGTAACTAATTATGGATTTGGTCTAGGCTGAGAGTTTGTAAAAAATAATGGTCATGTTGTTTTTTCTTTACACATGCAAAAAGTTTGACAAGAAATATATAAATGAAGCTGTAACAGAATATGAATAATCATGCATTAATAGCTGAATTAATGCTTACTTAATTCTGAACTAATGATGAGGTAAGGCATGTACTAATCACAAACTAATGAGTTAACCCTAACTAACATGGTTCTTGTGGGTTCATGCATGAATAATGACAGGTATGTACATGTTTTAAGTAATGTATTAAGTAACACATAGACTAAATAAAATCTATAAGCAGGAAAATTAATTAAACTTGCATCATTTCAAATCATTTATATAATCTGCCATAGGCAGTTGCATACACAAACATCACTGGATGGTGCAGAAATTATTTTCATAATTTACACTGATCCTCCTTATCAAACCTAGAAAGACTCATGAATAATAAACACCAATCATTTCATCTCAACCTGTTTTGCATCAATCTTCATCCATTTCTCTTCCAATCCCACTGTAGTACTAGTAAGGGCTCCGGGTGAAAACTGGGACACTAGGACCTGGGGCTGTGCTCCTTTACCTGCAAAGCAATTAATACAGTAACATTTATTCATTTAGCAGACGTTATTATCTTTTAACATATTAAACCATTATTCTATAAGATTGTTTCCCAGTGTTTGAGTCTCTGTGTGTTAATTAATACATAAAATAACAAAAGTATTAACGTGTACATAAAGTAGTTATTATTCACGCATGAAAACAATGGATTACATTACGTTTTAATTTTTCAAAACTTGAGTTCAATATCCAAAACTTGTCATGACAAATGGAGTTAAAGACAAGAAATATGTTCACATAACTTAATCATGTTGTAGTGTAAAGTTACTGGAAAGTGTTACCAGTAATAACAATTATCACTGGGAGACAGGTGTTACGGGGATGTGGTAGCTTAGTGGTTAAGGTGCTGGACGAGTGATTGGAAGGTTGTGAATTCAAATCCTAAATACACCAAGCTGCCACTGCTGGGCTCCTGAGCAAGATCCTTAACCCTCAGTTGCTCATTTGAATGAAATGAAATAAATTGTCAGCTTCTCTGGATAAGGGCATGCGCCAAATGCAAAATATAGTTCGATTTTGATTCTGACTTGGTATCAACTTTGTTAAAACTCTTTCTTGACTTGATCTTAACTAGACCTGGTCTTGGACATACAACTTCAGGCTTGACTAAAGCATTACTAAGGTCATTACAAATTAGTATTTTTAACAGAATATTATAGGTGGTGTTTTCTATCTAGCAAAATACCTTTGTTGTGATGCACTGACATGTTCATTTGTGTTATTCTTTTGTTATTTTGTCTTCATTGTTTCTGTGTGTTGTGCTCCAGGCATATTACTCCACAGAAAAGTGTGTGTTATTTTGTTCACTGTAGTTGTGTAAGAATGTGAAAAATGTTATGATTTATTTTATCAATGCAAGGAAAGACAGCACCACTGAAGCAACAGGTTCATCATGTTTACTGGACCGAGATAAATTCTCATGGCTGCTTTTTCCCCAGGGATGATTTGGGCCTGGAGGTAAACGAGAGAGAGATTAAAGTGAATGTCAGGAGTGTATAAAGAAAGCTCCTGGTTCATGGTACACTGCTGCTCAAGCTGCTACTCCTACACATATTTTTTTAATGCTGTTGCTCTTGTTTAAGTACCACTTCACCTAGAGCACCATTGTGACAAGAGCTGTACCACAGCCAGCAACTGCATTAGCACCTCATAGAGCACCCACGTTAACAAGTGCAAATGTTTCTGAGGTGGTTCAGACCCTGCGGCTGGTTGATAATAATCACATTCAATATCCTCAGCTGGCATTTCACACAAGTAAATGTAAAAGATCTACATGCAAATGAGGATAGAGATGCTGAATGAATCATTTGTGCATTTTCACCACACGTTATCACAGCCCAAGCAGTTTCCCACCAGCAGACTCACCTGAAAAAGTCTGGCCTCCAGCTCAGCTCTGATCTCACACCAGCACACACAATAAACATCAAGACTTCTCTCAACTCAAATTATAAATCTCTCTCTCATTTCAACATGGGCAGGCAAAACATTTTATGACTGGTTTTAGGTTTAGCACTAAAATGGATGCAGGAAAAAATGTCACATTAAGCGGCAATGTTTTCATTTCAGTTACAATTTATCATATATTTGTTTCAGATGCATACTACAGAGATAGGAATTAGATATGTTTAAAATTGAGTTTTAAATTTAAAAGCTATGGCAATATTTTGGCAGGGAAAGTTTCTCATATTCTGATGCCTTGTGATTGTTGTACAGTAGGTCACTGTGTGTGTATATGTGTGTGTAGGAAGATGGCCACGATTATTATGTAATTTTAAGCTAAGATTACTTAGAAGTTACTTTCCCTGCTGTTAACCTAAACCTGGAGTGTGTCTGTGTACAGCAGCACTGATGAATGGAGTAATGAATTCTTCTTCTTTTTATTACTATTATTATTAGACTCCTGACTCCCCCCTTCAATGCCCACGAAGGAAATAAACACATAATAACTCATAAACAAGACAAAAATGCTGCATCCTTTATTCATTTTAATGGATTTGTCTTGAAAGAGTGTGAAACAGTGTCTCAGAGTCTCAGTTCTCATCATAACACACAGCGGACATTAAATCATTGCTGTTTCAACACACTGACTCCAAGCTAATATTAAACCTCACTGTGGGTGAGCATAGCGATATCTTACACTCTGGTTATTGAGAAGATGATGACATAGTGTAAATTTATCCCGTATAAATTTGGGTATGTTGAATTTTACGCTTTATTCATCCTCATAAACCAAATTTGCTCTAGCTAATGAGTCTGTATAAACAGTGGTGTGAAAAAGTGTTGGCGCCCTTCCTGATTTCTTATTTTTTTGCATGTTTGTCACACTTTAATGTTTCAGATAATCAAACACATTTAAATATTAGTCAAAGATAACACAAGTAAACACATCATGCAGTTTTTAAATGAAGGTTTTTATTATTAAGGGAAAACAAAATCCAAAACTACATGGCCCTGTGTGAAAAAGTATTTGCCCCCTAAGCCTAATAACTGGTTGGTCCACCCTTAGCAGCAACAACTGCAATCAAGCGTTTTTGATAACTTGCAATGAGTCTGTTACAGCACTGTGGAGGAATTTTGGCCCACTCATCTTTGCAGAATTGTTGTAATTCAGCCACATTGGAGGGTTTTTGAGCATGAACCACCTTTTTAAGGTCATGCCACAGCATCTCAATCAGATTGAGGTCAGGACTTTGACTAGGCCACTCCAAAGTCTTCATTTTGTTTTTCTTCAGCCATTCAGAGGTGGACTTGCTGGTGTGTTTTGGATCATTGTCCTGCTGCAGAATCCAAGTTCGCTTCAGCTTGAGGTCACAAACCTACCGATCTATCAGTCTGGAAAAAGTTATAAAGCCATTTCTAAAGCTTTGGGACTTCCGCGAACCACAGTGAGAGCCATTATCTACAAATGGCGAAAACATGGAACAGTGGAGAACCTTCCCAGGAGTGGGAAGTGACAACTCATCCAGTAGGTCACAAAAGACCCCACAACAACATCCAAAGAACTGCAGGCCTCACTTGCCTCAGTTAAGGTGAGTGTTCATGACTCCACCATAAGAAAGAGACTGGGCAAAAATGGTTTGCATGGCAGAGTTCCAAGACGAAAACCACTGCTGAGCAAAAAGAACATAAAGGCTCGTCTCAGTTTTGCCAGAAAACATCTTGATGATGCCCAAGACTTTTGGGAAAATACTCTGTGGACTGACGAGACAAAAATTGAACTTTTTGGAAGGTCTGTGTCCCATTACGTCCGGCGTAAAAGTAACACCGCATTTCAGAAAAAGATCATCATACCAACAGTGAAATATGGTGGTGGTAGTGTGATGGTCTGGGGCTGTTTTGCTGCTTCAGGACCTGGAAGACTCACTGTGATAAATGGAACCATGAATTCTGCTGTCTACCAAAAAATCCTGAAGGAGAATGTCCAGCCATCAGTTTGTGACCTCAAGCTGAAGCGAACTTGGGTTCTGCAGCAGGACAATGATCCAAAACACACCAGCAAGTCCACCTCTGAATGGCTGAAGAAAAACAAAATGAAGACTTTGGAGTGGCCTAGTCAAAATCTTTATTAAATCTTATGTGAACCTTGACAGTTTTTTTTTTGGTTAAGGTGAGTAGGAGGTCTAGATCATGGCAAGGATGAAAGGGCTGCAAGGAAAGCTAGTGCATCTTTATGAAGGAAATCATTATGTCCAGAATATTCTTAAAAATCGTTTTAGGAGAACGGGTATAAATATGCAAAATGCTGCAGCAAGGCTGACTATGAATATGTATTGGATTTCATATTCCTCAGCAGTAGGATCTTTTTGTATTATGTCTCTTGCTTTCACTCTTTCACTTTCATTCACCTGAATATCTTTACTCTTTCATTACCTTTAAATCAAATACCAGCTATCAATGAAGCCAGATAAATTAGTCATGGTGTCTTTAACCTTGTCCCTTTCTCTTATCAACACTAAAACCAAAACAAATCGACTTTCAAAACGGTGTCTACACATCAATTACACATCAAAGGAACTGCATCATATGAGAGTTTGGTATCTCCCTGACCTTCATAAACTCTCCTGCCAATATTTCATTTCACTCCACCAGCTGATGTCATGCTGCTTCTGAAGTTTAAACCATATTGAATTGCAGTCAGGAGATATGTTTTTAATCAGCGACTGACCTGCAAGGTTTTTTTTTCTCTCTAGCAGCTCAGCAGGACCCAAACCAGTCCTTTCATTTATCACAGCACATACAGGAGGCTGCAGCATCAATGCTGAAAGGTTTTTCCTTTGATTTCATCTCAAATTACAGACAATGCGGAACAATCTGCATAGATAAAACATTGAATAGAAGCTCTAGGCTTGGTGGCACAGCCACCTCACAGGTCCATGTTCATGAGATCAGGATGTTTTCTCCGTATTTGTGTGGGTTTCTCTGGTTTCCTCCTACTTCCTAAACACACATATTCATAGGTGGATTGGTGTAAAGTTCAAGAGACACCACCTGATCTCTGTGGTAGTCACTATCTTCCATGTGCGGTTTATAAGACCCACATGTAGGATAAATTAAAAACTCTGCTTTATTAACAAAACTAAAACAATACTTAGACAGAACACTGGAGAAATACAACGTGAGTAACAAAAATGTAACTTCACCTTGGGAACCTGAAAACACAACAGCGTCTGACCAAACCACACGAACAACAAACAATGACTTACAAAGACAGATAAATGGGGAACAAGTGACACGACAGGAAAGTGGAACAATACAAAGGGCGTGGCACAACACACATGGGGAATACAGGAAAAAAGCAGGCTATGGTGAATTGGCTGCCAACTGGTTTGGCAGGGAACTGTCCTAGTAGCTCCTGACAATTGGCTACTCTGAAAATGTTTCTGTATGGTGTCCTGTGATGGACTGGTATCCAGTTGTTTCTGATATTAGCTCTGGATCCAATGTAATCATCACTACACCATTTCATGTAAACTTACATAAATAGTTCACATGCTGCCTTAAAAATGTGAGTCAACTCAACTTGAAGATGAGCTTTGTTTGAACTCACAAGTCATCAAGACAATGGATTACTTTAAGTTTTAACTTTTGAAGACTTAGAAACTTGAGTTCAACATCCAAAACTTGTCATGGCATTCGGAGTTAAAGAGAGGAAATGTAGTCATTTCACATAACTTCATTGTACGACATAAAATCCATCAGTAATGCCCCACTTGTTATTAGTAAAATCTATCAGTAATACCCTTGTGACTTGTGACTACAGCGGTTGTTAGGACATTAAACTTCATCACGCTGAACAGGAAAACTCCTCTACTACAGCCTGTTTATATTAATAAAACGCTTTTTCAAACTTTCAACTCCAACTGTTCATTTATTTAGATTCATCCACAAAAAGAGCAGAGTTACTCTTATCAGGGAACATGATTTTAAATAAAGAGTGAAAAAGCTTCCTGATGGTGACGTTGAAGTCATGTGACCATTGTGTAGTTTGTGTGTAACTGATTGCAATCTGAATGAATTTAGGCTTCATAATAGTTGAGCAAAGCGTGTAAGAATCACAAACTTGTATTGGTTGCAGAGCTTATTTTCAAGAATAACCCAAAAGCCAAGGGGAAAATCCTACTGGCTTATTGTCAATGGAAGGATGTTGATGAGCTGCTGCTAATTTACCCTGTCATCAGTCAGTAAAAACAAATAACAACAAATCAGTGTATGAGTGTGAATCTGTTTTGTCTTTGTCCTCAAGTGGAATGTGTTACTGATTTCTTGGCATGCTTGTTGTATAATCAGAGACACAGTAAATAATCGTCTTGTCTGGAATGTCCACTGCACCATGGCTCATAAAACACTTCACTTAAAAGCACTGATCATGTTTAGTGACCATAAACCAGACAAGAGCATTCATTCTGGCTTATCAGTCATGACATTTTAATGACTTTCTCTCTGCCGATGACTGATGTTTTAATATTATATTATTAAACTGTCACTGAGCCATCACGAATTCACATGAAAACAGTTCCGCTCACTTATCACATGACTGAATTAGAAACTGGCATCAAGGAAGGCACAGGCTGAGCAGCTCTTCTGATCTGCTGAGAAATTAGAAGACCACATGAAATCACAGTAGATAATGATCATTAGATAAAGAACATAAAAAAGACAAAACAAAACAGATGACCTTTTCTCCAGCCAAGCCCAAGCTAAACTCTGCTCAATACGCCTGCATATGAAATACAAGGGTTACTATGGAAACCGAAAGGACACCATATATTGCATCCAAACACTAAAAAGTAATTATACTAAAAGTAATGGAGAAACTCAGTATAGTGGGATGATGGTAATGTATAATAAAATTATTCATTCATTCATTGTCTACCGCTTATCCGATCTACTCTCGGGTCACGGGGAGCCTGTGCCTATCTCAGGCGTCATTGGGCATCAAGGCAGGATACACCCTGGACGGAGTGCCAACCCATTACAGGGCACACACATACTCTCATTCACTCACGCAGTCACACACTACGGACAATTTAGAGATGCCAATCAACCTACAATGCATGTCTTTGGATTGGGGGAGGAAACCGGAGTACCCGGAGGAAACCCCCGAGGCACGGGAAGAACATGCAAACTCGGTCGAGGCCCGGGTTAACAACAACCGCCATCGGCGCCGTTGACCTACAGGGCGCCGGTGGAAATTGGGCTACTGTTGGTCGAAGAAGTAGAGGAGGGAGGAGAGTGCACAGACAGAGAGAGAAGAGGAAAGGTAAGAGTGTAGGACTGAGAATAGGAACACTGAATGTTGGTACTATGACAGGGAAAGGTAGAGAGCTGGCTGATATGATGGAGAGAAGGAAGGTGGATATACTGTCTGTACAGGAGACCAGGTGGAAGGGTAGCAAGGCTCGTAGTATAGGAGCAGGATTCAAGCTGTTTTATTATGGTGTGGATAGTAAGAGAAATGGGGTAGGTGTGGTCCTGAAGGAGGAGTTTGTGAGGAATGTTCTGGAGGTGAAGAGAGTGTCAGACAGGGTGATGAGTCTGAAGTTAGAGATTGAAGGGGTGATGTTGAATGTTGTTAGTGGTTATGCCCCACAGATAGGTTGTGAGTTAGAGGAGAAAGAGAGATTCTGGAGTGAATTAGATGAGGTGATGGAGAGTATTCCCACCGGTGAGAGAGTGGTGATAGGAGCGGATTTTAATGAACATGTTGGTGAGGGGAACACAGGTGAGGAGGAGGTGATGGGCAAGTTTGGATTTAAGGAAAGGAACCTTGAAGGACAGATGGTAGTGGACTTTGCTAAGAGGATGGACATGGCTGTGGTTAACACTTATTTTCAGAAGAGGGAGGAACATAGAGTGACTTACAAGTGTGGAGGTAGGAGAACACAGGTAGACTACATCCTATGTAGAAGAGGCAATCTGAAAGAGATTAGTGACTGTAAAGTGGTAGTGGGAGAGAGTGTAGCCAGACAGCATAGGATGGTGGTGTGTAGGATGACTCTGATGGTCTGTAAGACGAAGAGGCCAAAGATAGAGAAGAAAACCAAGTGGTGGAAGCTGAAAAAGGAGGAATGTTGTGAGGAATTTAGACAGAAGTTGAGGCAGGCTCTGGGTGGTCAGGTAGTGCTGCCAGATGACTGGGAAACTACAGCAGAAGTGATCAGGGAGACAGGGAGAAAGGTGCTGGGTGTGTCATCTGGAAGGAGGAAAGAAGATAAGGAGACTTGGTGGTGGAATGAGGAAGTTCAGGATAGTATCCAGAGGAAGAGGTTAGCCAAGAAGAAGTGGGACATGGACAGGACCGAAGAGAACAGACAGGAATACAAGGAGTTACAGCGCAGAGTGAAGAGGGAGGTGTCTAAGGCCAAGCAGAAGGCATATGACGAGTTGTACACTAGGTTAGACACTAGAGAAGGAGAGAAGGACTTGTACAGGTTAGCTAGGCAGAGGGATCGAGATGGGAAGGATGTGCAGCAAGTTAGAGTTATTAAGGATAGAGATGGAAGGGTACTCACAAGTGAGGAGAGTGTACAGAGGAGATGGAAGGAATACTTTGAGGAGCTGATGAATGAGGAAAATGAGGGGGGAAAAAGAGTAGAAGGGGTGAACTCTGTGGAACAGAAAGTAGATAAGATTAGAAAGGATGAAGTCAGGAAGGCTTTGAAGAGGATGAAAAGTGGAAAGGCAGTTGGTCCTGACAACATCCTGGTGGAGGTCTGGAAGTGTCTAGGAGAGGCAGCAGTGGAATTTTTAACTATTGTTCAACAGGGTTTTAGAGAGTGAGAGGATGCCTGAGGAATGGAGAAGAAGTGTGTTAGTGCCGATCTTTAAGAATAAGGGTGACGTGCAGAGTTGCAGCAACTATAGGGGGATAAAGTTGATGAGCCATACAATGAAGCGGTGGGAAAGAGTAGTGGAAGCTAGGTTAAGGAAGGTAGTGGAAATTTGTGAGCAGCAGTATGGCTTCATGCCCAGAAAGAGCACAACAGATGCAATTTTTGCTCTGAGAATTTTGATGAAGAAGTATAGGGATGGTCAGAGGGAGTTGCACTGTGTGTTTGTAGACTTGGAGAAAGCGTATGACAGGGTGCCAAGAGAAGAGCTGTGGTACTGTATGAGGAAGTCAGGAGTAGCAGAGAAGTATGTCAGAGTGGTGCAGGACATGTATGAGAGGAGCAGGACAGTGGTGAGGTGTGCTGTAGGTCAGACAGAGGAGTTCAAAGTGGAGGTGGGACTGCATAAGGGATCGGCTCTGAGCCCCTTCCTGTTTGCTATAGTGATGGACCAGTTGCCAGAGGAGGTCAGACAGGAGTCTCCTTGGACGATGATGTTTGCAGATGACATTGTGATCTGTAGTGAGAGCAGGGAGCAGGTGGAGGAAAACCTGGAGAGGTGGAGGTTTGCGCTGGAGAGAAGAGGAATGAAAGTCAGTCGTAGTAAGACTGAGTACATGTGTGTGAATGAAAGGGAGGGAAGTGGAACAGTAAAGTTACAGGGTGAAGAGGTGAAGAAGGTACAGGAGTTTAAGTACTTGGGGTCAACAGTCCAGAGTAATGGAGAGTGTGGGAAAGAGGTAAAGAAGCGAGTGCAGGCAGGTTGGAATGGGTGGAGAAAGGTGTCGGGAGTTCTGTGTGATCAGAAAATATCAGCGAGAATCAAGGGGAAGGTGTACAGGACAGTGGTGAGACCAGCCATGCTGTATGGTTTAGAGACAGTGTCACTGAGGAAGAGACAGGAGTCAGAGCTAGAGGTAGCCGAGCTGAAGATGTTGAGGTTCTCTTTGGGAGTGACAAGATTGGACAGGATTAGGAACGAGTACATCAGAGGGACAGCTCATGTTGGACGTTTGGGGGACAAATTTAGGGAGGCCAGATTAAGATGGTTTGGACATGCTCAGAGGAGGGAGAGTGAGTATATTGGTAGGAGAATGTTGGACATGGAGCTGCCAGGCAGGAGGCAAAGAGGAAGGCCAAAGAGGAGGTATATGGATGTAATTAATGAGGATATGAAGCTAGTGGGTGCAAGTGTTGAGGATGCAGAAGATAGGGATAGGTGGAGAGAGATGATTTGCTGTGGCGACCCCTGAAGGGAAAAGCCGAAAGAAGAAGAAGAAGATACATCAGCGCTGTTGAATTCTCAATTCTGGTCAGAAGGTGTTGATTCATTTCCTGCAAAAGCAACACTTACAGTAGAGCTCTAGGTAACAGTTAGAGGTAAATCTTACTTTAATCATTCACATCTTTAGGATGGAGAATTTCATAGGTTCTCCATAACATGAAAAGCTGTATTTATTTTTGTCTTATGAAATTTGTGAGAGAATAATAGAGCTGTCACAGAAGGAACAGCTGTTTGTTACAGACTTAATCCTTGGACGTTCAGTGATGTTATTGTGAAATGATCAACAATGTATAAAATGGAGAAGTGAAATAAAAAAAAAAAAAAAAAAAAAAAAATATATATATATATATATATATATATATATATATATATATATATATATATATATATATATATATATATAAATAAATGTTAGCACTGGCAAATTGCTCTTGTATTAAAATCAGCTAATAATGTTCCCCTTGTTCATGTGATAAATGCACAGGGAACATGTAAACAAGATATTTGAAGATATTAGGTTCCAGCTAGACCTTTTACATTTAAACAGATATATTGCACGGGTTTCTGAGGATACGAGCTCACAGGTGGGTTGATTTCTATATTCAGAAGTTTAGATTTTAATATTCCACTTGCATGTGTGCTGTGGGACATAATTAATGCAATTTCCCGACTTCAGCGATCCCATTACTTTGACCATACAAAGTAAATAACATCTATGCTGTTACAGCTCCTCTGTGGAATACTCTGCAGATGAAGAGCTTACCATAAAGTGAATGAGTTGTGAGAAACATTATCATTAACAAAATCAACAGAAAAGATTTATGAACCTATCTAATGCGAGTCTGGCTTGAAGTCAGATGTTCTTCAGACCATCCTGCTGTGTAAAGTGAATCAGTGAATGTGTGTGTTAATTACAGGGGCTCTGTCTCACACGCTCTTCTCTCTTCTCAACTTTTCTCACTTAATTTATCATCAGATCATTGTTCTGCAATCCGACTCCTTAGAAGCGACAAGCAAATATAATCAGGCCACCTTGGAGAATGATAAATCACCTGTACCCCCCCACCCCACCCCACCCACACACACACACACACACACACACACACACACACACCTTGCAATATTTTCCACACATGTTCTCAACTCAATTAAATTGCTACTATATGGACCTGTCATATCAGACCTGCTCTTGTCATGGTTTGGATGAGATGTGTGGATGAAATTTTAATTCTTAGAGCTAAATCATTTACCCAGGTATTTCTAGAGACACATGGGATATATAACATTATAAATATATCATATGCTAATATCAAACATTAAGATGTTACCCCAGAGACAGATTACTAAACAGAGACAGATGACTGACATACACAATCAGACCATTTTATGGCACTGAAGAACAAAACCTAATCAATCAATCACTCACTCACTCACACAGGCTTCAAAGAGTAATTAGCTAAAGATTAAAGAGATTAATACTTTTACAATGGACATATAAAAAGTTTTACCACAAATGTGTTTAGTGGTATATTGAAAACTAGCAAGCATACATATATACACTGATCAGCCATAACATTATGACCTAATATTGTGTCGGTCCCCCTTTTGCTGCCAAAACTGCCCTGACCCATCAAGGCATGGACTTTACTAGATCCCTGAAGCTGTGCTGTGGTGTCTGGCACTAAGATGTTAGCAGCAGATCCTTTAGGTCCTGTAAGAGAGAGGTGGGGCCTCCATGGATCGGACTTGTTTGTTCAGCACATCTCACAGATGCTCAATTGGATTGAGATCTGGGGAATTTGCAGGCCAAGTCAACATCTCAAATTCATTGTTGTGCTCATCAAACCATTGGTGTCCTTTGACAGCTCTTTGGTCTTGGCCATAGTGGAATTTGGAGTCTGACTTTTTGAGGTTGTGGACAGGTGTCTTTTATACTGATAACGAGTTCAAACAGGTGCCATTAATACAGGTAACGAGTGGAGGACAGAGGAGCCTCTTAAAGAAGAAGTTACAGGTCTGTGAGAGCCAGAAATCTTGCTTTTTTGTAGGTGACCAAATGCTTATTTTCCACCATAACTTGCAAATAAATTCTTTAAAAATCAGACAATGTGATTTTCTGGATTTTTTTTTTCTCATTCTGTCTCTCATAGTTGAAGTGTACCTATGATGAAAATTACAGGCCTCTCTCATCTTTTTAAGTGGGAGAACTTGCACAATTGGTGGCTGACTAAATACTTTTTTGCCCCACTGTATGTATGTACAAACAATGTGCAGTAATGAGGACATGTTAAGAATATAACATGCTGAGCAGGATATATTTATGTAGATATATGCATGTTTATATAGTACAGTATACACAGAATAGATTATGGAGGGAATATACAGTAGTGCAAAGACAGCATTATAAGTTTTGTGTAGTGCCAAGAGGCATAGTGGATAAACAGTGTAATATAAGCTGATTAAAGTGGCACACCTTACACCTAAAGGATGTGATCATATTTACAAGTTGAATGCCACTACACAGTCGGAATTATGAGTTTGAAACTCTGAATTTGCTTTGAGCTCTGAGTTTCTGAGTTGGGGGAATCAACGGATGCATCATCTGTGGTTGATGGTAAATTTGTTAAAAGTGATTGAAATTGTTCACTTGTCTCTGATTCATCTGAATCATCTGATTTCACATTATTTACAATAAAACAAGCTAACTTCCTGCACAAAATACGATATTGTGCATTATACAATTATGATATGTAACAATAGGTTACAGTGGCTTCATAAATTGGTTAAAAGTTTAAAAAGGCAAAACATACCTGATGTGTTTTGTTTGTTCTTCATTTTCTAAAACCTTTGACCAAAGTGACTTGAATGCTCCTGATGTCATAATTACGTCTTTCTGACTCGTCAATACAAACTTCACAGGAGGATGTGAACACAGAGTACGTCTCTCTTTCTCTCACCATCTGAAAAGTCGTTGTACTTCAATTGGAATTATTTAAATTTACTTATTTAGGTGGGTGAAGTTGCCTTTTACATACTATTTGAGATAGATTTCACATCATGTGCCTGTTTAATAATGTTTCCTTATGACCAATTCTCATATATTTAATGCATATATTTAACTGTAATTATAACATCTTGTAAGAGTCTGAGTTAGTCTAGGTTGCCCTTGATCATTAGCAGATTACATGCTCACTCAGTAGCTTACTCAATTGCTCAATAATGCACCTAAATCCTATTGAAAATCAGCCAGTAATTGTTGGTTTCAGAGAGCAAAGAGAAAAGTGCATCCTGGTGTGTCTCTATCTTGAAGAAACAAACAAAATAAACCACACAAAATACACTTTTTCTTAATCCAAGTTGGGAAATTGGAAAATTAACCACCACTGTGGAGTGTGACATGACAAAGACATTCAGTGCTGAACATGGATACAACAAAACAGGCACAAATTCCATATTTTTGGTCTTTAGAAGTGAAACATTATCACAGTAAGTTTAACAAATACAGCTGTTTGAGGATCAGGATGGAGGACTTTGAGCTCCAGAGACATTAACTCTCAGGTGTATAATGTGACCAAACATGTGCACATGGGTACTTTGATTTTCTATAAATAAATCTCTTAAATATAAATGGCCTTATACAGTTTTAGAATTATACAGTGAGCACAACTAATTTATCATTTCATGTCTAAGTAAAAATATAGGACTGTAGTCTCTGTCCTGGATTTCAGTGAGAACATCAACTAGAGGGAAATGAAATCCCCAGTGAGGAACATTTCTGTCTCTGGAGAACTGAAGGAACTCCTCTTGGTGCTAAACTGCCTTGCAGCTCAGAAGATGAGAGTAGAGTTAGAATATTATGATTAATCTCTCCATTAACTGTCAAACTTTATGTTCATGTGGAAAAGTAATAGAAAACATGGAAAATGTTCTCTAGTCACAGAGACTCAGTTTAACCAGGATCAGGTTTCTCCTGTGTTCACAGCATTTCACATATCCTGATATTAAGGGGAATATTTGACGATGTTCTGTTGACATACACCAGTGGGTCACTGATGAGAAAGTGTACAAATCATGTTCACTGTTATGCATCAGTATCAGACCTTTTAATTTAACATTACAAAAGAAAATGAGAATAAGTCAAAGTGTAAGACACATTCAATCTGAAAAAAATAATGTTTATTTGAATAACAATATTTTTAATAAATTATTTTTATTTTATTTTTTATATCTTTATATGTTAGTTTTTTTTAATTAATTATTGTATTTAATAAATTGTATTGTATTTATTTTTATTTTATTCATTTGTCACATTTATTGGATTATATATTTGCTATTTTATTTATTTATTCACTGACGAACACTGCTAAAGAACACCATAAGCTTTTTTTTTCTTCCAAGCAATGTTAAACAACTGCAAGTGACAATTTACTTACATTGAAAAGTACACAATTTATTTGCACTTTTTCTGCTTTGAATTCATCAAGGAAGGATTGAAAATCTAGGACTGCTGCTAAAAAGCTTCTTCAAACAAGATAACTAACTAACTATCTTAGAAGCACTTTACTGTGTTATTGGGCTTGAGTGTTACATACAGCAGGTGTCTTTGTGCAGAGTGCTTTCAGCAGTGTGAGCTGAACAGCAGAAAGCAGTAAAGTACATCCTAATTATTAGAAAGCTTCCAACTAGGTCTCAGATACTGTTCAGTTGGAGTAGTGAGAACTGATGAGTACTGAACACAGAAATTCTTACATGTGCTGGAAGATATGTTTTGTCACATAAAATGTTTTTTTTGCTTTGTTTTCTATTTAATCAGATTTTCCAGGACCATACTGATACTTTATTAATATGATGTGATGCCAGGAAATAATTCTATACAAAAAACCAAGATTATTGAATCAAAACTGAAAATATAAAATGAAAACCTGAGAATATTGAGTGAAAACAGAGGGTTTTGCTTGTCCACATTGATTTTCTGTAGTGTTTTTGTACAGTATACTTTTAACATACATTACTAGAAAATCTGGAAGACTAATTTTAAACAATAATGAATTTAATAATACTTTAGCCAGTGCTTGTATAAAAAGTTTCTTTTCTCTGTTTTGTATTTTTTTACTGTTTTTTATGATCTTAGCAAACAGCCCTTCTAGCTATCTATAATCTATATATCTAAATTAAAGTTTTAACTCAATGGCTTGTTTGGAATAACTTACAGAACATATGGCACATGTAAGTTATTTTTATGCGTTTTTTATTTATTTATTATTTTCCCCTCTTCAGGGAAAAAATTGTTAATTGTTGTGTCTGTTGCTGAATTCTTGGCCAGACCACTCTTGTTTTTAACTAACTAATTAGTCTGTCTGTATATACATGTTTTAACTGTAATTCCTTATCAAGATGTATCTGATTTAAAAATAATAATAATAATAATATGTTAATTGTTCTGTCTTTCTGCCTTCTTGATCAAGTCACCCATATTTAATCTCAATGAGTTTACTAAGTATTAAGTAACTAATCTATCTATCTATCTATCTATCTATCTATCTATCTATCTATCTATCTATCTATCTATCTATCTATCTATCTATCTATCTATCTATCTATCTATCCATCCATCCATCCATCCATCCATCCATCCATCCATCCATCCATCCATCCATCCACCCACCCACCCACCCACCCACACACACACACACACACCCACACATACATACATACATAGATACATCCATCCATACATACATACATACATACATACATACATACATATTACACCATTAGAGTACCATCTGAGATCAGAGTGCCTTTGCTACTGATGGTGAACTGAAAAAGATCATAAACATCAGCCACAGGACAGAAGCTTATATGATAAATCCCCAGACACACACTGTGCAAAGCCAAAGAGATATCATAAAGCACAATCTGATACCCTGTGACCTCTTTTCATTCCCACCAGCTCTCACTGATTCCGACTCAGCAATCTGTGCATGACTTCAAGTTACTTTCATATTAAATCTGTAGTTAATTGTGTAAAACACTGAGTACATACTGTATATTTTATACTCTTTTAGAAATGTCTCAGTCAGGTAGAGTCAACAGAAAGCTGGGTTATTATAGGTTGCTCTTTAGCTCAGCAGTCTATCTGTATACTAACTAAACATTCTTTAGGCAATTGTGTATGATAAATAGACCAATCATGTTAGGCTATAAAGCATGTAAAGAGGATCAAATTTCAACTGAAAGCTTTGCATTAAACTTACCCAACCTGAAACAGCAAGTTTGTGGCTGTTCACAGGTCTTCTGTATGTATTTTAGTGTGTGGTGATGGCGAGCTGTAATCATGGCTCATTGTAATGTTATTAGTGGCATCATTTGGATAAAAGCTAAGTGAATGAAGAACCTTTTATTCATTCATTGTCTACCGCTTATCTGATCTATTCTCGGGTCACGGGGAGCCTGTGCCTATTTCAGGCGTCATTGGGCATCAAGACAGGATACACCCTGGACGGAGTGCCAACCCATCGCAGGGCACACACACTCATTCACACACTACAGACAATTTAGAGATGCCAATCAACCTATCACGCATGTCTTTGAACTGGGGGAGGAAACCGGAGCACCCAGAGGAAACCTCAGAGGCACGGGGAGAACATGCAAACTCCACACACACGGCAGAGGCAGGAATTGAACCCCCAACCCTGGAGGTGTGAGGTAAACGTGCTAACCACTAAGCCACCGTGTCCCTAAGAACCGTTTATTTAAATATAATTTTTACAGGGTATAGGACATTGTCACAAAGCAGCTTTAGAAAAATATATACATTCAGGATATAAATGATTCATTTTCAAATTTGAAATGATCCCTAATGAGCAAAACTCCAATGGCAAATTATGTGCAGTTCTGCAGTAACCATATTGGAATTTCTATGAAATCTTAGCAGAATATTTACAATAAAATGATTTAATAATAATTTCCAATACAGCTAATTGAAATTCCAATATCATATCATTCCATCATAATTTTTTTTTTTTGTTGTTTTTTTTAAATCTGGATGAAGGAAGGGTTGGTTGGCGGGGAAAGAGTGAGCTGAGGGGCAGAGAGAGGGAGAATGATACATTTCTGTAAACAAATAAATAGAAAAATAAGGATATTGAAGCAAATTGAAGGATACTTTAGCACAGTCAATAGTGTTCTTATTCTATAATGAAATATTGAAAAATTTGAATTTAGAGACATGTATGAAGTGTTTGATCGGGTTTTGGGGATAAGATGAACTGATTGGCCAAGAATCATGTTGTTAAAGTAGTTTCTATGAAGAGTTTTGAAAAAGTGGTTTTAGTATTAATCGATATTCGTAACCATATGTAAGATAGGATTAAATAAAACTTCATTAATCCCAAAGGAAATTCTTTTGCCAGAGACTGCTTCAGATTACAAGAGAAATAAATATATATGAAAAATAAATGTATTCAAAAATAGGAATGAAAAATAAATGAAAAATAAATGAAATGTTCTATATATTAAAAAAATGTATTCAAAAGTACAAAAAAGATTCTAGGGAACTATAGAACTATAATATTGCATGATGTGATATTGCACATGGTAGTATATTAATGTACATTGTAATTATTATGACATTTGATGTACACAGATTTCGAGAAAGAGCAAGGTGCAATTTAACGCTAATTATTTAAAATTTACAGTGTAAATTAACATTACAGAATCCCTCCTCCTAGGAACACCTCCAGGTGTTCTCCTTCTACAAGGCTGCCCTGGGGTCTGGGTGCTGGTCTGGGTAGGAACTATGAAATTCTTCACTGATGGAGGGGTCCAGGATGTCATTAAAGTCTACCCTTCCAGTCCACAAGGTATTGGAGCCGCCCCCTTCTTCATGTTGAGTCTAGAACTGAACAGACAACGTATACCAGTGTTCCATTAATGTCTAATGGTGGAGGGGGTTATTAGCAGACATAGGAACATAAGGGGGCTTGAGAAGGGAGACATGGAAGGACGGCAACATTGACGAAGAGCAAGGTGCAAATTTTCCACAAATTATTTAAAATTTACAGTGTAAAAAAATAAGTAATATCTATATCCATCTCTTATGGTCATATTTGAAAATTCAGTGTAAGTAAAAATCCAATATGCCATTTTAATATGCCAGTTTACCACAGTAGATTTGTTATATTATGGGTTTTCGTGGCTAATTAAGAAAAAATTACATGAGATGTAATGAGGAGTGGATAAATTACAAATGATAATCACACCACATGATTAGAGATGCAAATTGCTGGAAAAATATTCACAGATTGGTCTGAATGTGACATGCAGTAATCTGGAGAGAAGTGGGTTTCCTTTCTGCAACAGTTAACTGGTTGATGTGAAGAAATAAACTGGAACAACTCTTGCTTTAAAAATCTCTGATATTAAACAGAGTAGAACATCTGCATACAAGAAGAGGAGCGATATTAAGCTTTTTTCCTAATCATTGGATTTTCTTCTGTTGTCTTCCTAGTCCCAATAATGTCAAAGAAAAATTCCAATTTTTCAGTGAAAAAAAAAAAAGATAAGATATGATACATAATAAAAATGATGATGTAATGGCGTGCCGCCGGAGGCGGAAGTGGCCGGATCCATTCGCTGAGCTGGCGATAGGGGGAGAGCAGTGGGCGTAGTCGGGGACAAGCGAGAAGTCGGCAACGGGGAAGCAATCAACCAAACAATATAATCCAATAGGGTAAATCAAAAAGCGAAAGTAAAGGTCCGGTCCGAGTTCGATAATCCAAAGCAGGGGTTGTCAGAGGTAATCCAAGAGAAGCAACAAAATACAGTCCAGGTTAAACACGATAGACAGTCCAGAGTAGTGCAATGCAATCGCTCAGCAAGTTCCATCAGAAAACAATACCTCGCGATGAGCAGGAAGTGCGCAGCCGTATTTAAGCCCGCCGTGAACTGGAAGTGGCTCAAAACACGGGCAAGGGCTCCCTCTCATGGTCGGTTCTCGGGCGGGTCATGACAGAGCCCCCCCAGGAACACCTCCTGGGGTTCTACGCCGCGGACGCCCACTAGGCCACGGAGCGGGTCTGGTCGGGTGGTCGCGGTGAAAGTCCTCAATCAGCGAAGGATCTAGGATGTTGGCAGCGTTCACTCACGACCGTTCCTCGGAACCGTACCCCTCCCAGTCCACGAGGTACTGCAGATGCGACTGCACCCGTCTGGAGTCCAGAAGAGTCCGCACCAGGTATACAGGCGACCCCTCAATGTCTAGGGGCGGTAGTGGGTCCTCACCGGCCACAGGTTCCCCAGCAGAAGGGTGCGCTGGCTTGAGGAGGGATACATGGAAGGTGGGGCATATGCGATACAACGCCGAGAGCCGGAGTCGATACGCCACCGGATTTACCTGGCGGATGATCTCGAACGGGCCAATGAATTTGGGGCTGAGCTTCTGGCAGGGTAGCTTGAGGCGGAGGTTCCGGTTAGACAGCCACATCCTCTGCCCTACCTGATAGGAAGGGTGTGGGCAACGATGTTGGTCGGCCTGGATCCTCTGCCTCCTTACCGCCCTCTGAAGTTGCACATGGGCCCGCTCCCAGACCTCCTGACTCAGCCTGTAGCACTCCTCCACTGCTGGAACGTCGGAGGGTTCCCCCGACCAAGGGAACAGAGGTGGTTGATATCCCAGCACGCACTGGAACGGCGTCAGGCCCGTGGAGGAGTGAGTGAGGGAGTTCTGGGTGTACTCGGCCCACGGTAGGAACTCACTCCACCTTTGCTGCTCCCTGCTGCAGTAGGACCTGAGGAACCTTCCGATCTCTTGATTGAGGTGCTCCGCCTGCCTGTTGGACTGGGGATGGTGGCTTGAACTCAGGCTAATGGCTATGTCCAACCGTGCACACAGTGAACCCCACACCCGAGAGGTGAACTGCAGACCCCGCTCTGACACAATGTCCTCGGGTAGGCCAAAGTTCTGGAACACGTGGCAGAACATAGCTTTTGCCATCTGCATGGCCGTGGGTAGTCCCTTGAGGGGAACCAGCTTACACCCCTTTGAGAATCGATCCACCACCACAATAACTGCCGTAAAACACCCCGAGTCTGGTAAATCTGTAAGGAAGTCCACAGATAGGTGCGACCTAGGGCGTCGGGGGACCGGAAGTGGCACCATCAGGCCCTCTGGGCGCTGGCAGCTGGTTCGTGCCTGTGCGGCCGTGGAGCACTGCCGAACGTACCTCTCCACGTCCGAACCCAAAGAAGGCCACCAGAACCGGCGGCTGATGAGCTGCGTCGATCTGCGGGTCCCTGGGTGTCCCGAGCTGGGTGCCTCGTACACCCACTGCATTACCTGTGGCCGGAACTGCTGTGGCACGAAGAGCTTGTGTGGCGGGCAGCTGGTGGGAGGCGGCTCGTCAGCATGGGCCCGCCGAATCTCCTCGACGAGGTCCCACTGAACCGGCGCTAGCACGGCAGTAGCCGGCAGGATGAGGTCGGGCTGACTTGATTCGTCAGGTGCCTCAAACTGCCTGGACAGGGCGTCCACTTTGCCATTCTTGGACCCGGGGTGGTAGGACAGCGTAACCACGAAGCGGGTGAAGAACAGGGCCCACCTGGCCTGTCTGGGGTTCAGGCGTTTGGCTCCACGTAGGTACTCCAGGTTGCGGTGATCGGTCAGGACCTGGAAAGGGTGACGTGCTCCCTCCAGCCAGTGGCGCCATTACTCCAGCGCTGCCTTGATCGCCAACAACTCCCGATTGCCCACGTCGTAATTGGCCTCCGCAGCTGTGAGCTTCCGGGAGTAGAAGGCACAGGGATGAAGCCTCCTGGGTTCGCCATGTCGCTGGGAGAGAACCACCCCGAGCCCGCTGCTGGAGGCGTCTACCTCCACTACGAACGGCCGGTCGGGATCAGGGGCCGTGGTAAAACAACTCTTGAGCTGCTGGAAGGCCGCCCGAGCCTGGTCCGTCCAGGTCAGCTTCTTGGGTTTCCCCCTCAGCAGTGACATCAGAGGGCTGGCCACTGAGCTGTAGTTCCGGATAAACCTCCGGTAGAAGTTCGCAAAGCCCAGAAACCGCTGCAGCTCCCATACCGTAGCAGGGGCAGGCCACTCAGTCACTGCCCAAACCTTGCCCATGTCCATCTCCACTCCTTGACAGGAGATCACGTACCCTAGGAAAGTCACCATGGACCGGTGGAACTCGCATTTTTCCAGTTTCACATATAAGTGGTGCCGCTGCAGCCTGGTGAGCACCTCCCAGACCTGATGTGCGTGGTCCTCCATCGAGGCGGAATACACCAGTATGTTGTCAATATATGCGATGACACCCCTCCCTAGGAGGTCCTGAAAGACCCATTGATAAGGGCCTGGAACACTGCGGGGGCATTGGTGAGGCCAAATGGCATCACACAGTACTCGTAGTGACCATGTGTCATGTGGAACGCGGTCTTCCACTCATCGCCCTCTCGAATACGTACCAGATTGTAGGCACTCCGGAGGTCCAACTTAGTAAAAACCCTTGCCCCTCTCAGCTGTTCTAGTGCCGTAGGTACCAGGGGCAGGGGGTAAGGGTACCAAATGGTGATCGCGTTCAGGCCCCGGTAGTCAATGCACGGGCGTAGACCCCCATCCTTTTTGCCAATGAAGAAGAACTCCGCGGCTGCTGGTGATGTGGACGGCCGAATGTGGCCCACTGCCAGGGCTTCCTCAATATAGTCCTCCATAGCTTTGGACTCCGGAAGTGACAGGGGGTAGATCCGACCCTTGGGGAGAGAGGTGTTTGGCAGCAGGTCAATGGCATAGTCCCAGGCCTGATGTGCCGGTAAGCGGGCCGCCCTCTCCTCACTAAAAACCTCCATGAAGTCCGCGTATGGCTTGGGAAGATGTCCGTGCACTATGGGGTTAGCCTCCTCAATGCAGGAAGTCCGGCAAGGCCTGGACACTGGATCCCTGAGACACTCCCTTAGACAGGTGGGTGACCAGCGTGCCAGTTCTCCCTTACGCGAGGAGATTTGGGGGTCGTGGTGTCGTAGCCACGGGAAAGCCAGAATCACGGGGTTCGCCGGGGAGGAGGTAACATAAAACGCCAGCTGTTCGTAATGAAAGAGGCCCACCTGGAACCCCAGCAGCTCAGTCTGGCATTTAAGGTAGCCCTCCCCAATTGGCTGACTGTCAATGGCCGTAATCCATAGAGATGGTACACAGGGGGAAGTGGGGATCCCGAGCTCCTCCACCAACGCCCCGTCAATAAGGTTTACGGCTGTTCCAGAGTCGATTAGTGCTGGAACATGAACACAACGATCAGAGAAATGTAGGGACACTGGCACAGTGAGGCTAAAGAATAGGGAGCGACCACCCACCTGGGTAGATGAAGGCCTCTCCGGGCACTGAGGACTCAGGTGACCGGAGGACCCGCAGTTGTAGCACCGCATCATCTGTCCACGAGGTCGGCGTTCCTGCTCCGCCAACCTAGACCTCCCCAACTGCATGGGTTCAGGGTCCCTCTCCCCCTCGACCTGGGTAATCCATACGCATACAAGGGCGAGCGGCAGCTGAGGCTGAGGTCCCGGACCGATGCTGACGCCGCAGATTGTCCAGCTGGATGGCCCTGGCCATGAACTGGGATAGCGAGGTGGCCTCCATGTGACATGCAAGTTCAGTCTGGAGGGCAGGGTTTAAACCAGCGCGGAACACGGCCCATAGCGCCGCGTCGTTCCATCCAGACTGAGCCGCTAGGGTGCGGAACCAGATGGCATAGTCGGCGGCGGCCTCAGAGCCCTGACATAACTCCATAAGCTGGACTGAAATGTCCTTACCGCCCGTGGGGTGTTCAAAAACCTCTCGTATCATTCCCGCGAAGTATGAAAATGATGAACGCACCTGAGGGTCGGCATCCCAAACAGCCGAGGCCCACTCGAGGGCCCTACACAACAGTAGAAGAAGAAGAAGAAGAAGAAGAATTAAACAAGCTGCTAAAATCTTAACCCAAATATCAAAAAATTAAAGCTTTTCATTTAATCTGTGACTTTTTCTGTCCATAAACTTCACTGGACCCTGTGGAGTCAATCAATATGATTTTTTAAATGAATAAACCGAAGGTTTTTTTTACAATTCTTAATTTAGTTCGAAAAGTTCTTCTTCTTCTTCTTCTTCTTCTTCTCATGGTACATCCCCGGCTGGTGCAAGAAGAATATCTCGCACTGCCACAAAAACCCGCGACAGCGGTCCACAGACCCATCAAACTTCTCTGGCAAAGCCAGCCGGGGTGACTCACCGCGTGTTAGTGGCGCATCTCGCGGTGCGGCGGTGCTCGCGCTACGCAGTTGGTCATGCAGCGCCTCCATCTGATCTTGGTAGGAGCGTATGATCGCTCCTTGCCGCACGATAATCTCGCGCAGCTCCGCTGGATCCGTGATCGGCGAGGTATTCTGTAACGGCGTGCCGCCGGAGGCGGAAGTGGCTGGATCCATTCGCCGAGCTGGCGATAGGGGGAGAGAAGTGGGCGTAGTCGGGGACAAGCGGGAAGTCGGCAACGGGGAAGCAATCAACCAAACAATATAATCCAATAGGGCAAATCCAAAAGCGAAAGTAAATGTCCGGTCCGAGGTCGATAATCCAAAGCAGGGGTTGTCAGAGGTAATCCAAGAGAAGCAACAAAATACAGTCCAGGTCACACACGATAGACAGTCCAGAGTAGCGCAATGCAATCGCTCAGCAAGTTCCATCGGAAAACAATACCTCGCGACGAGCAGGAAGTGCGCAGCCGTATTTAAGCCCACCGTGAACCGGAAGTGGCTCAAAACACGGGCAAGGGCTCCCTCTCATGGTCGGTTCTCGGGCGGGTCATGACAGATGATGATATGATGATGGCAAGTCTGAGGTGTTCAATATGAAGTGATATTAATTAGAAATAAAGATATCATTCTTGACCTGTTGCAGAAGCCTTGTGTAAATGTGTATAATTACTAATTGGCTGATAGAAAGAAACCATAAAGTATTATATTGAGCAAATGTTATAGTCAATGACACGGATCAGCAGTGGCCCTTCATACTAGAGATACCTGCTTTTCTTTCTGTCCTCAATCCCAGGAAGCTAACTTACAGCCTGCTATGAGTGACACCATTAGAGACAGCCATCATCATAATTATCATCCTCCTCTTCATCATCATCATCATCATCATCATCATCATCATCATCATCATCATCATCACACTCTTTGTCCTTTTGCTCCAGTGATTTCTGATGTGCTGTAATGATATGAGCTTTTGCCAGCTGTGAGCCTCTGTAGGGATTCAAGCATAACTCCTTAATTAATTCCTTGATAATTTTACTAATTATTAAACAAGCTGCTAAAATCTTAACCCAAATATCAAAAAATTAAAGCTTTTCATTTAATCTGTGACTTTTTCTGTCCATAAACTTCACTGGACCCTGTGGAGTCAATCAATATGATTTTTTAAATGAATAAACCGAAGGTTTTTTTTACAATTCTTAATTTAGTTCGAAAAGTAGAACATTTTTAAGCCACAAATGTTTATCATTAAACAATAAACTAACAGTGTCAGGACTGAAAAAGCTTCTATGTATAGGTGGTATTGATTGTTTCTCAAACTGGTAGAAAGTGCAGTCTAAAACAAAATGGTTCTATGTTCTATATAGAACCAAAAAAGGTTCTACATACCCATCTCTGTCTACATAAAGATACAACTCTAAAAAGTAATAGCACCTTACACACTCTTTGAATCATAAAACCTTTTTTTTAATATAAAGGATCCATTGCTTTCCTGGGACTCTAGATTAGCACCATAGCTTCCATTGGCCAAATTCAGAATCCCAAGGTTCTCTAGAGAACCCAAAAGGACCTATTTTTAAGAATGTACACTAAGTCACATTCAATGTAAGTCTAAGTGACACATTCTAATGTGTTTTCATTAATACAAACTATTCTACAGCACTGATGAATTCTGCATTCTGATTGGTCAGAATGTTCTGGTTAATGGCATCATTCTCATGGTTTATTGTTTCTATAGTAACCCTTAACACAGGTACTTGTATGGTTGATTCTCCACAGAATAGTTTTTTTATGCAGAGATTTATTGGGGGGGGCGGGGTGGGGGGGTGGGTTGATTAACTTCCAGAGAGAGTCTAGAGAGTGACTGGTATAGCGTAAAGGAATTTTGAAATTATTAAATTATTATTGTGTAATATTAAAATGTAACTATAAATGGATAAAAAAGTTTGATTCAATTTTTTGAATGGTGTGTTTAACAATGGACATTGCACAAAGCAACTTTATATTCATTCATTCATTGTCTACCGCTTATCCAAACTATTCTCAGGTCACGGGGAGCCTGTGCCTATCTCAGGCATCATTGGGCATCAAGGCAGGATACACCCTGGACGGAGTGCCAACCCATCGCAGGGCACACACACACTCTCATTCATTCACACAATCACACACTACGGACAATTTAGAGATGCCAATCAACCTACAATGCATGTCTTTGGACCGGGGGAGAAACTGGAGTACCCAGAGGAAACCCCGAGGCACGGGGAGAACATGCAAACTCCACACACATGGTGGAGGCAGGAATTGAATGCATACCTCCGTGGCAGAAGAGGAATTAAACACTTCAGGATGTGCTGCTGTCAGAAAATAATCAACCTCAGGCTGGCAAGAGTAACTATGCTTTTCTATGCTGATTATTTTCCTATAACTGCATGTCTGGTGTATTTTACTTCCTATGTATTCACAGTTACGTTTCTTCTTTATGATACGAAAATAACAGAGAACACCAGGATAGGATCAAATGATTCAACCTTCTGAGAACAGCACTGAATGTGTAGGAGCTCTTCTCTCATCTCTGTGTTGATGCAAAAACAGCCACCTGACTCACCAATGTGTGTGTGTGTGTGTGTGTGTGTGTGTGTGTGTGTGTGTGTGTGTGTAAAAATGGCTCACAGCATGAATTAACAGTTCTGTGTGTGTGTGTGTGTGTGTGTGTGTGTGTGTGTGTGTGTGTGTGTGTGTGTATAAAAATGGCCCACAGTGTGAATCAACAGTTCTGTATGGGCGTGTGACAGAGAGAGAGAGAGAGAGAGAGAGAGAGAGAGAGAACGACAGACAGAGGGAGAGAGAGAGAGATGCAGCTGTGTGAACAGCAGGATAGAAAACGTGGAGAAACATCAGGAAATAAATCACATATAGAAATTCAATGGTTGGTGTCTGGTGTTTATTTTCAGGCCATGGGATTTCCTGCCGCTCTCCACATGTGGTGTGTGTTACAGCCTGCAGTCAAGATGTTCTACCCGCTGTGTGTGTGTGTGTGTGTGTGTGTGTGTGTGTGTGTGTGTGTGTGTGTTGGTGACTCCATGCTATCACATTGAGAAAGGTTTCTAGCAACAACAAATGAATGAAAAGTAAATTTGTTAAGGGGTAAAATCCTGATGTGTTCCAGTGGCACAGAGGGTAGCATTTCTGCCTCACAGCTTCAGGGTCCCAGGATTAATCCTGGAGCCGAATTACTGTCTGTGTGGAGTTTCACTCACTTGTTCTCTCTGGTTTCCTCCAACCACCATAAAACATATCACTAGGTAGACCACTCACTAGGTAAATTGCAAATAAATTGAAATTTTATATTTCATATTTCATATTTCAGTTATTTATTTTTTTTAGTTAAGCTAATTACCACTTTACTACAGATGTTTATTTATTTCCATAAATTTCATAAATGTCACTAATTTCCTGATTTATTCTTTTTTTGTATATATTATTTCTATTTTTAGCTTTTACCTTTTACCCTCTATTTTTGAATCAATATGGCTATTTTTATATAACAAGACAGTCATAAAAATAAACCCCAAAAAAAACATTTCACTGCATGTCATACTATGTATTATTTTGTATGTAACAAATAAAATTTGAATTTAAATAGAGATAAAGCTCTAAAAATAATGCCACCCTAATCCACCATACACACTCTTTGAATTGTTTTAATATAAAAGGTTCATTGCTCTCCTTAGGATCTACATAGAACCATTTTGGGGGGACAGAAATTGTTCTCTTGGCCAAGTACAGAACCCCAGGGTTCTATATAGAACTCCAGAGAACTTTTTATTTTTCTTGCAGCTCCAGCTTCTTCTAGCGCTTCTCCAGCATGGACACTTTCAGCGTGGTGGAAATGTGCAACCACAACAAAAAAGAACGAAATAATTAACTAACCTGATTGAATCATTAGCATTTATAGTTCTAGACTCCCTGCATTCAGAGAAAATGGGAGAGAAGGTCATCCAGAGGCTGAACTGCTTACTGTGTTCATTCATTCATTGTCTACCGCTTATCCGAACTATACTCGGGTCACGGGGAGCCTGTGCCTATCTCAGGCGTCATTGGGCATTAAGGCAGGATACACCCTGGACGGAGTGCCAACCCATCACAGGGCACACACACACTCTCATTCATTCACGCAATCACACACTACGGAGAATTTAGAGATGCCAATCAACCTACCATGCATGTCTTTGGATTGGGGGAGGAAACTGGAGTACCTGGAGGAAACCCCAGAGGCACGGGGAGAACATGCAAACTCCACACACACATGGCGGAGGCGGGAATCGAACCCCCAACCCTGGAGGTGTGAGGCAAACGTGCTATGCTTACTGTGTTATTACTGTAATAATCTTCAAATGAGAAGGAGGTCTACTTAGAAAAATCCAATTTGTTAAATTACAGACTGTAATATTTATTCCATAACATATTATCCAACATTACATGTACACTACAGCTCAAAAGTTTGGGATCACTCAAAAATGTTATTGTTTTCTAAGGAAACACACATGAAATTAGTCTGAATAGAAAATATAGCAAAAGAACAGGACATGCTGACATGCCAGAGTTAGAAATAATGATTTCGATGGAAATGATGAATGTTTTCTTCAAACTTTGCCTTCATCGAAAAAAAAAAACACCTTTTGCAGCAATTTCAGCCTGGGCATTCTAGCTGTCAATTTTTCAAGATAATCTGATGAGATTTCACCCCATGTTTCCTGGAGCATCTCCCACAAGATGGATTGACTGATGGAGCCTTCCTCCGTAGCTGAAATCAAGCTGAAATATGCAAGTGATCCCAAACTTTTGAGCGGTAATGTATATCTGTCATGAATCCTGAACTATATTACTCATTAGCCCTAGCAATCACATGTCCACATCATCACTCACACCTGGTCTCTGGTAATAATTACCACTTTTCTTAAATCTGAACATTGTAAGGTGAACATTTCTTTGTAATGTTCTTACTTTGTGTTGTGTGCCACAGTATTGCCTAAAGTCTTTGTTTTTTTGCCTTGTATCTGTACTTCATGGTTGTTATTTCACACTGCACTTCCATCATCCTTCACCTCCCTATCGTGACAATATATAAAATCAGTTTACATGATGTATCTCTTCATTACATTAAATTATCTTGACAGACAGGGATTATAGATTAAATGTAGATTACAGACTAACCAAATAGAAGATCCTGATAAGATTGATATTCAGGGCTAGTAAATCCTTCTAGAAATGTTTTCCTGCTCAAAATTAGCCCTGTTTTGTGTCATGTATGAGGAATTACACGAAGAGCATGCTTTTCCACATATTTTTTTATAGAGAATACAAATAGTGCTCCTTGTCCTTGCTTTTATCTGCATGCATTATTATGTAAAGTGTTATTTATGAAGCAGGCTTTCTGGCTCTGGCAGTGAAAAATTAAGCCAAGCCTTTCTGTTTGAATGCCAACAAATCACCTCCCTTATTTTAACCAACATGTAGGAACAAACATAACAGAATTTCCCATTTTGCATGAAGGCATTTGCAGCGTAGCAGGTTTTATGCATTTATATACCACAGTTAGTTCGCATTCCTGGTTCTGATTGGACAGAGGCCGTTGATTAATTTTACAATTATTAAAATTACAGTATTGCCTCCCTGTGGGTTTATTTGAATTACAATAGCCTTCCTATCAGCTTAAAACCTGAGTCTCTCATCAAATAGGTGTTTTACAGCCCACAGAATCAACACACACTAGATGTTTTTTGTTTTTTGCACCATTCTGTATCAATCTTAGAGAGTGTTGTTCTTTAAAATCCCAGGAGATGACATGCTATGGTCAAATTTTATTTCCATCCTCATGCTGAATAACTGTATGGGTGTTCCTAAAAAGTGTTTGCTAAATGTATGGTCAAGTGATGCTACGTTCAAACACACAGTGATTTTATCACTGGAAGTCTTCAGTTGCTGTACTATGAAGTCGCCAGTAGACGTTCCTACAACTGGTTGCTATGGTAATAACCCTTGCAACTAAAATAAAACATTCTGGAGGGAGATTTTGTGTTTTTATCTGCATCATATCATAAGAGTTGAAGGAGAAACAGTGTGTGATTGTTGCCATGGATCATGTGACGTCTACTGTCTACACTCCCGTTGGTAATCACTCTGAATTTACATAAAGTTAAACTTTTCTCAGCTCGGTTGCATGGCAGGACAAGCCCACATCTAGTCGTCGATTTCTCTTATTCTTGAAAATGAATGATCCCTGCTGCAGGTCGCTTATGTGTGAATGTAGCATGAGACAGCGCTAAGACCATGAGACGTATTATGAAGAAGGATTTGCATTAACATTTTATGAGTCAATTAAAGATTTATCACGATATCAGAATCATAAACACACACACACACACACACACACACACGCAAGCCCCAAATCTGTGAGTATATGCTGAACCACGCACTAAACAGCAGGTTATAAAAAAAAACTCAGAGCAGGTAATAGACCTCAGTTCTCATTTCTGTGATGAACGACATGCTGAGTAGAAAACAGCACTAAAGTGAGGACATCAATTTTCCAACAGGAAGTTAAGTGTTGCAGTGACTCAGAAAGTCCAACACACACTGCATCCAGCGATCAGGGGCTAATTGAATCCGATTAAATGGTCTCTGTAGAATTATGAGCAGCAGCCTGAGCACCACAGAAATCATTCATATCCATAAACAATGCATAAATTCTGTTCTGTTTGCCAGACCAAATCTACAGCAGTACATTCAGCTGCTGCATAATTAGTGTTAATTACAACAGCTCTTGTTCATCAACATTGCATATGATCAAATCGAAACTGTAAATTGAGGGCATGCAAATTCTACTAATTTTCTTTGATTATCAAGTTCATCTTTGGCAGATCTGTTATACAGAGCTTCACTGGATGTGTGGACATTTTATTGTATAGTTATAATTTTCCATGAGCTTAAATCTGCTTTTTTTCCCCTCTATATATTGAGTTGAATGAATTTATGTACAACAGAAACACTGAGTTATGAGAATAAGGATCTGGACATAATGCCAGAAAAACAGTGTTCTATAAGATTATGTTCTGGTGTACACTTATATAGAGCATGTATGATTTAGTTTAATCCCTATGTGTTAATTAATAGATGAACTAAGTACTAACATGTACTTAAAGTGGTCGTTATTCACGCAGGAATTCATAAGACTAGCATCATAGTTAAGGTTAACTCTTCATTAATTCATGATTAGTTCATATTTAAGTATCAATTCAGGTACAGTATTAGTCCATGATTATTGACATTCTGTTATTATAAAGTATTACAAACAAATATATTATATTCCTAATCACTTCAGTTACAAAGGAATTCCAGTTTCCAGCGTTATAAACACTGTATAAAAACCAGAAGCTTATTATCATACAAGATCATGCAAGTCTGAGACTCAAACGCAAGCCAATTCTTCACCAGACTGTAGTCGATAACATGAAAGAAAAATTCCTCAAGCTTCAGACCACAAAGCAGGAGTTCAGATGAAAATCCTCACAAGAAAACAAACCACACAAGAAATACATGAACAAAAAACAAAAAAGAAAGATGAATAGAGTTGAAGCTTTCTTTGTTGATCTTACAGTTGATCTTACATAAAGTTTCATCATCATCCTCAACATCATGTGGCTGCGTAGTGTTTGTGATATTTAATTGATTTTTCATTTTTTCATATTGTCATTTTATTTCTATATATTCCATATACTTCCATTTATTTCCTACATGTTCTTTTTTATATTATTAGTATTTATACTATTTTTATATGGCAAGGACAGTTATAAAAAGAATTTCACATGTCTTACTGTGCATGTGATAAATAAAATTTGAATTTCAATGTAAACCTTTTAGGGATAACTTTTGTTTGAATAAGTTTCAGAAAGAAGAAAGACCCTTTAGCTGCTAACCAATCAGATTAGTGAACCGGAAATAACAGTTTTATAATGGAGTTTATGTGTTAAGTTAAACTCCTGCAACTTTATTCATATTGCTAGTATCACTGTTAGCCTGCTTTTCTAACTATTAATTATTAATGATTTTGAATCACTTGAAGTCATTTAAGAGTGCATTTTAAAGTCCAGTGTTTGCTTTCTCACATTCTGACCAAAAGTCATTAGACTGATGTATAATTATTTCCTAACTTGACTCTGATGTTATAACAGGATAAACTGTACTTCTTTCAATGGTTGATAAACAGTAAAGGATAAAGAACAATATTTTTTTTTTCATACCATACCATACATTTAATGTATTTGTTTATACCTTGTGACTAAAATGAGTATAAAGGGTCAAAAATTAATTGGATAAACAGCTGTCAGCAGCACAGGATTTAATTCAATTCCATCTTGATACCATTACAGGGAGATTTTTGACAGTGGTGCAGTCAAACCTTGAGGCTGTGGTGGCTAAAAAAAGGAAAAAAATCTATTTACAAGCTGTATATAATCCTGTTATAAAGACTAACACGGAAAATGCTTTGGATATAAAGCCAACAAGGACTTTTCTTGCACAGATTTCACATAATTAATATGACTTTGTCGCTTATGCAGAAAAGTTGCAATGTTACTGCAGAAAACATGACCAAACCTACATCTGGTATGAATAGTTATTTCGTTGTAAATCTGGTGTATTCTGCATACATATATTCAACATATTGTCCAAGACAAAGACAGAGAGAAACTGTTAGAGGTTTAGGCTGTCTAGTTGGTTAGTAATTTTTCACACATATATTGGAATTGTTTATTGTATATTGTGTATTTGATTTGTTTAAATTTTTTTCTTTTTGATCAATACACAACTGGAAAATAATGGATCATGCAGTCCTGGTTTATCAGGACAGGGTGCATGTTTACGTAATCTTAAGCCACAGATTTATTCGATTTTTATTCAACCATTTAGTCAAACAACCCTGAAAATCGATCCCTGTTTACTGATGGTACATGTGTGCAGTGCTACTTACTGTAATAACTCGCTATTCAGACATCAGAAGATTCATCAATGTAGCAGACATTTATACTATAAGGTCAACAAAAGAAGAGGTCAACAAAAAAAGAGACAGAAGAATTATTTATAGATATATAGATCTGATGACTGATAAAAAGGTCATGTGTAGAGCTCTTCAGATACAGACTAGCACATTTATTCATTCTAGGAAAAAAGAAAACTAGCTGGCAAAAGAGTTAAGAAATGAGTTTCTTCCCCCTTTGCTCTCTGCTGCAATACTCTGTTGATAAGAACTACTATATGCACTACATTACACTTTGTACACAATCACAATCATGTTGATATAACAACCAGCTGTTTACAATGACCATATCAACAAAATGAAAGAACCTATAATGGTACTTTTGACCTTGACCTTATGTGGATGTGATAATATGCAATTAGTGCATCAAGAGCATCAACGCCACCCATGAACTTGTACAGGCTGGTGATGCTTGGGCATTCTATACACACTTTTTTTTCAACTTTTTATCTCATCTTTCTATGTTAGAAACAGGCTGGGCACTGGCAAACGAGATAGCAATGATTGTCCCTCTATTGTCTCTTATTTTTACATTGACTACATTTTTTTTTCCTTTTCAAATGTCCCTCTTCCATTCTTTATATCAATGTCTGCACAGAAACTGTACCCTGGCAGGTTACTTTGCTGCACAGTCCCAAGGGCTGGTATCCCCTATTTCGCAAGAACAACAAACATCCAAAGAAGAAAAACAGTTGTCAAAATAGAGTAAATGCTTGACAGCACCATGAATAACTTGTGCAAGCTTTAGCACAATGTTTCCACTGTCAGCAATGTCAGGTTCTCCAGGTACAGAATCAATTTTCCCTGTAAATATGTCGAATAAATGCACAAGGCCTTTTGTATCTCAAAGATTGTTTGGCTTCTTGGGGACATCACATCAGTCACCAGTGCTACTTTACATTCACTGGACCAGTACATTCTTGACCTTGGTAAATGTACAACGCTTATGTACACTACAGTGCCAGTAAACTACTCCAATTCATTTAGATCCAATGGATTTTTTGTGTTAAATACAGGATACTTTGTTCAACAATAGCATCCAACTCCATCAAGTTTGCTACGGTGATCGGCCTCATCAGTGACAACGATGAGACAGCCTACAGGGTGGAGGTGTAACACTTGGTTGCATGGTGTGCTGACAATAACCTGATCCTTAACACCAGCAAGAAAAATGAGCTCATCGTGGATTTCAGGAGGGAGAAAGAAAGAACGAACAACCCCATCCACATCAACGGAATGGCTGTCGAGTGTGTATCCAGCTTCAAGTTTCTGGGGACCCACATCACAGAGGACCTGTTCTGGACCATCAATACCTCCAGTCTGATCAAAAAGGCTCACCAGCGCCTTTTTTTCTTAAACACACTGAAGAAGAGCCACCTGTCTTCAACCATCATGCTGAACTTCTACTGCTGTGCGATTGAGAGCATCCTGACCAATTGCATCACAGTCTGGTATGGGAACTGCTCAGCTGCTGACCGCAAGGCACTGCAATTGAAGGTAAAAACTTCCCCAAGCATCATAGGAACCCCACTTCCTGCAATTTAGGACATCCAGAAGAAGTGCTGTCTACATCGGGCTCACAGCATTCTTAAAGACTCTTCCACCCTGCCCATAGCCTTTTCAAACTTCTACCCTCCAGAAGGCGATTCAGGCCAAACCAGCAGACTAAGGAACAGCTTTTTTCCCACAGCTGTCTCCTTTCTGAACTCTGTCTGCCGTTGAACCCCTATGTCCTTCCCTCACCATAATGCACTCCTCATCCCCCCTTATGGTTGACTGTATTTACTTCAACTAGCCATGTCACTTCTACCTAGGCAATGCATCTTGCACACATTCACATACTGTATATAATTGCTCATAGCCTCAGCCTATACATCATCTGCACGATCCATCTTACCGTGTATATTATGTCCAAAGTACACTCATCTATATATCATGTTGATGATACTGTATATATCCACCTGTAATTATCCCCATAATACTGCTCCTGTCTGGACATCTGCCTTATCTGTACATATTGTATTATCTATACATAATCCATAGCATTCTATACATAATCCATAGTAATCTAGCCATGGGGGTCACAGTCCAGTGACTTCTGTGCCGGTCCCAAGCCCGGATAAATAGAGAGGGTTGCGTCAGGAAGGGCATCCGGCGTAAAACATTGCCAAATTTAACCATGCGAATCGTCAGTACGAATTTCATACCGGATCGGTCGAGGCCCGGGTTAACAACGACCGCCATCGGCGCCGTTGACCTACAGGGCGCCGGTGGAAATTGGGCTACTGTTGGTCGAAGAAGTAGAGGAGGGAGGAGAGTGCGCAGACAGAGAGAGAAGAGGAAAGGTAAGAGTGTAGGACTGAGAATAGGAACTCTGAATGTTGGTACTATGACAGGGAAAGGTAGAGAGCTGGCTGATATGCTGGAGAGAAGGAAGGTGGATATACTGTGTGTACAGGAGACCAGGTGGAAGGGTAGCAAGGCTCGTAGTATAGGAGCAGGATTTAAGCTGTTTTATTATGGTGTGGATAGTAAGAGAAATGGGATAGGTGTGGTCCTGAAGGAGGAGTTTGTGAGGAATGTTCTGGAGGTGAAGAGAGTGTCAGACAGGGTGATGAATCTGAAGTTAGAGTTTGAAGGGGTGATGTTGAATGTGGTTAGTGGTTATGCCCCACAGGTAGGTTGTGAGTTAGAGGAGAAAGAGAGATTCTGGAGTGAATTAGATGAGGTGATGGAGAGTATTCCCACGGGTGAGAGAGTGGTGATAGGAGCGGATTTTAATGGACATGTTGGCGAGGGGAACACAGGTGATGAGGAGGTGATGGGCAAGTTTGGAGTTAAGGAAAGGAACCTAGAAGGACAGATGGTAGTGGACTTTGCTAAGAGGATGGACATGGCTGTGGTTAACACTTATTTTCAGAAGAGGGAGGAGCATAGAGTGACTTACAAGAGTGGAGGTAGGAGAACACAGGTAGACTACATCCTATGTAGAAGAGGCAATCTGAAAGAGATTAGTGACTGTAAAGTGGTAGTGGGAGAGAGTGTAGCCAGACAGCATAGGATGGTGGTGTGTAGAATGACTTTGATGGTCTGTAAGACGAAGAGGTCAAAGATAGAGATCGAGAAGAAAACCAAGTGGTGGAAGCTGAAAAAGGAGGAATGTTTTGAGGAATTTAGACAGAAGTTGAGGCAGGCTCTGGGTGGTCAGGTAGTGCTGCCAGATGACTGGGAAACTACAGCAGAAGTAATCAGGGAGACAGGGAGAAAGGTGCTGGGTGTGTCATCTGGAAGGAGGAAAGAAGATAAGGAGACTTGGTGGTGGAATGAGGAAGTTCAGGATAGTATCCAGAGGAAGAGGTTAGCCAAGAAGAAGTGGGACATACACAGGACTGAAGAGAACAGACAGGAATACAAAGAGTTACAGCGCAGAGTGAAGAGGGAGGTGTCTAAGGCCAAGCAGAAGGCATATGACGAGTTGTACACTAGGTTAGACACTAGAGAAGGAGAGAAGGACTTGTACAGGTTAGCTAGGCAGAGGGATCAAGATGGGAAGGATGTGCAGCAAGTTAGGGTTATTAAGGATAGAGATGGAAGGGTGCTCACAAGTGAGGAGAGTGTACAGAGGAGATGGAAGGAGTACTTTGAGGAGCTGATGAATGAGGAAAATGAGGGGGGAAAAAGAGTAGAAGGGGTGAACTCTGTGGAACAGAAATTAGATAAGATTAGAAAGGATGAAGTCAGGAAGGCTTTGAAGAGGATGAAAAGTGGAAAGGCAGTTGGTCCTGATGACATCCCAGTGGAGGTCTGGGAGTGTCTAGGAGAGGCAGCAGTGGAATTTTTAACTAGTTTGTTCAACAGGGTTTTAGAGAGTGAGAGGATGCCTGAGGAATGGAGAAGAAGTGTGTTAGTGCCGATCTTTAAGAATAAGGGTGACGTGCAGAGTTGCAGCAACTATAGGCGGATAAAGTTGATGAGCCATACAATGAAGCTATGGGAAAGAGTAGTGGAAGCTAGGTTAAGGAAGGTAGTGGAAATTTGTGAGCAGCAGTATGGCTTCATGCCCAGAAAGAGCACAACAGATGCAATTTTTGCTCTGAGAATTTTGATGGAGAAGTATAGGGATGGTCAGAGGGAGTTGCACTGTGTGTTTGTAGACTTGGAGAAAGCGTATGACAGGGTGCCAAGAGAAGAGCTGTGGTACTGTATGAGGAAGTCAGGAGTAGCAGAGAAGTATGTCAGAGTGGTGCAGGACATGTATGAGAGTAGCAGGACAGTGGTGAGGTGTGCTGTAGGTCAGACAGAGGAGTTCAAAGTGGAGGTGGGACTGCATCAGGGATCGGCTCTGAGCCCCTTCCTGTTTGCTATAGTGATGGACCAGTTGTCAGAGGAGGTCAGACAGGAGTCTCCTTGGACAACGATGTTTGCAGATGACATTGTGATCTGTAGTGAGAGCAGGGAGCAGGTGGAGGAAAACCTGGAGAGGTGGAGGTTTGCGCTGGAGAGAAGAGGAATGAAAGTCAGTCGTAGTAAAACTGAGTACACGTGTGCGAATGAAAGGGAGGGAAGTGGAACAGTAAGGTTACAGGGTGAAGAGATGAAGAAGGTACAGGAGTTTAAGTACTTGGGGTCAACAGTCCAGAGTAATGGAGAGTGTGGGAAAGAGGTAAAGAAGCGAGTGCAGGCAGGTTGGAATGGGTGGAGAAAGGTGTCGGGAGTTCTGTGTGATAGGAAAATATCAGCGAGAATCAAGGGGAAGGTGTACAGGACAGTGGTGAGACCGGCCATGCTGTATGGTTTAGAGACAGTGTCACTGAGGAAGAGATAGGAGTCAGAGCTAGAGGTAGCAGAGCTGAAGATGTTGAGGTTCTCTTTGGGAGTGAGAAGGTTGGACAGGATTAGGAACGAGTACATCAGAGGGACAGCTCATGTTGGACGTTTGGGGGACAAAGTTAGGGAGACCAGATTAAGATGGTTTGGACATGTTCAGAGGAGGGAGAGTGAGTATATTGGTAGGAGAATGTTGGCAAAGAGGAAGGCCAAAGAGGAGGTATATGGATGGAATTAATAAGGATATGAAGCTAGTGGGTGCAAGTGTTGAGGATGCAGAAGATAGGGATAGGTGGAGAGAGATGCTTCGCTGTGGCGACCCCTGAAGGGAAAAGCCGAAAGAAGAAGAAGAAGATTGCTTCACCTCTAGGTGTTAGCGCTCACTCTATTAAGGGTATAACCTCTTCCAGTGCCCTGGCTGGGCAGGCTGGTCTTCTCCACACAGCTTTATCAGTTTTTATAAACTGGACCCCACTCCAGGGTCATTCAGGGCTAATTGATGTTCTATTCCTGGTTCACTCGTGCTCTCGTGTCGTCTGGGACAGACATCAACCGGTGGGTGGTGGAGTCGGTAATGATGTTCCTATAGCATTAGCCATGATGCAATGCAGAGTTCCCTTGAAAGGGAACTACACCTGGTTACGTACAGTGGGGCAAAAAAGTATTTAGTCAGCTACCAATTGTGCATGTTCTCCCACTTAAAAAGATGAGAGAGGCCTGTAATTTCATAGGTACACTTCAACTATGAGAGACAGAATGAGAAAAAAAATCCAGAAAATCACATTGTCTGATTTTTAAAGAATTTATTTGCAAGTTATGGTGGAAAATAAGTATTTGTTCAATAACAAAAGTTCATCTCAATACTTTGTTATATACCCTTTGTTGGCAATGACAGAGGTCAAACGTTTTCTGTAAGTCGCCACAAGGTTTTTACACACTGTTGCTGGTAGTTTGGCCCATTCCTCCATGCAGATCTCCTCTAGAGCAGTGATGTTTTGGGGCTGTTGCTGGGCAACACGGATTTTCAACTTCCTCCAAAGATTTTCTATGGGGTTAAGATCTGGAGACTGGCTAGGCCACTCCAGGACCTTGAAATGCTTCTTACGAAGCCACTCCTTTGTTGCCCGGGGGGTGTGTTTGGGATCATTGTCATGCTGAAAGACCCAGCCACGTTTCATCTTCAATGCCCTTGCTGATGGAAGGAGGTTTTTACTCAAAATCTCACAATACATGGCCCTATTCATTCTTTCCTTTACACGGGTAAGTCGTCCTGGTCCCTTTGCAGAAAAACAGCCCCAAAGCATGATGTTTCCACCCCCATGCTTCACAGTAGGTATGGTGTTCTTTGGATGCAACTCAGCATTCTTTCTCCTCCAAACACGACAAGTTGAGTTTTTACCAAAAAGTTCTATTTTGGTTTCATCTGACCATATGACATTCTCCCAATCCAGTGTGTTACTGATGGTAGCCTTTGTTACTTTGGTCTTAGCTCTCTGCAGATCATTCACTAGGTCCCCTCGTGTGGTTCTGGGATTTTTGCTCACCATTCTTGTGATCATTTTGACCCCACGGGGTGAGATTTTGCGTGGAGCCCCAGATCGAGGGAGATTATGAGTGGTCTTGTATGTCTTCCATTTTCTAATAATTGCTCCCACAGTTGATTTCTTCACACCAAGCTGCTTACCTATTGCAGATTCAGTCTTCCCAGCCTGGTGCAGGTCTACAATTTTGTTTCTGGTGTCCTTTGACAGCTCTTTGGTCTTGGCCATAGTGGAGTTTGGAGTCTGACTGTTTGAGGTTGTGGACAGGTGTCTTTTATACTGATAACGAGTTCAAACAGGTGCCATTAATAAAGGTAACGAGTGGAGGACAGAGGAGCCTCTTAAAGAAGAAGTTACAGGTCTGTGAGAGCCAGAAATCTTGCTTTTTTGTAGGTGACCAAATACTTATTTTCCACCATAATTTGCAAATAAATTCTTTGAAAATCATGTGATTATCTGGATTTCTTTTTCTCATTCTGTCTCTCATAGTTGAAGTGTACCTATGATGAAAATTACAGGCCTCTCTCATCTTTTTAAGTGGGAGAACTTGCACAATTGGTGGCTGACTAAATACTTTTTTGCCCCACTGTATGTAACCCGGTTCCCTGAGAAGGGAACGAGACTCTGTACCGCTTACCACACCTTGCTCCTCCACTCGCACTTCCTTCAGACAAGTAGAAGCTGAAGTAATGTGATGTAGATGCCCTTATATGGACTCGTTGGCACATATTGCCTTTGTCAGGTGTTTTATCTGGGCTATTAAATTGGCATGTGTGCCCTTAACCTTCAATTGCTTAGTTGTATAATATGAGATAAAATATAAGCGTCTGCCAAATGTAAATGTAAGTAGACTGAAAACAAATTGTTCACAATTTGAACCTTTTGCTGGATAATAAATACCTAATTTTGAGAATGGTGAAGCTTCAGCCACTGAAAATGCATGAAGCCTGTGCATGATTCAAAGTTACTAATTGTTCAAATTAAACTAACTTTAAGATAAACAAAAGGTGGCTAATAAAATTTTAATGCAAGTTTTTTAAGAAAAATTAGGACACTGGCTGTTTGAAGATGGAAAATTCTTTAGTTGCAGTATCACAGTCTCAAATTGTGTAGAAGTTTCTTGGGTCCAGTTGAGTCAAATTGAACCCCAAACATTCAACCTTAAATATTGATTGAATCATGACTTTAAGCTTCTTATTCTTGTTAATAATTTTACTATGATGATTTCAGTCATTTCTTACAGTATGTACTTTTCCGCATGCTTTCTTTAAGCTATTGAGTTTTAGAAATAATGCATTGCTTTGTGATATTCACAGAAAGCCTGGACATTTCTCAGCCATACTACTAGAGGACGATCTGCCAGGGCCGACTTTCAAGCATTCTTTGTCTGTTCTACCATGTTATCTTTGTTTTCCCACATGTTCTTGCTCCACCTTAGCCATAGTTTTGTTCTCCTGCCTTTTTCGTTCTCAACTGTTTCCCATGTTCCCTCGATTACCCCACCTATACATACCTGTCTTTTTTTTCATCATTCTTTTCATAGTCTTTGTCGAACTTTGATGCCTTTTGTGTTTTCCTGTTTTTGCCTTTGGGTTTTTTCTATTTGTAAAGTTAAGATTTTTTTCTTTGGTACTTTTCCTTTGAGTTTTCTCTGCCCCCTTGTTTTTCCTCTTTGCTTTGCTTGGTGTTTTAAAGTTTGATACTCTAGATTCTTTTAAACGTTTGCCTTATTTTTTGGATTGTTCTTTAGATCATTTGCTAAATATTTTTATTTTGCCTGATTTTTTTTTTTTCTAATAAAGAATGTTGATTGTTTATCCTGCATCTGGGTCTACACTGGTAAGAACCCTGAGACTTTCCGTTATAGACCCAGTTTCGATTCGCTTGACTGGTGGTGGTCACTGTGACTGTGTATATATAGGTAAGGTAATCGAGGTAACATGTGAGAACAAAAAAGATGGGAAAATAGAACAATGTCTAGGGTGGGGCAAGCACATGTGGGAACACATAAACAAAAGCACATGTCAGAACAAAGAAAGACTTGGCAATCAGCAGGGAAAATATCCTAGCTGTCATTGTCATGACTTCCTCTAAAGAAAACATGCTAGTACTTTAAAGCATAAACTGACCAAGCAGTCCTGGCATACAGTTACAGCTTAAGTAGATTGAGTTCCTAATTTTATTATAAGAGTCAATGGGCCATATATAATCCAGTTTAGTTAAGTTTGAGCAAAGTACCATCTTCAATAATGACAGTGTCTCTTCTGATCTTCTTCATGTGTGGCAAAAAAGTAACCTCTACATGGACAGTTCAGTTGAATCATTAATTCAATGTCCATGCTGCTGAATTGGTGAGCGTATTCACAGTGTCTACAAAAATGAAGAAGTTCAAGTTCAGAATCTGGGGACGTTACATCTTGGCTATGTCCCTTTATCTCAGAATATAACTCTAGGCTTCTTTCATATACAAGAAGCTGAATACATTGGTGTTTTCATTGGAGAAGGAAAGATGTCTTAACTTAAAGTTGTGCATCATCCATAACACAAAGAGAAAGTTCAGCTCTGAAATATACTTTCTCTTCACTTCACTTACTGTCAGTTCTCTCTGTCTCTGCTGCATAGAAATATTCATCTGAATGAAACTTTATAGTCTTTGCTTTGCCCAGTGTGACTTTTCACATTAATTTTTCAGTTGTAGCATCACTGTATTTGAAGATACTCACAATGAACCAAAAACTGAACACATTATTATTATTTTAAAAAAAATTTGGATTCGCCTTGTTTTGACTGTACTTTTGTTTCATTTTGTGCTAATGACAGGATATGTAAGGATTAGGGTGTGTGAGGGTGGAAGTGTGTCAGATCCATGCAGAATAACTCGAGAAAAGTAAAAAAAAAAAAAAAAAAGACCTTCAGCAGGTCACTAAAGTTACACTCTGCTTTGGCTTCAGATTGAGATAAGGATTAGAGCATTTGACACTTAATGGAGATTTTGGATGATATCAACGACTGTAATCGCAATCACAATTAAAAAAATCCTCCCATGAATGAAAGTGCAGAGGAAAATCGATAGATCATCAGACCCGAGAGAGTCAACAGATTCTCATAACTCCAGCCTCAGAGTATTTGGGGAGACAGAGAAGCAGTTTAAAAGTTCAGGAATTTCTTTTGAGAATTTTGGGATCAAAATATATAATACAGTAATACAGTATGTTAGTATTAATTATTTCACACATCCTCCAGGATTCAGATTAGTTACTCTTACATGATTTTCCTGTTTTAACTAGTAAACATCTCAGCATCTCTCTAACAGGAAGTTTATCCTTTTTTTTTTCCTGCCCCCTTCCTCAGGGAAGACAAAATCGATACCCTGGTTGATTTGATGGACAGTTTTTAGACTGGTATGAGCATGATGGTGTAAAGGATAATAATCAAATAAACATTGTTGCTGAGCTGGGTGCTGAAGCCTGCCAGAACTTTTTTTTAAAACTATTTTTCTGAACTCCACTAAACACTCACCAACAAACTCCCAGCATCTTTCTATTTGATAAACACATGGCACTGAAACATACTAAAAGTGTTTGCAACTTCAGATTCATTTAGTCAAAGTGCAGAAAAGAGTGAAAGAATAAACGGTCTGATAATGTGCACTAAATTATGGAGTTTCGCTGATCACATGCACACGTGAACAGATGAGAATTAAGTCTAGAATTAACTGAGTGAGTGTAAATTAATGATCTGGAGGTCTGAGTTGTGCTGGACAATAATCGCATGTAGAGATCATACTTGATGCTTGATTAGAACCAACAGTATATAAAGAAAGACAATTTACTAGTATTCACTGCCCAGATGCTTAATCAGATCCTCTTAGTAATGTCATATAAATAGACTGTATTTCATTAAAAAGCCCCAGCTTTATCTCTAATAAAGAGAAAACACTCTGAGGAGTAAGATATTATTTTTGAAAAATTTTAATCACTTAAATCCTGCTTGAGTTTGACCGTGGAATATTTATAAAGCTAAATTATGCGGTAGCTCTGTGGTTCTTCTCCCCGCTGTCTTTAATATGCTGCAGGAATCATTTGATGCACGATGTGTCTGAGCCACAAAGCGGCTTTAACCTCTTTCACCCTTACACGCTAAAGGACGAAAATAATTTCATCTGTAACGTGTGCTCGGGTTTGATTTTTTCCTGTTCCAATATGTTACATGCAAAACTTTCTCCACGCTGAAACAGTTACCTTCTATTAGCACACGACATGTTTCTTATTGCTACAGATAAACCAACACTGACAGGAGGCATTAAAGGCCATTACTCAAAGCCTCTGACTCATATATTAATGAGAGTCGTCTATCAACTCTGTGTTTACCTCAGCCGCAGCCCTCACTACGTGCAACAGATTTATGGTGCGGTTCACTCTCACTTTCCTGTCCAGAAACAGGATAAATAAAAGGATACAAGGATTTGTGGGTGTTACGTACAGAAGAGGACGGAGACACAGGTACAGTTAAGGTGGAGTTTATTTAACAACCAGAGATGGCGGGCAGAGTGTAGGTGAGTGAGAGCGGGCGAATATCCGTGACGGCAGAAGATGCAGGATCTGATCTTTGGCTTTAGCTTTCTCCGGAAGTGTGGATGCAGGCAGACACGGAGCAGACGAGACACACTGACATACACAGAAGACGAGGAGACACCAGGAATCACTGAGAACGCTGGAGACAGGTAAGTACTCGTTAGAAGAGTCCTAGCAGTTAACATAACAGGTAGGTATGTGTTAACGAGACCGGACAGTGACTGAGTGTTCTGGAGTGGCACTTATGCTGCTGTGGAGATTGGTGCTGATGAGTGTCAGGTGTGGCTTGTCAATACTCAGGAGAGGGAGTGCATTGTGATTGGGTGAGTGTAGAGCCTGGCGTGTCTGTGACATTACCCTCCCCTCCACAGTCCACTCCTGAGGACCGTGGACCCCGACGTTGTGGTGGTCGACCCCTGCCACGCGGAGCTGGTCGATCTGGATGTCTGGCATGGAAATCCTCGAGAAGACTTGGATCAAGTATGTCGTTCCTGGGGATCCATGACTGCTCTTCGGGACCGTATCCTTCCCAGTCGACCAAATACTCCAGGCGATCACCACGGAGCCGGGCTTTTGGAGATGGCACATTCTCTGCACCCTTGGACGTACCTCCTGATGATGGATACCATGTTGGGCCACCAGAAGCACTGTTTTAAGAGCAAGAGGGTTCCATTGATCCCTGGGTGGCCAGTGCCCAGTGACGTATGCGAGGAATGGATGAGTGGAGTGCGCCATGTACGGGGAACAAACTACAACCCTTGGTGACAACCTGGCTGGGTGTTGGTGGAGGCACTCAACTCGGGGAGTGTTTCTTCAGACCAGGAAATGGGGCTGACAAAGAACTTCTCTTCTGTCTCATAGTTGACCTCCGCCGGGTTGAGTTTGCAAGAGAAGAAGGCACATGGGTGAAGCTTTCAGGGATTCTCCTGCTGCTGGGATAAAACCACTCCCACTCCTGTGGTTGAGGCGTCTACCTCGAATATGAAAGGGAGATCTGGATCGGGGTGAGTCAGGAGGGGAGCGGTTGTAAATGCTGTTTTGAGTCTGTCAAAGGCTTGCGTGGTGGCTGGAGTCCAGGACAGCAACTTGGGCTTATTCCTGAGGAGGCTGGTAAGCAGGCTGGTGATGGAGCTGTAACCTTGGATGAAGTAGTTCAAAACAAAGCTTAGAAGTTTGCAAAACACAGGAACCTTTGTAAGTCCTTCACTGATGTGAGGATGGGCCAGTCTCGGACAGCGGTTACATTCCTCTCATCCATGCGGACGCCACTGTGATTGATGATGTATCCCAAGAACTGTACTGAGGACTGATGGAAAGTACATTTCTCAGCCTTGAGAAACAGGCGGTAATCCTTCAGGCATTGGAGGACCTCCGCAACGTGTTGGCGATGGTCGGCCATGCTCCGGGAGTAGATCAAGATGTCATCTATGTAAACCAGAACTGACTTGTGCAGGAACTCCCGGAGCACCTCATGCATGAAGTCCTGGAACACGGAGGGGGCGTTGACAAGTCCATACGGCATGACTAGATACTCGTAGTGACCAGTAGGGGTCATAAATGCTGTCTTCCACTTGTCCCCCTCCCGTATTCTGATGAGGTTATAGGCGCTGCGGAGGTCCAGCTTGGTGAACACAGTGGCGCCGCGTAGGTGTTCCAGCACTGATGGGACGAGAGAAAGGGGGTACCTGAATTTTATGGTGATCTTGTTTAAAGCTCTGTAGTCAATGCAGGGCCGCAAGCCTCTGTCCTTCTTTGCCACGAAGAAAAAGCTTGAGGCAGCAGGGGAAGTAGACGGGCGGATATAGCCTTGAGACAGAGCTTCGTTTATATATTCCTCCATGGCCTTCTCCTCCAGGATGGATAGGGAGTAGATCTTCCCTCTGGGCACTGGTTCACCGGGGATGAGGTCAATGGCGCAGTCCCATGGCCGATGAGGAGGCAGCTTGGAGGCTTTTCTGGGGCAGAAGAAATCACTGAAGCGGGAGTAGCAGGCAGGGATGTCCGTCGAATGTGTCTCGAGGGGGCTTTCCACAGAAGTAGCATAAACTGGGACTTCATGGGGACGTGGGAGGTTTGGAACCGGAAGCTCAGGAAAACAGTCCTTGAAACATTGATCTCCCCAATTCAGGATCTCTCCCGTCTCCCAGGAGATGATGGGATTGTGCTGCTCAAACCAGGGGTGCCCTAGAATCACGTCAGCCATTGAATCCTCCAGAACCAGCAGATGGATCTCCTCTGTGTGAAGAACCCAAGCTTGGAGGTGAAGAGGTCCTGCACGGTAGCGTACTTGCCGAAGAAGTTTTCCCGTTACCGAGTGGATCTGGTAGATCTTCGGCATGGCGGTGGTTTTGAGGTGGAGCTGGCGACAGAGGGCTCCGGAGATGAAATTTCCAGCTGACCCAGAATCGAGGAGCGCATTCGCTGGAAGACAGAAACCGACAGAAACCAGTAGCAGTAAGGTTTACAACAATAGTGAGTGGTTTCATCTTATCCAACATAGGCAGGAGAACACTCACTATAGATCACGCTGGGCGGATGGGGCATTCAGAGATGTAATGCCCCACACGGCCGCAATATAGGCAGAGGTTCTGGGTCAGCCTCCTCTGTCGCTCAGCGGATGAAAGGTGCAAATTCTCTACTTGCATGGGTTTGTTGGCTGATTCTGGATGGCTGATGGGATCTGGCTGACGGAGGGTAGAGGAGAACAATGGCTGGCCCTGGTGCTCTTCGAGACACAGCTGCATACGAGTGGCGAACCTGATGGACAGCTGGATGAATTTCTCGAGCCTGATGGAGTCCTCGTATGCAGCGAGATGCAACCGCACGGGGGGATCAAGGCCTTGACGATAGGTGGTGATCAGGGCTTGTTCATTCCAACCACTGGCAGCAGCTAGGGTTCGAAACTGAAGGGCATAATCAGACACAGACATTAGACCTTGTTTCAATCTGCATAATCTCTCACCGATAGACGAGTCCCACGCTGGTTTCCCAAAAATTTCCTTGAAATGGTCAATGAAGTTTGACAGCGATGTTACAACGGGATTGTTTTGGGCCCAAAGGGGTTCAGCCCAGCGAAGAGCTTTTCCGTCAGCAGGAATCCGTTGCAGTCCTCCGCCGAGCCAGTGAAGGGCGCTGGTTTGGCCATGGGACTGGCGACCGCAGGTGGTGAAGGAGATGCAGCGGCGAACGCAGAAGTGGTTGCTGGAGGAACTGGTGTGGAAGTGCTGGTGAGCGTGCGGCGAAGCGCCTCAACCAGGTCTTGATCTGGGTCCGGGTGCTCATCTCGGCTGTTCTGACAGTGTTGGTCTGGTCTTCTGTTACATACAGAAGAGGACGGAGACAAAGGTACGGTTAAGGTGGAGTTTATTTAACAACCAGAGATGGCGGGCAGAGTGTAGGTGAGTGAGAGCGGGCGAATATCCGTGACGGCAGAAGATGCAGGATCTGATCTTTGGCTTTAGCTTTCCCCGGGAGTGTGGATGCAGGCAGACGCGGAGCAGACGAGACACAATGATACACACAGAAGACGAGGAGACACCAGGAATCACGGGGAATGTTGGAGCTTTTACCAGGAACGTGGATGCAGGCAGACGCGGAGCTGACGAGACACAATGATACACACAGAAGACGAGGAGACACCAGGAATCACTGAGAACACTGGAGACAGGTAAGTACTCGTTAGAAGAGTCCTAGCAGTTAACATAACAGGTAGGTATGTGTTAACGAGACCGGACAGTGACTGAGTGTTCTGGAGTATCATTTATGCTGCTGTGGAGATTGGTGCTGATGAGTGTCAGGTGTGGCTTGTCAATACTCAGGAGAGGGAGTGCGTTGTGATTGGGTGAGTGTAGAGCCTGGCGTGTCTGTGACAGTGGGGAAGAAGATGAGCTTTTTTTCCATTAAGATTAAATAAAGCAGCACTGAACAACAAACACATGGACTTAGTTCATTCAGTGTCGTGTAGGAATGTGGTGCTCAAAGTTAGGCCAGGACGACTCCAAGGTTCTTTGAAGCATAACCAGGACCTCCATGATGATTAAAAGTGTTGCAAATTACAACTACACATTTGCTTTAATCAAAAACGTAAAAACTAATTGCCAATAAATAACATCAACTAATATGATGTTGGACAGAAACATACAAAATATTGTTTGTGCTAAATTCATTAAATTTATTTGCATTTTATTTTACATTTGCAATTACAAAAGTTTTAAGAATCCCAGCTTTGAAATTTACAATTTATTTTGTATAGCATTTTTAACAGTTGTAGCAAATCATCTTTATAGAAATATGTAACATCAGGTTATACATTTTAAATTTATTAATGTCAGTTTAAGCCTAATGAGCAAGCCAGAGGTGGTGGTGATGAGGAAAATCTGCCTCATCATCTAAGGTGGGAACATTGAGAGAAAGCAGACTCTAAATGAAATCCATTCCTTATGCGTGACACCAGAGAGTGTGATTATAAATCATTTCCCTTCTATAACTGGTCAAAAAAGTGCAAATGTGTGACCAGGAAAGTCTATAACAAATCTATTTTGTTAAACTGCTCACTGATGGAGACTTGAGAGCAAAACTGTTTGTATCAATTGCAGTCCAAAGCTGTCTTCATTGTTTCCATCCACTGTGGTACCATCCAAAGTAATCTAATGTATCTCTCCAGGTTGCCCATGTTGAACCATCTGCAGCAGCGAATTTATTGCAAATGACGAGATTTCAACCAGAAGAAGGATCCAGCAGGTCCGGAGAGCAGAAGTGGTTGAGGAATATAGATCTCGATCCCTAATATTTAGATCTCTAAATGTTCCAGGGAGCGCTGATACTACCTTGAGAGTGATTTCAAAACCATCACATTCTACTAAAATCTTGAGTCTGTGTCAGTCTAATATTCCTCTTAGAGCCATGTTCACTGCACTATGCTAATATTTCATTAAGAGATCAACTGAATGAAGGGGCACATATATAAAAGTGTCTAGGGGTAGCAGAGCTGAAGATGTTGAGGTTCTCTTTGGGAGTGACAAGGTTGGACAGGATTAGGAACAAGTACATCTGAGGGACAGCTCATGTTGGACGTTTGGGGGACAAAGTCAGGGAGGAGGCAAAGAGGAAGGTCAAAGAGGAGGTATATGGATGTAATAAATGAGGATATGAAGCTAGTGGGTGCAAGTGTTGAGGATGCAGAAGATAGGGATAGGTGGAGAGAGATAATTTGCTGTGGCGAGCCCTGAAGGGAAAAGCTGAAAGAAGAAGAATATATAAAAGTGTCCATTATGATTGATGTAAACTGTCACAAGGTCCATCAGCTGTTTAATACAACAGGCCCCTCTGCAGCTCCATCCCATGTCCAGCCTCACTCAGGCTACATTAGTGATGCTACATTACGCCAGGTATGACATGAATATTTTATTCATCCAGATGGCAAATCTGCAGCTAATTTAGTGACATTAATGAAATATTGTCCATGGAGGCCACAGAGGTCTCCTCAGGACCTGGGCATTGTAATGTTCTAGCTGAGATATTCCAGCCATCCATTACTTCAAGAGGAGTGTTATTGAAATCCTTAGATTTTCTAATTTTTTTTTTAAACACATGAACTTTTAACACATGAATTAGCACATGGTTGAGCTCTAGAGAACCTTATCATTCCTTACGCCCATTATAAGCTTTTGTTTGTCTCTTATTTTGCAGTTTCTTAACACCAGTAAATAATGATTAAACAAAAAAAAAACTCAGCAGAAAATTATTATTTTTTAATTATTATTGAGACTATTAGGACTCATCATATGTGCTTTTGATTATGTGTAAATGGATTAGCTAGAATCTAAACTAAAAGCATTTCACTTTAAAAGTCTCAGGTTGTTCCCAAAGAAAGTTTTTTCTTAAAGGTTTAGTTTAAAAGCTTTAACAGTGTAGTCGTTTTAAAATGAACTAGAACATTCATGCTACACACACACCTTCCTTCACAAAGGTTACAAAGGTAACAAAGGTTTATTAAGCATACTGCATGTATTCAGCTCATGTTGGACCTATTAAAGACTTATATCAATGTTAGCTACAATGTCAGCTTTCTGCTCTGAAGTCCTTGCCAGAACATTTACACATCATAAGATCAGCGGGTTCAGAAGAGCATGATCTCTCTCTCTCTCTCTCTCTCTCTCTAGTTTACTCATCTCATCAAGTTTCTTACTCTATGTGCTACACTAATGCATCAAGTGTTCTTTTCTCTCAGCACATAAATAAAACATTGATATTGATTGGCCATGACTGTGTGAGTTATGGTCATCCTGTTTATCTCTGATGACTGGCTGGCAGATAGAAACAACTTCTAAACTTGTACTACTTACAACACTATTGCCCCTTCTATTATGATTACAACCACTACTACATTTAGATTTACATTTTTGGAATTTGGCGGATGCTCTTATCCAGAGCGATGTACAAAAGTGCTTTGAAGTCTCTATCAATGAATATGTTAACACTGATTCAATAGGTCACAGACTTAGGATGGCATCAGCCAAAAAGCTGAGTTGGGTGTTTTTTTGTTTTTTTTTTAAATGTACAACATAGAACAATACATGAAACAAACAGGGGAAATAAGAGCTAGTTTTAGTGTTTCAGGAAGAGCTAGATCTTCTTTCGTTGTTTGAAGACAGTCAGTGACTCGGCTGTATGGACATCTAGGGGAAGTTCATTCCACTACCTCGGTGCCAGATCAGAGAAGTGTCTAGATGTATACAAACCTTGTACTCTGAGAGATGGATTTAGTGCATTTATCTCATTTATATCTCTGATCACTTGAGGGCTTTGCTCAAGGGCCCAGCAGTAGCAGCTTGGCAGTGCTGGGATTTGAACTGGCAAGCATAATTTCTACTACTACTGCTACTGCAGCTACGTTTACGGTATTCCAGGCGACTTACAATTTATCTAATTTTATGCAATTTAGGGTTAAGGATCTTGCTCAAGGCCAAGTAGTGGCAGCTTGGTGGACCTGGGATTCGAACTCACAATCTTCTGATCAGTAGTCAGTTTGAATCTCACCTTCAATTTGAAGCAAGCCTTAACCACTAAGCTACCATATGCTTCTACCACTACTCCTAATAATAATAATACCACATTAGAATAGTGTTTCCCAGTAATAAAATGTATGTGTTTAATTCATTTTTGGCCACAACACCAGGTCAGATATTAACTTTTTTGCTTTGGAGTGAAACTTGAACCCAGAGGTCCACCTTAAAACCAAAGAGATATAAGGAAAGGTTTTAATTAGCAAATAAATTATATTTAGTATCACATTTTAAACCTGTAAACCCATAGTGCAGTGCTGTTTTACTAATTCTTTAAATGAGCTCAGGTTTATCGCTAAAGGAATCTAAATTATCCTTTTAGTGTGGGGACTTATAAACTTGAAATATGGAAACAGTTTGCTGCAATGTGGTGTTTCATTGCTGACAGAAAAATAAATCAATATTACAGACACTGCATGAAATATCCCAGATAAATGATGACATCGAATTAATTACAAAAGACACCAAGCCCTTCACACCATGAACAATCAATCACATAGCACTGATTCTCCGAGCGCTGTGTCTATGATTAGCAGGTAATGAGAAAATACATTTAATTTGCACACGGTCCTTCATACAGATGCACATTATCAATTATATAGTGTTGAAAGAGATAATGTAAGGAAGGATTTATCGTTCTGAGACCATTAATACATCTCAAATGAGCAAGTGGACACTAATATTAGTTGTACACTGCTACAAGCTCCTCCTCAAAGAACTTTTCTGCAACTGAATGCAAACCTGAAGAGGAAAGATCCCACATGAATAATAATTATCCCTGGAAATTTATGTTCTGCTCATATATATTTTCAGTTACACAATTTCTTTATTACAGATTCAATTACAGATTCAATACAGATTAATTAACAATTAATAATTCTACCATTATTCTACTCATCCTGATCATTCATTCAAATTTTGTTGTTCATAAATCAATCCATTAGAGAAAATTCAGTGTTTGTGTGGATAAACTGAGACATATTTAAAGTCATTGTTATATCCCTAAAGGTTGGCTTAGAGGTATGAGAGGGACGGATGCAAAAAAAAAGATTGACCCTGGCAATCATTGTCGGTCTTCTGATTCAAGTGACAACCAAGACACAACTGGACAAAAAGTAGTGAATTATTTAGATTTATTTAAAAGTACCCTATCTGGTGCTACGCTAACTACCAGAACAAAAGTACACAGGGTGGCACTTGCTTCTTACCTAATGAGCTAAACAGAACCAAACCTCTACATGTGTGTATTATGTATGTCACGTGACGTACTTCCCTGTCAGTAGACTCTCCGGTCCTGTGTAGCATCAGCTGCAGGTAGTAGTCCTTGGAAAGAAAAGAGAAACTGAAAAAAAAACAGACACATCATGGGCAAAACATGGGCAGGACAGCACAGCACAAAGTAGTAAACAAGTAGCCGTGCACAGTGGTCAAAACCGGAAATCCATTATACAAATGGCCGTATGCAAAATCCCAACCACCCTCGCCAACTCAACACTCCACACTCCATTCATTTCCACTTCTCCAGGTCTCCAGGGGGTCTTTATATCCCGCTCTGCAGATGGGATTGGTTGCATCTGTCAATCACACAGATAGACAGCTCAATTGACCACTGGGAAGAAATAAACTAATAATCTCCCCCTTTTCACAGCAATACCCAGGTACCTATCATTTTTCTAAATTTATTCATACAAGTATTTTTTTTGCCTTTATTTGAAGGTAAAATAGTACAGGCTTTTTAAACACTATAAAAATGTATTACACCCAGACTATACACATGTGAACTACCAATGAGACTTTTCTTTTCATCAGATGTGTCTAATTTTAAATAATGAACTGTAGGTCATACTGTTAAATGTATCTAAGGATATATTTTTTGCTCCATTGAACTAGAATTAAAATTAATTTGTTTAATGTCATGAAACAGCATTTGGTTAGAATTTCATGCTGGCTGTTTAAAATGCTATCAATTACAGACACCTGGAAACCAAATTGTTGATCAAATGCTAACAGATTGGTGCAAATCCATTATTTAAATCCCCTGGATTCAATATTGTGATGCCTACAATTAGTATGAAGTCATAAGATTTCTGTTATCATAAGATTTGTCACCAGAAAATGGTGTGTGTTGTTAAATCATTAATTTCATTAAATTTCTTACATAATGGACTTTGTGTGATGTGTGATGTGATGATTGATCCCAGAATAGTTGAGCTGAAGTTTTTGTGTGCAAAGAGACTCAAGACCCTGAAAACACTCCAGAGGGAAAACTATTACATCACACTGTATAATCTGTCAAGGGATAGAATGACTTTTGAGTCTGTTATATTCCAGAAAAAAACAAACTGTAAATCCATAAGCTAATCTGATTACGATTAATATGTCTTGTTTGTTAGTTTTGTTTCTGACTCTCTGACTTCAGGAAATCATTTTTTAGTCTAGTATGGGATCAAGGCAACATCCTGTTTATTATAAATACAGCGAAAGTTGGCAATAAGCAAACATTAGTCCTGGCTCAAAACTGTAATTCTCTGACCTGTCTCTCAGTCAGGAGTGAAAACTGCAAACGATAAATGACAATGAAATAAATGTTGGCAAAATAATGATGTGTTTGGCATGAAAGCCCAATTTAATAACGCATTTAGTCACTTAAGCATCTTTAAAAGTACAAAAGGGGAGAACGTCAATTCAACAAGCTTTTCCGTACCCATTTATCTCCTTAACTGTAGGCAGAGTATCTATAATTTACCACTGCAAAAGAGACCCGTAACATCATCAAACATATAATAAAACTCAAATGGATCAATAAAGCACCGTTAGCCTGAGGCTAGCTGCAAAATCTACTCTTACAGCCTGGCAGAGAATCCAGAATAGCATCCTGCCTGTCCAGTCATGAAGGCCTGTGTGGTCATTTTCACTTCAAAATCAATGTCTTTGAGTTGTGAGAACGCAAGTTTTTATCCTGCTCTTAGAAGGAACAGTATAACAGGAAATGAATTAGGTGAAAGTGGAGGATTGAGAAAACTGAACAAATGTGACATGTCCAGCTGGATCAGCAGTTTTACTGATCAGCAGTGAAAGTCCTATTTAAGCTATACTGAAAAAAAAGGAATATGTGGTCAGTCATTTTTAAGAAAACATATTTACAAAAATTTTAGTGAAAAATATTATGTTTCTCAACAAAACGCGATTGTACTAATCGAAAATTTAAACAAGTTTCTAAATAATAGATGGTTTTATACTACAATTCATGTAATATTAACTGTATTAGTTTTACTGTATGTTGTGATGCATAATGCAGTGGAAATGTGGCTGTTACATCTCCAGATGTTATCTATGGAAGGGGAGATTATAAGTTTTATGAACTAGTAGTTTGCAAGTGTGTGGCTGGTAATGACATAACCAAAGCTGCTAGTGTGAAGTAGATGAATTTATAATATGCAAAGAAAAGGGAAGAAGTTGAAAACAACGGTGAATAAGGAAATATACAAGAGATAAATATTTACCAGTAACCCAACTCAAAAAAGCAAGGGAAAAGGAATGGGAATGGTGCTAAAGAAAAGAAAGGAACAAAACAAAACTTCAATCTAGCTCACTTATTAACCATCTAAGCTACTTCAGTGTTAACATTCTCTAACTAGCTACTATAACTTCTTGTTCTTGTGGCTGCTGCCTGTTCAGGGTAGCCACAGCAGGTCATTTCATGCTGTATGTTTTGATTTGGCATGGGTTTTACACTAGATGCCCTTCCTGATGCAACCCTTCCATTTTATCGGGGCTTGGGACTGGCACTGAGAGTTAACTCTTCAGTGGCTGGGTTAGCTTCCTGCCAGAAAATCGAATCCGGGGATCCTGCCTCTGGACCACCAGGAGGCCCTACCTAGCGGCAGTGGCTGATACAAAACATCATGGGTTCAATTCTCAGCTCAGGTGCCCACATCAAGTAATCAACTGTTGTTATCACTCATGCAACCAGAAGTTGCAGCTCTCACCTAGAAATTTGCAAAGCTGGGAATGTAAATAATTTAAAGCTAGATTTAAAGCTAGCCATTGATTTGGATGACTGGATGGATAGATGGATAGATAGCAAAAACAAACAACCAGATGAACAACCAGATGAATAACCAAATTGCGATTGAAAGAAAGAAGGTATTATTTTCATTGCAGAAACTGATACAAGTCCATTACATTTCCTGAGGCAGGGAGATAAGTTCGATACGTGTTAGATGAACTCTACAAGTCATGATCACATACTTAATTTGAATAATAAGCAGATTAAATTCTAGAAGAAATATTTCTCTTGATACACAATTCACTGAACAATGCTTTTGAAGCAGGTTTACCTAGAATTCTCTTTCTGCTAAATCTTTTAAGAGGTTTATCATAAATCTTATGGCTTTAAGCTAAGGATGCGTTCGTGTTTTCTAAGAGTGTGTAATCTCTTTAATAATCACAACAGAAAAAGATAGAGATAGAGAGAGAGAAAGGAGTCTGTATACATGGATTTGGTGATTTCTTCATTTAATCTTATCATTTGTGCTGCAGGTCATAACAACAATAGAGCATTAAGCATTACATAGCTGATCCTTGAGAGGAATATTACACATATGGTGTCTTACACTGAAACATGACCTACTGTTTTTGCATGATAAAAGGTAGAAAGGTGTTCCTGATCATCAAACACTTCAACCTGACCTCCTTTTTTATCAGTGAAATGTGAAATCAGTGACATTTGACCTGATAATTATGTTCATGTGGTTTAGTGGTCAGGGTTTCTTCATCTCTGAGTCTCAATAAGTAACATGAGTTACAAAATTAAACAATATGCAGTAAGCTGTGATCGTTGCATCATCACTTATACCACAGTGAAGAATTCTTGATTCTGATTGGTCAGAAGCTGTTGATTATTTTTCTATAACAGCAGGTGCAAACCTCCAGACAACCTGTGAGAGGAGGCTCCAGTGTCAGTGCAAAACATCTTCAAGATGATCCTAAAAAGTGGTGGCTCAAGTGGTTAAGGCTCAAGTGGTTAAGGCTCCAGGTTCTTGATAGGAAGGTCAGAATTCCAGCCCCAGCACTGCCAAGCTGTCAATGTTGGGCAATTGAGCAAGACCTTAAACCCTTTCTGCTCCAAGGGCACTGTATCATAGCTGCCCCTGCCCTCTGACCCCAACTTCCTCAGCTGGGATACATGAATAAAAGAATTTCACTGTGATGTAATGTATGTGCGGCGAAAATAAAGGCTTCTTCTTCTAAAAGGTGAGCTTATTTTTGTCTTAACTTCAAGAGTGTAGGAAAGAAAGACCAGAGAGCGAACATCTGTTTATAGCTGCTATAACACAAGTGATAACAGCTATTGTATCAAAGGGATAAAAAAAAGAAGTGTGTTCAGGTGTTTTTATAATTCAGTAAAACAATCAAGAACTTTCTACTTGTAAAAAGGCAAGTATATGATTCCTGTCATCAGCTACAGGATCTGTGAGATCATTACTGAGAAAACAATGCTTTCGGAAATTTACTCAACTCAGCAGCTTGACATAAAATAATTGCTTTGGCTGAAAGGTAATTTCCCTCTTACAGAAGCACAATTTTATTTCACTTTTTTTATTTATGAAGGCCGGTAATTTCTATCCTGCAGTTTTGACACAGCTCGGGAGTTCGCCTCTCGGAGGAGATGCCGTGTCCATGTATAACTCATAAAGCCAAGGTCACAGAGTCACAGCAGCTGGAAATATTTTATCACCCACCCACCAGGGCATTGTAGGTTACTAAACTGTGAAGTCTAGACTGTTCATTCTCACTGTCCTCTTTCTCCAATGCAATAAAGCAGAACATGGCAATAAAAGACTTTTCAGTTTCTCCACTGTGTAGCTTTACAGGTTCTCTAATGGCTATAAATGTTCAGACCAGTTATTGACCTCTGTTTTACTTATTATCACAGAGTAATTCTGAGAAATTTCTTTTAAACTTCTTACTCATCATGTTGTTCTATTCTTATTATGTTTAATGCATTGGGACATTACTTAGAATGCCATGCTGAAAATGGTGCTGTGGGATTTAGCCCTTAACTAATCTCTACTTAATGAGAGCGATGCAGCTTCTTTTTAGTCCTAAAAAGGAGCGATTCACCTTCTACACTGTCCAGCTCTCTCACTTCCTCATCTGTAGACTTTCACTTCCTCACTTCCTATTTATCTCATGGATCCCTAACCAGTTGAGTCAAGTTTTTCTCTCAATTCAATGCTTGCACTACTAATTCTACCTTGGATTTTTCATGAATATGGATTTGAACATCACTGGAAAATAATGAATGAGAAAATAAATTTTTACTTGTTACTTGTTACTTGTTATATTCAGGAGCTAACAAATTTATCCCTTAAGCTTTATCCTTGATGTTGAGATCAAACTGAGATCAAAGTTTCAAGTCTATTGTGACTGTGGTAGCAATAACAGTGTCCCCTTGTGACATTAGTGCAGCATACAACTGCTAAGAAATAATGAACATACATACAGCACAAACCAGCACATTAGCATAAATAAAAACATCGCAAACATTCCAGAATCAACATGTCTCAAGGTCAAGCGTTCCTTTAAGACAGCTGGAAAAGTTTGAAGAAAATAATGTCTAAGTATTATGCAACATGTCTCTAGCATCTTGAATAAATGGGTCGCATTATAAAACCCTGTGAGTCACAGTTGCCTTGAACGCTCACATTAAACCAGAGCGACTGTCCTCATGTGTTACTTTGCCTGAAAATGAAGCAATCAGTGTGACACTTTGCTGCAAAGACCACATTTTCAAGTAATTATCCATTCATATGTATAACCACAGCATTTTTTCATAACGTCTTTCACTTCAGTTATTCCATCTTCCACTCTTCTGCCCACGTAGACGAGCAGCCATTCACTTTCCATCACTGATCTCAAATTATGTCATCAAGAGGCTCTGTCTTAACCTCATAGCTTATTTGTCTGACAGATTTTAAATTGAAGGCTTTATTATAAGGCTTATTGTGATTCTAAAAAGAAACTGTCCATTAGCGTGTCTGTTACAGAAAACAGAAAAAAGAGAACTTATTCATGTAGTATAATTAATTAAAAGAGCTGCTCATAGACTGATTGGACCTCATAAAGCTGGAATGATAAAATGTACTGTTTCTAATTCAGTGTAAAACATACATACTGTAATAATAATGAGTAGAACTCTCCTCTGCCTCTTCAGCCTTAATCCTTCTTCTTAATGCTGTAAATCTTCCTTTCTACCACTTCCCAATGGTCCTCTATTGGATCTGGTGACTGGGGAGCACTTTGAAGTACATCATTGACCTCATTATGTTCTTAGACTCACTTTGAGATGGCTTTGTGAAATGGCGGATTATCCTAAACTTTATTTTATGTGAGCCATAAAGGGATCTATAGATACATGGTCAGGACAAACCAACAGATATGTCTGTGGCATTCAAACCTAGGCTTGACTGGCACTAAGGAATTATATGTGGCATTTTAAAATGCAACCTGTATCTGGATATTGTCCACATGCACATTGAAAAGATGATTATAAACGCATTTGTGATCAGAATGTTATCTGACCAACATGTCCTTGTTTGGAGGTAGTTGAGGATGCGTGGTGATCAGATCTTAGTATAATGTAAACGCAATCCAGCTCTTGTGTCTGCATTCATAGGTCAATGTCAATCTCCCGAATCACTGCACATAGCTGTGTGGTTTTGTGATATATTTTGAGGCTGAAGTAGATCTCAAATATAACAAAATGTTTGCTTTCGCACTCGAAGGTTGTAGAAACGGTCATTCTCTGTAAAGTATGCACATTTTATTCCACCAAAGCTATCAACGATCCTGTACCCAAAAATTTCTTTTTACTGTTTCCATTAAGTCAGCTATCCACCTTAGTAATATCCTCATCCTTCTAATTTTATGAGATTGGTGAATCTCCTGCGACTGAAAATTGTTTTTAAAACAAAACCCACCAAAGTTGACTTTGCAGAGCCATTTTCCTCTGCAGACGTATTTAAATATTGTGCAGTAAAGAGATATCCGATCAGATATCCAAATACAGAAGTCACGTGATGTTGACAAGTATAAACATGGCATGTCCTGATTGGCTGATACCACAATCTGCTTGATCAGATTACGGTAATCGCATTTTAATGGTAAGTTTAAACGCAGCCTAATACATTCTCCACACAAGAACACCAGGAATATAACTAAAGTGATGACAACATAATATATTTATAGAACTTATGTCAATCATTTTCTGACTCTACCATCAAGAGTCAGAACAGAAAGCAAGATTCATCAGCATCATTTTTATGATCATCAGCTCAGGAAGCTTTTGACCTTGACCTCTTGAGCTGAAGATCATAAAAGCTGTCCAGTTCCAGAGCCTGTGCCCTCAGCTTACGAGTGTTGTGTCTGCTGTGGTGTTTATTCAGTGATGCTTTTCAGATCATTTTAGTTGTAATGAGTAGTTATTTGAATTATCATGGCGTCCTGTCAGCTCGAATCACTCAGTCAATTCTTCTCTAAACTCTCTCACTAACCCACAGAACTGCTCCTCACAGAATTTTTTTTCTGCACAATTCTGTGCAAACTCTAGAGATTGTGATTGTGTTGTGAGTAAAAATCCCGGGAGATTTTACAAAATTCTTAATATTTCCTCTTTTATGCCTCGTGGGCCTAATCAGTGGTTCTCTTCATGGTTAGTCTGCATATTACATGTTTTTGTCTAAGTTGCAGCCTGGTCTTTAACACAAAACGTTTTTAGAACCTTGAAAGAACTATTCAGAGAACAATTGCTTTTAAAACTGTATCAAATGTGCTTTTTTGGCATCCGTGGCCATAGCACCTGCAAAAAAATCTCAACATTTCAGAACACGGTGCATACAAAAAGAAACAGAAATTGCAGTTTAATTGCATACTTTTATACTACACAGCTGCTGTCTTTTCATTCAAACCAAGATATTATTAAAGTCTTTTTTGACGACGCTGCACACATCGTCGCACGTAGGCCGAAGAAAACCGCTCGTCGCCCTCTCTCTTCCCCTTCAAAACCCAAGCAGCGGCGGTCCAGCACCCTGGATAGCGGCACCGGCATGGAGCGGAAGAGGGTCAGCACCCTGGCCAGCGCCGCTAAATTAGAGTGCAAGGCGGAGCAGGAGAAAGCGCGCCAAACCGCGCTGGACCAATCAGGAGCGCCGCTAAACTCTTCACCCTCAGGCAGAGGTCTTCAGCGGAGATCCAGGCTCCGCCAGCCACACAGGGTATGGTCTGTCTCTTGCAGGTCTAATGTGTTCTGTATGTGCTGGTTTCAGACAGTGCTGGCTAAAGACTGGCCCTTGTGTGACTGCTGGAGCTCTGGATCGCTACCGGACCTCTGCCAGCTGACTTTGACTGTCCCCTATCCAACACCCCTTCAAGGAAGAGCTGCCTTAGTTGTTTTCTCTTTTTTCCCTTTTTCTCTGCCTTTTTCTCCCCTGGCCGAGTTAGTTTCCCTGTGCCGTTCCCCTTCTTATGCCTAGAGCCTTCGTCCCTGCCATAATTTTGAGTTATTAAAGCTCCGTGTTTTCTTGCTTCCTGACTCTGTGTGTTGCTCTGTGTCTCCCTGCTCAGTGTGCTACACTTTATTTAATAATAGCGTCATTTAATGCATTTCCGCTTTTTTATGATGACAGCTTTGTGTCTGACCTCTTCCGCCATTTCAGGGGCATTTAATCAGCAATTTGCACCTCCCACAGAGGACACCTAGTAGGCATCCCATGCACAGTTCTTTTTTATAAATCAAACAAGTGTCAGAAATGCCGTGAGAACATTGTCAAGATGCTCTGTCTCCTGATGTGCAGACATCTGGCCTACGGTGAGCAATAGATAAACATGTAGAGTCAGGGTGAACATCTGGATAGCCGTTTGTGTTTGAATGTGTGTTTATGTCGAAATCCATTTGGCAGGTTAGCACTGAGATGGAAATTGTTCACCTAAAGAGTCCCAAATTACACACACACACACACACACATGCAATGAAGTAGACCAAGTGCATAGCTTATTATATGCCTGAAAAATTCATTTTTCAGTCTTGTTGACCAGTGAACAATTGCATTGACTTACATAAAAGAGCGAGAGAGAGAGATTTGGAACATCAATATAACCATCCTATAACAGATGAAATTTGGAATTGAATCTCCCATCCATTATGAAACACTCAGTTCCTGTAACTCAGATGTGTCATTATAAAGGAGCCACAATATGGAAACGGCACAAAAGCCTGAACCTCAGCCATGTCCTCCGCTATAATAACACAGTGTAGAAAATGAACGCATGCCTCCTGCTGTTTTGATTAATGAGAGCTTCTGGTGCATATCAATACCTCTCGTCTGCCTTACAGTCACGTCCAAGGTTATTGTTCTCGTTCTGAATAACTACATTACAAAGCACTATTCAATATCATGGATTTTCCTGGTGATCCATTTTGTTCTGTTCCAGACGTGTGTGAGATTGCTTTTCATTTGATGATTCTGAAACTCATGATGGAAACACAAAAGGTCAGATTTTCACACAGCGATGAATAATAATCATACTGAAGCACTACAATGTCGGCTATTTGTTTTCTGAGAATCTATGAATATTTCTCCTCAGGCATCATGCTGTCGGATTCAGTTCCTTTGCCTCAGTGTCTTTAAACAGATGCAGATGGAGGATGTGCCTTTGTAAGAAAATAAGTGTAATCAGACATGGGTTAAATATCAGGTTAAGCACGAGTTCTATGCAAATAATCATGAAGGCTGACCAGGAACTAATATTTTTCACTACAGAACATGTAGGGCCTTTTAATAGGACTGTAGTGACAAGAACAGAGTCGCTTTAATTTGCGAATCTGTTTAAAGAGCTGAAAAGCTGAAAACAAAGCTCCAGGGCCAATTAGATACGATGTTAAAGCGCAGATACAAACTCCTCCAATTTAAGAAACAAATTCATTTCCAAGGGCACTTGCTGGAGTGGAGAGCACTCTGCAGCCCGTTGATAGCTGATTAAGTATTAGCACAAGGCGAGCAAGACACGCTGGATTTATTACCCACGCCTTTGAGTTCCTCTGTTTAGTGGAAGCATTTCTAAAGTAAATGACTCCAGGCTCAGGAGACCTTCTTGCCGCCTCCAAACATTAGAAATAACAACCGGCTACACGCGAATGAGCAGAGAGGCTCGGTATGATAGGAGAGAAAAATATCTGAGAAATGTAAATGAGGAAGATGAATCTGGGTCACACACTTCTAGGAATGATGTTCAGCAGGGAGGCAGGAGGGTGTTAGAGGTTTATTTAAGTGACGATGGCACAAAAATCGCACTAAAGGAAATCTTTTTAACTCTTATTAACTCTGGTCTGAGTGTCAGTGAAGTTCTGGTGTGTGGTGTTAAAGCAGCTGTCATACAATCCCATACTGACCTGAATCTGTGGCTTTCACACTTTATTTCATTCAGCACTGATTACGCAACACTCTCTTTCTCATGAAGGAACACAGGAAGTTGTGCCGGTTCTCGGCGGTTCTCCATCTCTCAGGTATTTCTGACCCCCTTTTTTTTTCTTTTTTTCCTTTTTCAATACAGATGGCTGTTTAATCTGATTTCAGAGAAACAAAACCAGATCAACACAATAAAACTCAAACTTAATCAAGTTTCTCCATGTTACAGAAACCAGATTGTGTGCGACACCCAGCCATATGTGCACTGTAGCACAGATAACAAGTGATCATCCAGTGGATTTAGATGTAATAATGTCAGTTACAAAACAAATGTTAGGATTTATGAAAAGATAACACCAATTTTTTGAAGCTTAGTGTTGAATCCAATGAATTCATGTCTTGGGGGGAGAAACTAAAAACAGATGCCTGTAATAATTTTCTCAAAAATCGATTCTCTAACATTACTTCACCTGTTTAGCCATATACAGCTTATTTAACTTACTCTTATTCTGTTCATGTGCACTTCTGTGAGTTGCCTCTTGATTTCTTGGCCATTTCTTTGCTGTATTTTTGCTTTTGGGTGTTTTTTGGGGATAAACCACTTACAGATTACCGATGATGCCTCACACCTCAGAATTGGGGGATTGATTCCCACTTTGGCAGAACCCCTTATCCAGAATGACATGTAACTCATTTTTTATACAACTGAGCAATTGAGGGTTACGTGCCCAGATTGGTGGACCTTGGATTTGAACTCACAACCTTTGTCTCTGTACTTCAGGGGTTTCCAACAGGTTTCCTCCCCTAGTCCGAAGGCATTGTAGGCTGATTGGCATTTCTAAATTGTCCATCATGAGCAAGCAACTGTGCCCTGTGATGTGGCCATGGTCCTTCCCCACTTTGTGATAGACTCCAGGTTCTCCACAACTACGTAAAGGATAAGCGATATAGAAAATTGATAGATGGAGGGAAGTCGCTTACATCCACCTTCCTCTAACCCATGACAAATAGAAAAGTTTGTTCTGTCAACACTGTTGTGGAAATTAAACTGTAATATAATTGGTGAGAAGTGCAATGAAGATTTAATTTGTTTTATTCAAAGCGAACATTACAGAGCAGACAATTCCAGATGAAAGGACAGAACTCATACATCAAACTTTGGTTCAGAGGTCTGACAAAAATAGCAGTTCAAACTGCTGTTTCTATAGTAAAGATCTGTTAGTGTTGTTTGTCACATACAGCAGAATGATCTAATAGTTTCAGTCGTGTCTCACAGTTATCACCTCATACAGAAGACGGTTGTGAAGTTAACAGATGAGCATAAGTTCATGAGGTCTCAATCACGTCACACTGAATCATGTACACTAAAATATATATTATGGCATGCCGTTTAGGAAATTATTCATGAGAGAATTGAATGAAAACTGGGATTATATTGAATGATACGTGAGAATATTGAATGAAAAGTCTGAATATATTGATTGAAAAACTTGGAATATATTGAATGAAACCTGACGTCATCAAGGCGCACCCGATATCTTGTACTTTAGGCAGAATGAGTGAGTCAGCGAGAAACTTAGTTGCTGCAATTTTAAGAAATGAAGAGATGGTTAACACATTGGTGTGTGTGTGTACGGCCCACAATGGTGCCATAAAGTATCGGACTACGGATGAAGAAATTTATTCGCTATTTCACCGAGGAAGGCCAAATGCAGTGGGCCTCAGCCAGCCTGCTCATGGCCATCTAGCTGGTAGTACAAGTAATGCTATCGAAGGAAACAATGGAGGAAAAGTGGGAGGGACATTTGCGAATAAATTTCTTCACCCGTAGTCCGATACTGAGTGCGGTTTACGGCACCACTTTGGGCCGTACACGCACTATTTAATAATATATATTACACTATAGAGCTGGCCAAGAGCTACTTGTGTTATATTATTAGCAACCTGTATTTACATAGCTTACTTCCATAAAGCAAACCAGCTGGATAAGCTAATTTTTGTGAATTATATCATAATATTAGCAGGCACTAGATGATGATGTGCATTTAATCAGATGTATTGGAGTACAAAGTTATCGGATGTATTAGGTGTATGCCTGGCTAAAGAGATATGTCTTTAGTTTACATTTGAACTGGGAGACTGTGTTTGAGCCCCGAACACTGTCAGGAAGACTATTCCAAAGTTTAGGAGCTAAATACGAAAAAGCTCTACCCCCTTTTGTAGACTTTGATATTCTGGGAACTACCAGAAGTCCAGAGTTATGAGATTTTAAGGATCGTGATGGATTGTAATGTGTTAGAAGACTGGCTAGATATGTGGGAGCTGAACCATTTAGAGTCTTATACGTAAGTAGTGCTAGTTTATAATCAATTCTAAACTTAACAGGTAGCCAGTGCAGGGATGATAATATTGGGGTTATATGATCATACTTTCTTGACCTGGTAAGGACTCTGGCGGCTGCATTCTGGACTAACTGTAGCTTGTTTATTGAAGATGCAGGACAACCACCTAGTAATGCATTACAATAGTCCAGTCTGGAGGTCATGAATGCATGAACTAGCTTTTCTGCATCAGATACAGATAAAATGTTCCTAAGCTTGGCGATATTTCTGAGGTGGAAGAAGGTTATTTTTGTAATATCGGAAATATGTTTTTCAAAGGACAAGTTGCTGTCTAATATTATGCCCAGGTCTTTCACTGTTGAGCTAGTAGTAATAGAACATCCTTCTAAATGCAAGTTGAATTGTGAGAGCTTCTGTGTACTGGTTTTTGGAACAATCAGTAATATCTCCGTCTTATCAGGATTTAGTAATAGAAAATTATCAGTCATCCAATCTTTAATATCTTTCACACTCTGTTAATCTAGACAGTTTAGATATTTCATCTGGTTTTGATGAGATATATAACTGTGTATTGTCAGCGTAACAATGGAAACTAATCCCATGCCTTCTAATGATGTTGCCTAAGGGAAGCATGTATATTGAAAAAAGCAGAGGTCCTAAAACTGATCCTTGTGGGACCCCATATTTCACTGGCATTACACTGGACAGTTCTCCATTTAAATCTACAAAATGGTATCGATCAGACAGGTAGGATCTAAACCATTTTAATGCCTGTCCCTGAATACCTATGTGATTTTGTAAGTGATCTATGAGAATGTTATGATCTATAGTGTCGAATGCAGCACTAAGATCAAGTAAGACTAATATTGAGATGCAGCCTTGGTCCGAAGCTAAAAACAGGTCATTTGTGATTTTTACTAGTGCAGTTTCTGTACTATGATGGGGCCTGAAACCTGACTGAAATTCTTCAAGGATATTGTTTTTCTGTAAGAAGGAGCATAATTGAGTAGACACAACCCTTTCTAATATTTTAGATATAAAAGGGTTTGAAATCGGTCTGTAATTTGATAAGTCATTAGGGTCTAGTTTAGGTTTCTTAAGAAGAGGCTTAATAGCTGCTATCTTGAGAGGTTTTGGGACGTGACCTAAATATAACAAGGAATTAATAATGTTGAGAAGAGGCTCTCCAGCTGTATGCATCACTTCTTTCAGCAATCTAGTTGGAATTGGATCTAACAAACACGTTGAATTAGCCATGGTGATAAGTTTATATAGCTCTTCCTTCCCTATACCTGTAAAGCATTGTAGCTTTAAATGTGGAGCTTTCAGTTGGACTTGATCACCGGATGCTGTCAAAGTTTGAACATCCATTATTTTGTTCCTGATACTATCGATTTTGTCAGTGAAGAAGTTCATAAAGTCCTCACTACTAAACTGTGATGGAGTACTCTCTTCAGATTTCTGATGTTTTGTTAGTCTAGCCACTGTACTAAATAAGGATCTGGGATTGTTTTGGTTTATTTCTATCAGTTTGCTCAAATGCTCAGCCCTAGCAGTTTTTAGAGCCTGTCTATAGTTGGACATACTGTCTTTATACGCAATTCTGAAAACTTCTAATTTAGTTTTTCTCCACTTTCGCTCGAAGTTACGGGTTGCTCTCTTGAGGGCGTGAGTATGACTATTACACCATGGTGCAGGTGTTTTATCTCTGACCTTTTTTAATCGGATGGGGGCAACAGTGTCTAGTGTGCTGGAGAAAATAGTGTCTACGGTGTTACTTCATCTAGGTCATCTGTATTTAGGGGTCTGGTGAGAAGTTCAGACAGATCCGGTAGATTACTTGTGAATCTGTCTTTAGTGGTCGGGATAATAGTTCTACCAAATCGATAACATGGAGAGACATGTCTAATATGTTCTACAGGTAGAGTGTACACTAAGAGGTGATGGTCTGTGATATCATCACTTTGAGGTAAAATATCTATATCAATGACATCTGTTCCATGTGATATAATTAAATCTAGCGTATGATTAAAACGATGAGTTGGTCTAGTAATGTTTTGTTTAACCCCAAAACAATTTAATAAATCCAAAAATGCAAGTCCTAAGGCATCGTTGGAATCGTCTACATGAATGTTAAAGTCTCCTACAATCAACATCTTGTCAAAATTAATCAGTAGGTCTGAGAGTAAATGTGCAAACTCTTTAAGAAAATCAGCGTAGGGCCCTGGGGGTCTATATACGGTGGCCAGCGCAAGATATAGTAGGGATTTTTTATTTATGTCTGTGAGTGTAACATTAAGGACAAGCACTTCGAATGAGTTAAACCTGGTTCCTGTTTTCTGAGTAACAGTAAGAGAGTTGCTATAAATAGTTGCAACACCACCTCCACAACCGGTCTGACAGGGCTCATGCTTATAGCAATATCCTGACGGAGTGGACTCATTCAGACTAATGAATTCATTTGGTCTAAGCCAGGTTTCAGTAAGGCAGAGTGTATCAAAACTATAATCTGAGATCATTTCATTAACAATAAGTGCTTTTGGTGCAAGGGATCTAATGTTGAGAAGCCCAAACTTTAGAAATTGTTTTTCGTTAATTATTTGGCGTTTTTCAGGTATAACTGCGATTAGATTATTTTGAGGGCTATTAACGAATTTATTCTTTTATCTCACTATTCAGGGAACAGACACAGTCTCTATAAGACGAGCTATGTGTGCACTTGTATCAATCTGGCACTTGTATCAACCAGCTTTGCTTTGGCAGAATCGTAGTTTTATTCCTAATGAATCCCCATCAGCTTCCAAGTTGAATGGATCTACCTTGTGTTTTCTTTATCCTTTATACAAACTACTTCAATTTGTGCTTATAGTTATGTCACGCTTCAATGTACACTTTTGGTGCTAGTTGTGTATTATACTGAGTAATGTGAGTAGTATGATTTTTTTGAGTAGTCATATTTCAGAAAGTGGCGGGGGTTTATTAAGTGATTTTATCGATTTTGTACATATTCTATGAACATTTATGTGAGCTACTCAGAAGTGGGTTGCAAGCTACTGGTCCCTTGTGAGAGACATGTTTGAGACCCTTGATTTAAACCTATTATAGTTGTGTCAACTTTAAAATCCTAAAAGTCCTACTCAATATGATGCTCAGATATAAATTCCTGACTTCCACAGGAGATAGGAAATGTTTACTACAAAGTTGTGAAGTTTCTACTTTCATCCTTGTGACGAAATTAAACACTGTCACTAGGTCTAAATGACTCACGCTGATGTGGAAAGTCATCTATAAGAGAGCTGTGTATACACACAGATAAACTGCGGTTTGGATCAGTAACAGATGTATGGAGGAGAAGCTGCCTGAGGCTCATCTCTGCTTCACTGCTTCTCTGCTTAATGTGCATCTACACGCTGAAAACTGTGAACACACTCACACGTTCCAAGCAGCTGGAACGTCTGAACAGATCCGAGCCAGAGAAAGCGAGCTGTCAATCACACAGCCGTCACACGGGGGGGTCGTGTCACAGCACAGTGCCAGCTGTACCAGCCTCGTCTCTGAACGGCGATGATTGAAATCGCTATGCTGACAAAAGGGCTGCCAAATGAGGCCATTCTTCAAAAAAAAGTACATGTTGATATTGCCAACATAATGTTCTTTTCAACTGGGTTTTAGTTTTATGTTATTTATTCACATGGCAACGCAGCGATTCACAAGATGATCAGGGAGCAGATGCAAAAACACACAAGCGATGTTCAATAGCATCTGTTAAAACTGTGTAAATACAGTGTAGTGTACATTCATTATCAGCTACATGAAGAAAAGCACAGGATTAAAGATGTACATCTGGATTGTAGTAAAGATGACTCACGACAGAAAACACCTACTGATAACATGAATATAATATACAATAATATGCAGTACAACTATATGAATACACTGTGAAGGATTTTAGTGAAGACCCCAGATCTTGTTCCTCCATGTAATTGATCTCATTTTACAATCCAAGAATCAGAGGTCAGAAAAGTGGGCAGGGTTAACATCAGGAAATCTATAAATAAATACTGAGAAACAGACTAGGATCATTCATTCATTGATTGTCTACCGCTTATCCGATCTATACTCGGGTCACGGGGAGCCTGTGCCTATCTCAGGCATCATTGGGCATCAAAGCAGGATACACCCTGGACAGAGTGCCAACCCATCGCAGGGCACACACACACACTACAGACAATTTAGAGATGCCAATTAACCTACCATGCATGTCTTTGGATTGGGGGAGGAAACCAGAGAACCCAGAGGAAACCCCCGAGGCACGGGGAGAACATGCAAACTCCACACACACGGTGGAGGCGGGAATCGAACACCCAACTCTGGAGGTGTGAGGCAAACGTGCTAACCACTAAGCCACCGTGCCCCCCAGACTAGGATCAAATCAACAAGAAATATAGAAGATCAAGGAACTAGGAAAATGAGTTGTGGAAATGTATTTAGTTTTCTTTTTTTTTTTCCATGATTATATCATAATAGATATGTGAATTATTTATTTAAGTTCAAGTAAGTGTGATTTTGCTTACTGTCTTTTGTTTGCTTGTGATATTTTTGCCAATGCTCCTTTTCCCCCCAGCCTTGATCATTATCTATATGCATGCACATACACCTCAGTATGAAAGTCAGCTGTTTTTGACTTTAGACTATGAAGACATTATGGAAATATCTCTATGATTAAACCTTGGCTCTTAGTCTCCTGATTCCTTCTTCATGTTATTTCTGTTGAAACTGCAGGGTTTGTATCATTGTGAAAGACCAACAGCAGAGGAAAGGTTCATAATTAAAAAATCTTTGTCACTTTTATGATGCAGATATGTTAAGCAATTAACTATTCAGCATCCTTTAATACCAAGCTAATTTTCAGACAAACCCAGTTTTCTGGGAGAATGAATACAGGTCCTGAAAGACGAGCGGTTCTGTCAGGAGATCTCAGAAGCAGGGTGTGTGTGATGGCTAACATCAAATAGGCAAAGTGCATGAAGTGTGACAGCGTGCCGTCCGTGGGCCAAAGCTGTTAGGAATGAGAGTAGGCAAGCGGCCAAGCATTAACTCACACTGAGACTGAGGCATGGGCTATCAGAGATAAGTATATACTCTCTCTCTCTCTCTCTCTCTCTCTCCCACTCTCTCCTCATTCCTCTCCTACTGTCACAAATCACTCTCATGCATATTACACCTTCCTCACAACTTACACACAGAAAGAAATTAGTTCACACACCTTACACACCAAAATTTTGCTATTTTATAGTTGACCAAATACATTCTAAGTAGAATAGAATACATATATGGTTCACTTTGTTCTACAGTTCCCGTGATGTTCAAGGAAAATGCGTTCCTCCATCTGCAAATAGGTTTCTAATTAAGGAGTAGAGTGGAGGAAATTATAAAGCTCTTTGTAATTACTAAAAACTTCAGTGCGGTAATGGAGCTCTCAGTCTGACATGGTGAATGTTCAAGGAGGACATCTGAGATTTAAAGACACAGAATAAGTACAACTAACTTTTTATATAATGTAAAGTGGAAACTCAGCATAAGAATTGAATTGGTTCTGGAGTCGAGTTCTTAAGGCAAAAATTTGTATTGCAAAATGGATTTTCCCATAAGAAATAATGTAAATGCAGATAATCCATTCCAGCCACCCAAAAATATGACCAATATTACCAATATGAAGCGTATGTAAACTGTATGGCTGCTTACAAAGAACTGACCCAAGCCAAGCATTCCATGACAAGGCTCCTCACAGGAAGTCATGCCACCAAGCTAAAAATAGAATTGAGAATAGAATTATTCTAAAAATAGAACAAACCACCCACACCACCAATCTGTCAACAAAAAACGGCCGAAAAATCACGTAGCTTTTGACACATGCTGAAGGCAATGTTGGTATCGTGGGTTGACTCTTTCAAACAGCTTTCGCTGACTGAAAAAAAAGGTGAAATTCATAAACTTGCTTCAGTGTGCTTCACTTGGATTTCCACTGATGCAAACAAGTTTTGATTGGCTCCCAGATGTACGCGCAACTTAGCTTAAGTTAACTTAGGTTTGCTTGTATGCCAAAAATGCTTTATATGCAGATGCAAATTTCTTGCAAAATTTTAATTCTTAAGGCAAAAATTCGTAAAGGAGGACATTCATATGCCGAGGTTCAACTGTATATATTGCAGTGTAAGAGGGGTGAGGAACAAATAAGCCTTGGAGCAAAGAAATAAGTCTTTGCGCCAGTTATCTAACCAAGCCATCAGTTTTCAGATGGTGGGAGGAAACTCTAGAAGCTTGGAAACATGGAACTAGGAGAACATGCACAGAAACTCCACGGCGCTTCACTGACATGCTCTCAATCGATGCCAATTCAGTGATAAGGTAGAGGACGAGCAAGGTGTTATGTAGTTACTCCGGAGAAAGAAAAGCAACAGGTGCTAGCAATCTATTAAATGCAGTGGGACCAGCTTCCTGGTGAATCATCACCTCTTAAAAAATAAAGTGCAAAATTGGACAGGCATGTCTCCTGTAGTGTTAAAGACCAGTGCAGATAAGAGGAGAAGGTTATGCAGAGGTCTGTATAGGAATATGAACTCCTCCTTAAATGATTTTGCTTCTGAAAACAAGATTTGTGCTGCATTTAAGGTGACCTGCATGACACACCTGATGAACACAAGAGTTATTCTTATATCCTGTGATTGCACAGTTTTTTTAATATGATTTATATAAGTGTCAGATTCCCAAACCTGGTCCTGGAGAAAACATTTTAGTGTTTTTCAATAGTTTGTGTCCATGTTTAGGGTAGTTTGTGTCTCTACATCCTGTCCATGTGCAGTAAAGAGATGGATTCAGGAAATAAAATGAAATAGGAAATAAAACATTTGGGAATGTGCTGTATCAGTAAAACAATCAATAACAATGGTGTGATGAAGCAGAGTTACAGTTATACATCAAAGTGATTTATTTTTGTATAACAACAAATCTCAGATATGGAGGTTTATTCCACAGCAATTATTTAAAGATTACAATTAGTGATTTTTTTTATCCATTTATAGTTATATTTTATTGTTGATTAAATTTGTAAAACATATGTAAGACACATCCTTGTTCTCACCACTAGAAAGTGTCATCTCCTCACCACTCTGGAGAGAAATGGAGCTTGTCAAGTTACATAAAAAACAGAAATAAAGAGAAAAAACTCCATTCTGTAGACATTCCTGTAGCATAAAAATAAAAGTTACAACTGTACCTGTGACCTGACACCCCAGTCTCCTTCCATAAATGTTAACTAAATGTTTCTTCACTCATATCTTTACCATATCAACAATTATATGCTTGATAAATACTATTTCTTCTCAATTGTTTACTATTCTCAATTGTTTACTATTAGTCTTAAAATCAATCATTATCTGGAGTACCTGTTTTAATCATTATCTGCTGTACCTGTGTAAATTACTATAAAAACGATGACATCATAAGATGTTTCGTTAATATTAAAAATGTCATTTGCAGCTGCTGTAGTGTCAGAGCTGCTTAAAAATTAAACATGATAAATGACCATTATGTAAAATATAGAAACCTACAGGAGCTTTCAATCTAACTCCAGTTTCTATCTCTGTAGGCTTCTTCTAATTATTTTTAAATGACACTTTTTATCACTGCACTTAATTATGGACTGACTGATTTTTATTTGTAGGCTTCTTACTGAACAAAATTCTATTGTATGTAATATTGTATAGTATAGTATATGTCAGATAAAGACTGAGGATAGCAATGCAGGGAAGTCAGCTTTTATTTACAGACAAATCCTTAAAAAAATAATATGAGGCAAAACAAGCTCAAAAAGTAGGCAATGGTTATTTTTAATGTTCAAACAGTGGTACAAGAGGAGGCAAAAAAACCATACTGAGGTCAGAAGGCCTGGTAATGACAAGAAATTAACTGAGCGTATACTGTACTTTGCAAAGCTTTTAAACAGCATCTGTGAGTGCATGATGATTGTAAACATGTTTAAGTGATCAAAATGAAGGTCACTGTGAATGTAGCATGTGTATTGTGGGTGTTGGAGATGTGTGGATGTTTGTAGATATGACAATATACCGTAAATAGTGCCTTTTTAGATAAATAAATAGGCGCTATTTACTGTACTTAAAAAATGTAAGTGAGTAACAGCTCTCGGTATATTCCAATCAGTTTATTTGTATAGCGCTTTTAACAATGGTGCATGGACATTGTCTAAAAGCACCTTTACAGAAGTATAGAATCATAGAAAAAATTATAACGTTTCAAGTTACTATTTATCTCTAACATTTATCCCTAATGAGCAAGCTTGATCTGATGGTGATGAGGAAAAACTCCCTGAGATGATATGAGGAAGAAACCTTAAGAGGAACCAGGCTCAGAAGGGAACTTCATCCTCATTTGCATGGCACTGGACTGTAAATAATGTAAATATAAATAATGTCCTTTCTACAACAGTTTATATTCATGTGTAATTGTGCAACCAAGAGCTCCTGAGGAACTAAGAGGTCAGTGTAATTTCTGAGTTTATTATAGACTTAAGACTAATTCCCTGACTGCAGAATGTGTTCTGATATGCTTAAACAGCCATAAATTCTCTCCTGACAGCTAGACTCTGAAGACAGTGTATCCTTCTCCACATGTTTATTGTTGTAAGGAAATTGTGAAACTACAGATTTCAAAATAAAGTCTGCACAAACTAGACAAACTTTTACATGTGGTAGAGCTCATTGTTTACATAATTGCACATGTTATTCACAGTGTATTTAAATCATAACTGTATGGACAGAGATCGCTAATCTTGATATGAACTCATAACAAGCTAGTGATACATTAGCATTAGGCTAAGAAATTAGCATCAGCGCTCAAAGCATGATAACACAGACATTGAAACATTCATTCATTCATTGTCTACCGCCTATCCGGACTATTCTCGGGTCACGGGGAGCCTGTGCCTATCTCAGGCATCTTTGGGCATCAAGGCAGGATACACCCTGGACGGAGTGCCAACCCATCGTAGGGCACACACACTCTCATTCACTCACACACTATGGACAATTTAGAGATGCCAATTAACCTACCACACATGTCTTTGGACTGGGGGAGGAAACTCCCAAGGCACGGGGAGAACATGCAAACTCCACACACACGGCAGAGGCGGGAATTGAACCCCCAACCCTGGAGGTGTGAGGCAGATGTGCTAACCACTAAGCCACTAAGCCACCATGCCCCCCCCCCCCGACATTGAAACAATGAATTAACAATGTAGATAAAGATTAAAAAAAAAACAATACTCACAATGCTAAGTGTGTATAAGGCATATACTGTAAACTAGCGCACTAGCAATCATACCGACAGCAAACCAGCAAATCTCATCATACGTGGTTTTTTCTATATCCCATCCAAAAGTCACAACCGGCAGAACAGCTCCCGAAACTCCGGGAAGTGATGTGACCATAACAAATAACAGTTACTGAACTAATTAGTTTAACAGCAAACTACAAAACTACAAAATTAATTGCATGTATTATTTTTTATAAACCTGTTCATTAAACATTTTACTTACGTCAGTAAAGAAAGCAACATATTACATAATAAACAAAAAAAAGGCCTCCAGATAAACTGCAGCACATTCTCCAAGATACACAGTAAATCTTATGGTTCAATTTCCTTCAAATATAAAGGAAAAATCATTGCTTAGATTACTGATGTATTAAATATTGACGTCTTTTTATGTTCAGTTTTGTGTTTGTATGTGTGCACAAAGGTAGAGCTCAAATGTAAAACATGCAAATGAACGCTAAAGGGACAAATACACCGAAGAATTCATTTAGGAGTAGCTGATTACACACAAAACACCTATAAATAAGTCATAATTGTCAGTCAGAGTTAAACCTGCTGTCTCATTTTATAGCTGTTATGTTACGCCGATGACAAATATCATGTTTGTGGATGTTAATGCCATAAATCTGCACATAATGAGGAAAGGAGCCATAAAACAAAAGAAGGTCCATGTTCCATGAATAACAATCACCAGGGTGGAGGAGTCAGTCCGAGCGGTATTAAATTTACGACGTACAAATAAATAATGAGGATCAGACAGGAAAAGTGTTTAATAATATGGGAAACTCTGAATTGAGTGCAGTTCAGAGCGTTTCTTTGAGGTGTTATAAGGTTATGAAGAGTTCATACTGTTTTTAATAAAGGTTTAAAAAAATTATCTGGGTAAAATGTAGGAGTAATGGTCTTTTAGAGATTTCCTATAAGAGTGTTAGGAGCTTAATGAAGGTGCCAGGCTCATAAGCCTCAATAGGTCCATCTTGCATTGTTTCATGAGGTGCTTGAAATGCTTTTATTTAAACTGTTGCATAACACATACGCCATATGTAATGCTGTTTAATTTGAGAGATACTGTTTCTCATCACCTCACGAGGCACATCGGAGTAATCACGTTTAAAGCATTTCTCCCTGGAGAGACTCAGGCTACTGCTGTTACTGCGGTCCAGCCAAGTGTGTGGTATGTGCTGATGATGGGGTGTGAGCAAATCCGCATGAACATGATGACTGGAAAACAGCCTTATGATGAATTAAGTGAACAGATGGAAAAATGTGTCTGCTTCATTAGGTTCCAGCATGTGAGTCCGTCCCCAGAGAACTCGGATATTTAAATATTCAGTTCAATAACTCTATGAGGCCTGCAAAAAAATATCTTACGAAAAATACTAATTTTGTCCTTGGAAAGTCCTTGGAGTTAGAGCAGGATGTCACAGCAAACCTCTAACCCAAATTTGCAGCTGTTATCAATTCAATTCAATTACAATGTAAAATATTTCTGTGGAAAGTGGCAAGTGTGGCCAGCAATGATGTTTGCCGCTCAATGACTGACTGCTGTATTAAATTGAGGCTCTGAATTCTTCCCGTTTAAAAGAATAACAATGAGAAACCACTTATTTATTGTCTATGTACTCTAAATAATTTCCTCCATAGTCCTGCGACACAAAACGTTCTTCACCCTCACTGTGTTTTGTGTGTGTGCATGTGCGAGAGAGATTAAATTATCCACTGTGCTCTTCACGCGTTTCCTCTGTCAGTTTGACTCCTGCATTACCATAACATGTCTCTCTGCTTTGACACCGCAGGGAATTGCAATTACTCCATCTCTATTCCTCTTGTCACTTTGCCGGCAAATGGAGGGCGAAGATAACATTCCTCATTTCTCTGGTATGACATAATCACCGGTGGATTAGCACAGGATTTGAGGGAAGTCAGCTAAAAGAGCTAGAGGTTGGTTTCCCTCCTCCTTTTCTGTTACACTTTCAATATCATCATGCTATCTGGCAGTAAAGGGCAGGTCTGGCTGTTGACTTACTCAGATGGGATGAGTGTGTAGTCCAGCTCTGTGTAAAACTATCGCCTCTTCTGCTCCTGATTCCAGTCGTCATTTAAACACTGAGAAAATGTTAGCAATGCCGGCACACTGGTATCAACACTGTCCATCTCATAATGGTAAACCTTCCACTGAGACCACACACTTTTTTTGAGTGATGCAGGAGTGAACTGTCACAACAAATTCTATGCACTGGACAGGAAATAAAATGACAGAGAAGAAAGCAATAGGATGTTTGTTTCAAATCTCTCCTCATCCAGAATTTCCTCAGGACTGTTAGGTAGCTTCATCCAGTATCAATAAAAGAGGATTGTACAGATCCAATCACAAGTAATTGCTCCTGGCCAACAAAGGAAGGTAAACACAGAGGGAGTTAGTCACTGGTGTTCTTCAGGGCTTATTGGAACAGCAGAGATAGCTAAGCTGTCAATTTTCGTTACAGAGGCACAATAAAAGAAAGGGATTTTTCCTCCTGGTTGCAAACTCCAGTTCTTGTTGAGGCAGGAAACGTGTGATTACAATCCATGCAACGGGTCTGATCTCAAAGAAATTCTTTCCTTCGCCTTTCATGTATACTTTCATTCAGATGGTCTTCTCATAAATTAAAAATATGCTGGAGAATCAACAGTTTGCTCTCTGACTTCATTACTGTACAAGACTTTTCACATTAAGAGAACGCCATTAATGAAGTGGCTCTGAGCTATGAAGCCCTTTTGAATGTTCCAGCCAGAAAATAAAAGTAGGGTAAAAGGGCTAATAGCAGGAAGGCCTACCTGTCAAACTGCCTCTAATTGCATTAGATTTCTGCCCAGGCGAGCGTGTCAGATCCGTCTGATTCATCTTAGCTAAGGTGCAGAACACGAGCAGACGCAGAAAGGACAAATCCCTGTACAAGAGCCTGTGATATTTCTGTCCCTGTCAACATCCAGCTTCAATATTGACTGACTTTACACAGTGCAGCCTGCCTCAGGCAAAAGCATATAAACCCACATGAAAAAAGAGCAACCTGTAGTTTCTCTCAGAGTGTCAGCAATGTATCACTGCAGCTCAAATCTCAAGCTCAAATAAATAAACTTCTCTTGCCATTCTTGCATTTATACATCAGTTTAAAGCTTGATAGAAAGAATGTTAGAATGCTTGTTTTACAGAGTGCAGGAACAAATAATAACATAAGTTTTGAAAGACTAAAAGCAAACCTATTATTATTATTATTATTATTATTATTATTATTATTATTATTATTATTATTATTATTATTATTATTAATAAAATACAGTGGAACCTCAGCATATAAATTCACTCCCTTATGAGTTTTCACCTTAGGAATTAAAAATTTTGCAAGAAATTTGCATCGGCATATGAATCATTTTCAGCATATGAACTCCGGTTAAGTTGCACGTACGTTCGGGAGTCATTCTTATGCCGAAATTCCACTGCATCCTCATATTATGTATACCATTGTGAATTAGTAAAGTTCAGCACCATGGACAGCATAATGCACAATCCTTTGCATTCTTCAACTATGTTGCATCTGCTATAATTCAAATGAGGAAAAAATGTCTGTTAAGATGTTCTGATTGGTCTGAAGGTGTTGGTAAATTTTCTACAGCTGCTCTGACAGGAGTGCGAGAGAAATTCATTGGTTTCACTATGTTATTGTTTCTACTGTAGCAGACAGCAGATGCTCCACATAAACAAATTCAAATGTGTGTAACTGTTGATAGATTTTGAGATGTTTTCTGACACCGAATGGAAAGCTTTGTAGTTTTTTTGGTGACATAACAATCTGTTTTATATTTTGTCTGGAGGTAACTTGACTGATTTCACAGCAATCAATGTAATGTGGAGTAAGAGGTTTATGAAGTGCTTCGGGATGTGCTGTTGAGATGTTCTGACATCCCAATTCAGTGCTTTGTAAGCTGATGTGGTGATGAGTGTTTGTTGATGGTGTGCAGTGGTGTATGAAGGTATAAGATGGTGTAGTAGAAAGAACAAAGACAGTTAGTGAATTGAGCAGTAAAAAATGTAGTTAAATATTGTGTGAACGTGTGTAGGAGGGGGGACAAGTGAACATTCATGAGGTGGGATGATGGGCAGATTGGTGGCTGAATCATGAATATATTTTAGGAAACACACACACACAAACACACACACAAACACACACACACACACACACACACACACACACACACACACACACACACACACACACACACACACATTAAGTTTAGATTTTGGTGGATAGATTAAAATGAGATATGAATAATGTAAATGTTAATGCTGTTTTAATAGTATTAAAAAAATATCTTTTCCTGCTGTTTTATCATGTAATAATTAATTGATTGAAGGATTTTTTAAGAAGAACCACAAAAATTTCACCAAAAAAATCAATAAAAATACAATAATGAGCTGTCAGAGTAATGTATGCTATGTGTTTAAAAAGTCTCCATATTAATTTGAATAATATAGATTTGACTTAACATATAAAGTATGACTACTGGCACAGAAAGTATGAACATTTTTAATAAAAATGAAGATTAAGATGAAGAATTTAGCTGTCTGAGGAAGCTTTAGGCTTTAATTCCCAGAGGGGTAAAAGTTCAAACTTTGTTCATTAAATCTGGTTTTTGAAGCAGAAAAGATACGTAACGCCCAGCATTAATTAAAAAATGCATATAGAGCAAGATCATTTCATAGTGCACACTGGTCTGAGTGAAAGAAATCCTGTTTTATTAGAGAATGTCCTTTAACAGGTACTGAGGAATCAATATTTGAGTCATAAATGTGAGGATTTTTTCCCTTTTTCTTTTCCTTCTTAACAGCTAGAAATGATGAGATGATGTATGGAGAGATTTGTTGAATAACGGAATCTGGAAATATGGAATAGTGACCCTAGTGAAGAGTCTGATAATTAACTCTTCCTAATACAATCTGTTTTATTTTAATGTTGACTTTTTTATTTAAAAAAAATTAGTTCTTGATGTTAGCATGAACCATGTTGCTTCAATTTGCTCCCAGTTAATGCCACTGCTGTCACAAAAACTCAAGAATGTAATAATAATAATAATAATAATAATAATAATAATAATAATAATAATAATAATAACAATAATAATAATAATAATAATAATTAATAATAATAATAATAATAACAACAACAACAACAACAACAGCAACAACAACAACAACAACAACAATAATAATAATAATAATAACAACAACAACAACAACAACAACAACAACAACAACAAGAAGAAGAAGAAGAAGAAGAAGAAGAAGAAGAAGAAGAAGAAGAAGAAGAAGAAGAAGAAGAAGAAGAAGAAGAAGAAGAAGGGCACGGTGGCTTAGTGGCTAGCATGTTTGCCTCACACCTCCAGGGTTGGGGGTTCGATTCCCGCCTCCGCCATGTGTGTGTGGAGTTTACATGTTCTCCCCTTGCCTTGGGGGTTTCCTCCGGGTACTCCGGTTTCCTCCCCCGGTCCAAAGACATGCGTGGTAGGTTGATTGGCATCTTTAAATTGTCTAAATTGTCTGAAGTGAGTGAATGAGAGTGTGTGTGTGTGCCCTGCGATGGGATGGCACTCCGTCCAGGGTGTATCCTGCCTTGATGCCCAATGACGCCTGAGATAGGCACAGGCTCCCCGTGACCTGAGAATAGTTCGGATAAGCGGTAGACAATGAATGAATGAATAATAATAATAATAATAATAATAATAATAAATCAGGTTTGAAATGTTGGGCAAAATCACAGTCAAAAAAATAGGCAGAGGTCAGCTGATCAGCAAGTAGTACAACACCAGCAATGGCAAAAACAGAGGTGATCAAGATGGAAACAATAGTCAAATTGGGAGATAAATGTCGGGGTCAATTGTGGTCTTGCTTAAGGGTCCAATGGTGGCAGCTTGGCAGTGTTGGGGCTTGAACCTCAATCGTCTGATCAACAACCCAGAGCCTTAAACACTTGAGCTACCACCATCCCCTCTGAGTTCATTTAGATGCTGCTACAACACAACCAAAATGCTGTATGGACTACCTGAATTTTCTTTGCTGCAATCTGTCTTTTATATTTACATCCACAGCATTTTACTATTGCACGTTCAGTCTTTATAAAAGTGTGCACTCGTCAGCGCTACACTGTCTCTTGTGAATTATTGTACTGTACTGTTTGCAGTTTATGTAGTAATGTGTAGTGTAATTAGTTCTGTGTTGTGTCTTATAGTTATGTGTTTTGTGTAGCACCATGTTCCTGTTTTATTTTGCTGTGTACTGCACTAGTGGTATATGATTAAAATGACAATAAAAGAATTCTCAACTCTGGATTTGAGATCATTCTCTAAAGATGGAGGTGTAGAGACGCAATTTGAAGACAAACCCTTTATTTGCTGTTCTCATAATAATATTTCTGATTATTATTATTATTATTATTATTATTATTATTATTATTATTATTATTATTATTATTACAAGACACATGTTATGTATTCTTGCCTTCAGGACTATTTCCTTAAATGCTAGATCACAGTTCTCAGTTGTTTTTCAGAAACAGGTAACCTTGACTGGGGGTACAAAATCTGCCTGCCAAATAGGGACAGCTCTCTGCCAATTTGGGACATCTCGACACAGATTTGGGAAGCTGCCAGGGCGAAAGCAGCAGTGGAAAGAACTGCCAAAATCCCAATAGATATACTTACAGCAGAATTGTACACAGCAAGAAAGGTGAATGACATAATATTTACATTCAGGGCTGGCCCTAGGAAAGACGTGAAGTTTAACTGGAGTTACAAATGTGTTACGGCCAGAGATGCCTCAAAAAGATCATACCAGAGCAGGATACCTCTAGAATTTTTCCCCTTATTTTCTCTTTAATTTAGCCTTCCTAATCCCCTACCACCAATCAGCATTGTTCTATCATACTAGCCCATTAGAGTGAAGGCTAGAACATGCTTCCTCCAACTGCCCTGCTGTTCCACACACAGAGAAAGAAAGATCTACTATCTGCCCTCTACCAAATGCACGAGTTCATCGAGGCTTACAATGAGGTAGTGTTGCTGTGATTGACAGCAGAGAGAAATTACACCATTCTTCCCATCCAGGGAGCAATTTTAGATTCCCTGCCTCAGATAGCTGTGGCATCCCCAGGCTTCAAACTCATGATCTCAGGATAATGGATGGATCTCTGGATAACTCTTTTCATGCTACTATGGAGCTTTCAAAAAGATTCATAGGAAAAACTGTTAGATATGACAGAGCAACATTCCTAGATTAAAAATAATGCAAATTGTATTTAAAGTATGTGTCAGTGATGCATATCTGCATATCTATATTTAGGTAAAAAAACATATATAGCAGAGATAATCCTATCCCAATATTTCTTCTTGCCCTATCTTGCCCTAATAGGTGGAGTTTCTGCCCTGCTGTGTGTGAGAATCTGCCAAGGTGAGTGTGTGTCATTACCCTAGTGTGTGTACAGTAAGAGCCCCTATTAACTTCTGTTCTGAGATGAAAAATGGAGGAGATGCTGCTGTTCACATTCTGCTTGCTAATGACCTCATTACAGGAAGGCACAACAAGCTCAAACCCCCATGGTAATGCAGGCGGCAGAACTGAACAAATCAGAGCCTAAACACTGTCAGCATCCAGCTCATATTCCTTAATATAAACTCTCTCACTCGCTTTATTTCCCTCTATACTGTCTATTTACCTCCTGAGCAGGAATTTAGATCCTAACTTTTCATTTTGCAGCAGAGGAACATACTGTAAAGTGTGCTGTGATTTAAACACATTTTACCATGGTGTTGTTGTATTCTGTGTATTTCTTTTTTCCAGACCTGCCTGATCCATCCAGATGCTCTACCCTGTCGCTTGGTGGTGCTCACTGCTGCTGGGGATAGATTTGCATAGACAGACTGTGACCCAGGGGACTGCTGTGGACAGAATCACTCGGAGACTATCACGTTGTCTTTGAACTGCTGTTGCATCAGTTAGCTTTTGGCAGGAAGGAATTAGTGCTAAGACAATAATGAACTCAGAAATTTCACTGACTTATTATTTCTTCAAGAGCTCTTGGTTGCACAATTCCACGTGACTATAAACTGGTGAAGAAATGACATTATTTACATTTACATTATTTTTACTGTCCAGTGTCACCCAAATGAGGATAAGGTTCCCTTTTGAGCTTGGTTCCATATCATCTCAGGGAGTTTTTCCTCATCACCATCACCTCAGGTTTGCTCATTGAGGATAAATTTTAGGGATAAATAGTAACTTAACTCCAAACTTTATGATTTTTTCTGTTTCTATACTTCTGTGAGACAATGTCCATGTCCATTCCAGCGAGGAATCGAGAGGTTCAGTAGACTATTTGCTTTTAATGAATGGTTACAGTCATGGTGTCAAGATCAGAAATTACCTTTTGTTGATAACTGGAATCTTTTCTGGGAGCGTCCTAGGTTCTACCGTCCTGATGGCCTGCACCCAAGCAGAGTTGGAGCAGCAGTCCTCTCAGACAACATCTCCAGGACACTACGCACCATCTGACTGGTAAGCCATACCTCAGATTACAATTACAATTATGATAGCTACTGCTCAGCTCACCAGATTGATACGAGTGCACATATAGCTCATTTTATAGAGACTGTGTCTGTTCCCCGAATAGTGAGATCAAAGAATAAATTCATTTATAGCCCTCGAAATAATCTAATCACAGTTATACCTGAAAAACACCAAATAATTAAAGAAAAACAATTTCTAAAGTTTGGGCTTCTCAACATTAGATCCCTTGCACAGAAAGCACTTATTGTTAATGAAATGATCTCAGATTATAGTTTTGATACACTCTGCCTTACTGAAACCTGGCTTAGGCCAAATGAATTCATTAGTCTGAATGAGTCCACTCCGTCAGGCTTTTGCTATAAGCATGAGGCCCGTAAGACTGGTCGTGGAGGTGGTGTTGCAACTATTTATAGCAACTCTCTTAATGTTACTCAAAAAACAGGACCCAGGTTTAACTCATTCGAAGCGCTTGTCCTTAATGTTACACTTACAGACATGAATAAAAAATCTCTACTATATCTTGCGCTGGCCACCGTATATAGACCCCCGGGGCCCTACGCCGATTTCCTTAAAGAGTTTGCACATTTACTCTCAGACCTACTGATTAATTATGACAAAGTGTTGATTGTAGGAGACTTTAACATTCATGTAGACGATTCCAATGATGCCTTAGGACTCGCATTTATGGATTTATTAAATTCTTTTGGGGTTAAACAAAACATTACTAGACCAACTCATCGTTTTAACCATACACTAGATTTAATTATATCACATGGAACAGATGTCACTGATATAGCTGTTTTACCTCAAAGTGATGATATCACAGACCATCACCTCTTAGTGTACACTCTACCTGTAGAACATATTAGACACGTCTCCCCTCGTTATCGACTCGGTAGAACTATTATCCCGACCACTAAAGACAGATTCACAAGTAATCTACCGGATCTGTCTCAACTTCTCACCAGACCCCTAAATACAGATGACTTAGATGAATTAACTAACAGCATAGGCACTATTTTCACCAGCACACTAGACACTGTTGCTCCCATCCGATTAAAAAGGGTCAGAGATAAAACATCTGCACCATGGTACAATAGTCACACTCACGCCCTCAAGAGAGCAACCCGTAACCTAGAGCGAAAATGGAGAAAAACTAAATTAGAAGTCTTTAGAATTGCGTATAAAGACAGTATGTCTAACTATAGACAGGCTCTAAAAGCTGCTAGGGCTGAGCATTTGAGCAAACTTATAGAAATAAACCAAAACAATCCCAGATTCTTATTTAGTACAGTGGCTAGACTGACAAAACATCAGATATCTGAAGAGAGTACTCCATCACAGCTTAATAGTGAGGACTTTATGAACTTTTTCACCGACAAAATCGATAGTATCAGGAATAAAATAATGGATGTTCAACCTTTGACAGCACCCGGTAATCTAGTCCAAGCTAAAGCTCCACATTCAAAGCTACAATGCTTTACAGGTATAGGGCAGGAAGAGCTGTATAAACTTATCACCACGGCTAATTCAACAACATGTTTGTTAGATCCAATTCCAACTAGATTACTGAAAGAAGTGATACACACAGCTGGAGAGCCTCTCCTCAACATTATTAATTCCTCCTTATCTTTAGGTCACGTCCCTAAACCTTTCAAGCTGGCAGTTGTTAAGCCTCTTCTTAAGAAACCTAAACTAGACCCTAATGACTTATTAAATTACAGACCGATTTCAAACCTTCCCTTTATATCTAAAATATTAGAAAAGGTTGTGTCTACTCAATTATGCTCCTTCTTACAGGAAAACAATATCCTTGAAGAATTTCAGTCAGGTTTCAGGCCCCATCATAGCACAGAAACTGCACTAGTTAAGATCACAAATGACCTGTTTTTAGCTTCGGACCAAGGCTGCATCTCAATATTAGTCTTACTTGATCTTAGTGCTGCATTCGACACTATAGATCATAACATTCTCATAGACCGCTTACAAAATCACATAGGTATTCAGGGACAGGCATTAAAATGGTTCAGATCCTACCTGTCTGATCGATACCATTTTGTAGATTTAAATGGAGAAATGTCCAGTGTAATGCCAGTGAAATATGGGGTCCCACAAGGTTCAGTTTTAGGACCTCTGCTTTTCTCAATATACATGCTTCCCTTAGGCAACATCATTAGAAGGCATGGGATTAGTTTCCATTGTTACGCTGACGATACACAGTTATATATCTCATCAAAACCAGATGAAATATCTAAACTGTCTAGATTAACAGAGTGCGTTAAAGATATTAAAGACTGGATGACTGATAATTTTCTATTACTAAATCCTGATAAGACGGAGATATTACTGATTGGTCCAAAAACCAGTACACAGAAGCTCTCACAATTCAACCTGTACTTAGAAGGATGTTCTATTACTACTAGCTCTACAGTGAAAGACCTGGGTGTAATATTAGACAGCAGTTTGTCCTTTAAAAAACATATTTCCGATATTACAAAAATAGCCTTCTTCCACCTCAGAAATATCGCCAAGCTTAGGAACATTTTATCTGTATCTGATGCAGAAAAGCTAGTTCACGCATTCATGACCTCCAGACTGGACTATTGTAATGCGTTATTTGGTGGTTGTCCTGCATCTTCAATAAACAAGCTACAGTTAGTCCAGAATGCAGCTGCTAGAGTCCTTACCAGGTCAAGAAAGTATGACCATATAACCCCAATATTATCATCCCTGCACTGGCTACCTGTTAAGTTTAGAATTGATTATAACCTAGCACTTCTTACATACAAGACTCTAAATGGTTTAGCTCCCACATATCTAGCCAGTCTTCTAACACATTACAATCCATCACGCTCCCTAAGATCTCGAAACTCCGGACTTCTGGTAGTTCCCAGAATATCAAAGTCTACAAAAGGGGGTAGAGCTTTTTCATATTTAGCTCCTAAACTTTGGAACAGTCTTCCTGACAGTGTTCGGGGCTCAGACACAGTCTCCCAGTTCAAACGTAGACTAAAGACATATCTCTTTAGCCAGGCATACACCTAATAAATCCCATAACTTTGTACTCCAATACATCCGATTAGATGCACATCATCATCTAGTGCCTCCTAATATCATGAATAGCAGCTACGCTAATCCCTTTCCATTTGTTTCCCTTCTTCTACCCATCCCCGAGTCACACAGAGATTGTGCCAGCTCCGGTGGCATCCAGAGATGGACCAGCTCCAGCCGGGTTCTGCTTTCTGAGGACTGGAGTATTCAAAGCAGCACTGCCAACCCTATGTGGACATTTTACACATAACATTCTACACATGCTGTATCTGCATCACACAACTAATGCAGAAAGGACATTGTTCATATCACACTCTCCGTGTGTCACCCAGATGAGGATGGGTTCCCTTTTGAGTCTGGTTCCTCTCAAGGTTTCTTCCTAATACCATCTGAGGGAGTTTTTCCTTGCCACAGTCGCCTGAGTCACCTCAGGCTCGCTCACTAGGGAAAATTTTGTCTAACATCTAGGACTGTTTGTTTGTATGTTTATTTTTTTTTTTATGTTCTGTAAAGCTGCTTTGAGACAATGCTCTTTGTTAAAAGCGCTATACAAATAAAATTGAATTGAATTGAATTGAAGTTAATAGCGCTATACATTTAATTTTGTCATTTGACATTGACAGAGTCTCCTGTGCTTTGTAACAGTTGAGGAAAGCCGTAACTTTAAGTTTTTCACCATTGTTTTAAATAATTGCCAATTAAGAAGATTACTTAAGAGGATTAAAACACAAGGACATACTGTTATTGCAAATCATTTTTTAATATTGTGTACAATGATGTCTACCATTTATTTTCAAAGATATCAGTATATTGAAAGTCAAAATGAGCACCAATTAAAAAGACTAGGAGCCAAAGGTATAGTGTCGTAACAGCACAGTCAGCTCTAGAACAAAAGAGAAGAGCTGCTGTGAAAATCACTCGGACTGGTATCCCCATGAAAAGGTCAGAACACGTGTAATTACAGATAATTAAACCGTGTCAACTGGATGAAATTTTTTAATTCATGACACGTCAGTGTATCAGGGAAGGAAGTGCTAATTAAACATCACCACCCTCTAACTCACTACTGGAAAACCTGCCATTCTGCTGTCATGGCTGTAATAAGCCCTTATTATTGTAGATCAGGTCAAGTGACTTACCTCACCAAATACAGGAAGTGTAGTCATGTTACGGTCAGGTAAGAAAGATAGGGTTCAAAATGAATAATCAAAAAAGAATAACTCCTCTTTTTTTTTTTTTTTTTTTCCAGTACACTTATCAGACATTTTCAATCAGTGCAAGAAATTGAATGATGTTCTGGCTGTGAGTCTGATATAAAACGAGCCAGGTCTATGTTGGCTTTCAGTGTGAGACGTGTATTTTTCCCTCTGTTGGAAAACCTTACACAGAATTTTAGTCTTCAAATTTTAGATGCTTATGAACAAGCACTTGGGGCATCTCCAAGAGCAGAAATGGGTTTGATATCAACATTTACTTTGAACATTTGTGTGAAAAAAAGGTAAAAGGATTTGTTTTTCTATGAATATATTGCCGCTAGTAAGCTAGGGAAAAACAAATACTTATAAAACACTACAAATTCTTAAAGTCCCCAGTGTCTACTTTCATATAAACGTCATATTAAGCTCCACTGTGACAAAGACATTCAATGCTGAACATGGAAACAACAAAACAGGAGGAAACTCAATTTTTTGGCCTCTGTGGAATCAGAGTTAAAATGGACCATCTTGAAAATTCTCCTAACAATTAACAGACCTTATTATTAATGGTTAGATATTTTTTCCATTAAAATATTTCTTTAAAAGACAACTGCAGTGCTCAGGGATTATGTTCACGTTCTGCTACTTTTACAAAATATAACTGACCTCAAGCTGTTTCCAAAACGAACACAAACTCTTATATACCAGAGACAGCCATCTAGCTCAAATGACTAAATAGAAGACATGAAATTGGTCTAATTTGAGAATGTCTCCTTCCAAACAGAACTAATTCATGCGTGTGGGTTAATGAAATGATTCTTGTGCAAGAGATTTTCAGCTGATTTAGATGTCTGAAATGAATCAGGACACCAGCATGCTTCAAGATGGCCTTGAGAAAAAGTGACTTTTACTTAGTTGTATTAAGACCAGAAAATGCTTTCAGGGTTTTTTTTTCCAGTTTTTAAAATCCCCATCAGTTTTGATAAACCCTCCAAAAAATGAGAGACCGATGTGTCCTTGGATTAATGTTTGAATCTGTTTTCAATGTCAGCTATAAAAAAAATAATAATTTAATACTAAGGTACTGCTGAATTCTTGGGTCTGATTGGTCAGTAGGTTCATATACTGTACAATATGTTACAATACATTATTCTAACACATAATACATTATAATTTAACACATTGCTTGTGTATTGCTTATAATATTGTTTCTGTAGTAACAGCTTATTCACAGAGACATATATGGCCTAAGCTTAATAATCAAAATAATTAAAAAAAAATAAAAAATAAAAAATCTTGTTATTTAATAAAGAAAAACATTTAATGATTGACATGCTGTAGTTTTTTTTGGAAGATGTTTATTTAATATTTGTGTGTCAGGTCAGCTCATTCCTTGTACTCACAGTTTCCCAAAATCTATCACTACTAATATGTTCTCAAGCCCTGATTGCTTTTTGATTGCTTTCTGATTGCTGTCACTTTTTTCCATTACACACACACTATAAAAAGGATTCTTATACACATTGCACATTGTTAAGTAACACATCTGAACTTACATCTGAGCCATGTGTTATTCTAGTTTCAACTTTGCATGCTGGGTTTTTGATATTCTGGCTTTCGTTAAACTCAAACATCTGTTTAATGTCTGTTTTTGTGACTATGAAAGGAGTCTTCTTCTCCGTCTTCTTCTTCTTTCGGTTTTTCCCTTCAGGGGTTGCCACAGCGAATCATCTCTCTCCACCTATCCCTATCTTCTGCATCCTCAACACTTGCACCCACTAGCTTCATATCCTCATTTCCCATTGTCTGTACCACTTATCCAATCTATTCTCGGGTCACGGGGAGCCTGTGCCTATCTCAGGCTTCATCGGGCACAAGGCAGGATACACCCTGGATGGAGTCATATCCTCATTTATTACATACATATACCTCCACTTTGGCCTTCCTCTTTGCCTCCTGCCATGTCCAACATTCTCCTACCAATATACTCACTCTCCCTCCTCTGAACATGTCCAAACCATCTTAATCTGGCCTCCCTAACTTTGTCCCCCAAACGTCCAACATGAGCTGTCCCTCTGATGTACTCATTCCTAATCCTGTCCAATCTTGTCACTCCCAAAGAGAACCTCAACATCTTCAGCTCTGCTACCTCTAGCTCTGACTCCTGTCTCTTCCTCAGTGACACTGTCTCTAAACCATACAGCATGGCCGGTCTCACTGGCCTGACTGGTCTACACTGTCTTGTAATGGAAGGAGTCTTCAATGTCAGCAATTTGTAAAACTTTAAATTTTCTGATATGGAAAAAAAAAAACTTTAGTCTTATTAAGTCCAACAAACAGAGAGAAAAAAAGAGAGGTTGCTGAAGGAACAAGTGTTTGTAGCTGTAATAGCAAAAGTGATAACAGGAACTGGTTTTTAATTAAAGTTTCATAGTCACTGTAATGCTGTTGTGTCTAATTATAAGTAAAGATCAGAACCGTTTTATTGGGAGTTCTATTGGTTCAAAATGCCTTATTCTGCAGCAAAATTATTGTATGGTGTTGCATCGGTTCTATGTGGTACCTCCTGATATGATTCAGGTCACTGAAGAACAGACTGAGATGAAAAATTCCACTTACGTCCGTTGAATAAAATGAAAAATTCCGCTTATGATACAAACAGTGCAGAACCAAATCCTGAAGTGCGAGGCTGAACCCTAACTAGTCTGCAGACAACTCGCTGTGAACTTTCTATGGACTGCATGGGGAAACTGATTTGTTCTCACACCAACACACACAGAGGATGGTGCAGATGTAGAGCTCGTTATCTCTGGCTGAGTGCAGATTCTCATGCAGGCCAGGTCATCAGGGTCAAAAACCAGGTGGAGTTTCTCATACTGAGAGAGACAAAAGTTCTGTTCTGCCTTTTTTATTTTGGTAAAAAAAACAAAAAAACTTTCCACAATCTGATTCATCCTCACTCCACATCTACCTGTTCCTCTCCTACTGTAAAATCTTTATCTGTCTATCTTTATCTATATATCTCTAGATCATTCTGTGCCATATTACTTCCTCCTTTTCTCTTTTCTCACAGCAAACTCTCACTCTGTTGGTATTTTCTGCTCTGAGATGGAGGGGTGAAGAGGCTTTAGAAGGACATGAAGTGAAGCGATGTAGCAGATCTGGTTGTTTTCCGAATTCACTTCCTGTATGGTTAGAGGAAAGAGTGGTGTTTTTCGAGGGGGATTATCCAAATATATTTGATTTTATGAAATGAAAGAAGGATTTAGAAGAAATGCTAGTGTAATTCCAACACTTGGCTTTGAAGTTTCTACCAACTTCTGGTAGCTGTATATACTTGCAAGTGCCAATGCAAAATAGTTTATATACAGTTAAACAAATTGGCATTTTGTTGCACATTGGCCAGTCTGGTTAACCTTCTGACCACGTCTAATTTATCACTTGTGAATGAGAGAGTGTGAAATTGGAAATTTGGCAAATGAAACATGTTTTGACAGCTGTAAAATCATCAGTGTGTCATCACCTCCTTCTCTCTCTATTTCTCTATGAGAAGCAGAAGGCTTTAATCGAGATAATTGCAATAATTACACACCAACATATTTAAGCAATTAAACACCACTGGCATGCATCTGACTGCTAATTAGGAAGCACAGGAGTGAGATGGAACTGAGGAACCCAAACTGCACATGTGGAAAATAAACAGCCTCCTACAATATCATTAATTACATCCGTACCGTAAACAAGGACGACTGACCACCTTGAGATAAATGAGAACTCTTTCCCTAAAGTTATTTTTGGCACCCATGACGTCCACTTAGCATCTTTGATCAGTTTAATGGAAAGGCAGAAGCACCTGTGGTGTTAATAATTCTTATTTATGACAGTGAAATCCAATCACTGCTCCAAAGTAGAAATTGTATGCAACTATTTTGTTCTTTTATTTATTTAAAAGAGAAAAAGGTACAAACTGTCATATTTTTTTAAGACTGGTGCCTTCAAATAACTTCACTGCCTCTAGTTAATTATGCTACATCATCAGTTCATGTTTTCTCATTTGAATTCTTGGCCCTGCTGTCCACTCTGACCGTACCGAATCATTTCTGCCAAATCTATCATGTCATCCGCTACCTGATTATACAACAGGGAGTTAATTACACACACCAATATTTGTAGGAAGGATTTGAGTCCAGATGCAAACTTTACTCTAGCAGAGCTATTAGACCCACAGAGAGAAAAGCAGCTGAGGCCAAACTAACACTGCAGGTCACAGCATGCAGCAACCCTATACCTGCCAATCCTAAACCCTTTCAATTTAGAGAACATAAAATCCAACACTGTACTGTTTAAAGCATCAACCATTCTTGGCAAGTGACCCCATTTTAAGGTCCCACCAGCACCACCACTATAATAAATACTACAGTGGCAATTAGGAAGAAAGGATGAGCATACCTCTTAAACATACATAGCACGTTACTTTAAATAATCTCATGATCTTCAATAAATCAATATGAAAACACACAAAAAACATGAGAAAACCTTTTAAATGTAATACATCAAAAAGAAAACAATAGCACATGGGTTTGTTATTTAAAGATTTAACAAAACTATGTAAGAGAGCCAAGAAATGCAAGCTTTCTTCCCTCACCGAGAGGGCTAGGCTTCTCACTCTGCAGCATACAAAATTCAGCAGACATACCTCAAAATATGCATCTCGCCTCGGTTGTTCCAGCTACTTTGATTAAATGTACACAAGGATACTGACCCTTCTGCCCCATTAATAAGTGCTAGTAATATGTTGGGTATAGGTCCAGGGTTCAACCCTGAGCTCAGGTTATTGAGTTATCCATGTAGATTTCCCCCAGGTTCTCCAAGTTCCTTCCACTGTCTAAAAGCATATAGGTAGGTGAACTGGCTGCATGTGTTAATGTGTGTAGTGCACTGCAATGGACAGGTTGCTTGTCTGGGGTGAATTTTCCCTCCTTGTCCCCAGTGAACAGAATAAAGCTCCCACTAAAGACAACAAATTGTTGGGTTATTAGGTCATTATTTTAGGTAGGTTCAGATATTCCAATGAACATGATATTTCTGTAAGCATAATACACATTTTACACAAAAATCATTACGGTTATTTAGAAACCATATCCATGACCCCATGTGTAATCATGACCCAGTGGCCGAGCGTTAGTGAATACCTTCAGAATACACGAATCAGCTCATTGTAGACGAAGTAGCTAATAAACTAAGAAACACTAATTAACTAATCATGAAAATAAAACTGATTTCTCACAGAAGGGTACAAGCTTTGACAAACTGATGCCACCCAAATATTTTTCACTGTATTGTACAATATTGTACATATATATATTTTTTTTTTTGCAATTTTTTTGTCCCTAGGTATGGCATTAAAAATAACTTTCCGGGATCCAGACACTTCTTTTTCTATTTATGAGGCTATCCGTCACTGCTTTGAAATCTCTTCAGTGTTGGCCTGGATTCAGGTCTGTTTGTGTGTGTGTAATCCTATCCTCTCCTCCTCTGCTCAGAGTGCTTCTAACTTTTGCTTTTACTTGATCACTGTGTAATACAGGTGTTAGACAGAAGATTACTGACATTCTGTTCAGTGGAAAAGTGAAAATTGACACTTTCTGTGTTTAATGGAGTTCACTGCTCTCTGACTCCATTACACATCCTTACCTTTTAAGGTGTCATCACTTGGGGATTTTTGTCTGAAGAGAAAGAAAATGCTAGTGGGATTACTGGTGTCTACAGGCAAATTGAACTCAAAGGGTGTTCCATTTGGAAACTGTCAGTGGGATTTAAAGGTATTAGTTTATGTGAAGCAACAGCTGTAGATAGGAGAAAAATAAGGCAGAAGTTTTAGTACAGGATGATACCTTGTTTGGTGTCAGGATGATGCTGAGACTCAAGCACAAGATGATGGGAAATGTAGAGATTGCTCTTAATTGAAAATTTTTAAATTTATACATTTATCTATAATGAGCAAGCCAGAGGCGACAGTGGAAAGGAAAAACTCTCAGAGATGATATCAGGAAGAAACCTAGAGAGGAACCAGACTCAAAAAGGAACCCATTCTCATCTGGTTGAGGATGATGGCATCTAAGACATTATATCTAAATTGTTCATATAAACTGCAGTCCAAAAGTCATCTTCATGGTTTCTAAGTGGTACCATGCATAGTAATTTCATGCATCTTAAGGCTGTCCATGTAGGCCAAAATTCAGGAAATCATAAACGAAAGAGGTCCAGTGGACCCCCAAGATATGTCAATTTTTAGAGCTTGTGGAAAACCTGGTCATACAAAGAGTCATTGTCTACAAAATTAAAATCCTGAATGCTGACATACAAGTTGATGGACAAAAGGTTCAAGTAAAGGAAGACATCTTCAACCCTGGTCTTATAGGCTCATGTACTGGGGCAGTAGTTTAGTAGGCAAGATTAAACTTCCTTACATTTTAGATACCTCTTCCCAGCTTATACTATTTAGTGAGTAGTATTTGTTTATTGTTTGTAATATAACTGGATTAAATCTTGAAATCAGTGGTGGCTTAGTGCTTGAGGCAGGGCTGTCCACAAAGGGCTGGTGTGGGTGCCGGTTTTTATTTCAATCAAGCTGGAGCCACACCTGATTCCACCTGTTTAATCAAATGATCTTGGCTTTCAGTAGACTCAGGTGTGGCTTCTGCTTGTTTGGAATAAAAACCTAGACTCACACCAGCCCTTTGTGGATGAGATTGGACAGCCCTGACTTAAGGCTTTGTGTCACATGTCAGACGGTTGTGAGTTCAAGTCTCAGCACTCCCAAGTTGGCCCTATTGGGTTGTCACTTGTTTTTATCAAGCACTTTAACTTTCAACTAATTATAAGTCTCTTTGGATAAAATTTTTAGCTGACTTCACCAACTGTGATGTTTGTGATCTGGTGGGCACAAGAGTATCTCCTCTTTTTCTCTGTAGGCATTCCACAGAGACACATTAGAAGGTCTCGACAATAGAACCAGCACAATAGAACTGTTCCCCTCCACTGGGCTAGTACACTTCACTAAAGTGAATCACTCCATGATCTCCCCTTCAGCCACTGCTCGCAACCTTGTGGTAACCATGGACAATCAACTGTCCTTTTCCTCCCATGTCACTAATGTGACACACTCATGTCGGTTTCTTCTGTACAACATCAGAAGTATTCGGCTATTTCTATCCACACAGGCTACTCAGGTGCTTGTTCAGTCTCTGGTCATTTCGAGATTGGACTATTGCAACTCTCTTCTGGCAGGTCTACCTCTGAATGCAATTCGCCCACTGCAAATGATCCCAAATGCAGCCGCATGACTTGTTTTCAACCTGCCTAAGTTCTTCCACACCACCCCACTGCTGCGTCCGGTAGCTGCACACATCAGATTCAAAACACTAATGCTTGCCTACAAAGCTAAGAATGGACCAGCGCAATCTTACCTCAAAGCTCTCGTCACTCCTCGCACTGCACCTCGCTCCCTCAGATCCGCTGCTCGACTGGTCCCACCATCTCTCAGGGAAAAAGGTAGGTATACATCTAGACTCTTCTCTGTTCTGGCACTGAGGTGGTGGAACGAACTTCCCCTAGATGTCCGTACGGCCGAGTCACTGGCTGTCTTCAAACGGCAACTGAAGACTTACCTCTTCCTGAAGCACTTAAACTAGCTCCTATTTTTCCCTGTTTATGTATTATGTTGTTTCTTAAAAAAAAAACAAAAAAAAAACAACTCAGTTTTAGGCTAATGGTATCCCAAGTTTGTGTCCTATTGAACCAGTGTTAATGTATTCATTGACTGAGAACTAAAGCAATTTTGTATGTTGCTCTGGATAAGAGTGTCTGCCAAATGCCAGAAATGTAAATGTAAATGCTTAGCTCTGTCCTGCTGCTATGCTGTCAGTTTAGTTTTGCCATTGCTGTCCTCTCTTCAACCACAGCCACCAGAGACTACTAGTTTCTGAATTTTTTTAAGCTGGTCTTTTAACACCTAGTACTCCCAATCCTCACCAGAATGATTACCTTAGAAAATCCCTGCAGCCAAACATAACTGCGAGAGTCCAGGCCTTCCAACCCCTCTGCTGGCTTTAAAGTAATAGAGGCTGATATTTCCTGAGCTTGGCCACTTTTATCCTCTCTTCTTAACACACTGTCAGCTTGAATAAATCACTTGCTTTGTGCCTTCAATCAGTTGGTTTGGAAGCTTGTGACCAAAGATTCCTCTGGAAATTTGATTGGCTTTCTGTTGTCTACCTGTTTCAGAAAATTGTCAATTTACTTGATTTGTTTGCATGCTCCAAGCCATCAGCTGGCACCTTGTCATGCCACCACTGCTATTTTCCATCCATCAGGCTTGTTTGGCAGGAAGACAGAATATGCTTCAGGCTGGCTGATCTCTCACTCTGCAGCCAGGGCAGAGGGTTTTTTTATGTCAGTAAAACATCATTCACCGAGCAAAGTAGAAATTCAAGACAATGTTGTCCCATGCTCCACATCTCTTGCCAGTGATCAGTTCAGAGACCTTTTCTGAACCTTGTCTCATCATGTCCAACTTCTCTGTTACTTTATGGCTACAAATCTGGCATGCTTTTCCTACTTCACCATCCAGATCTTTCTCTGCACCATGTCATGACACTGTCTTGAGTTTTGTTAACTTCCAGCTTGACCTAGTAAAGCACCAGTCCAAGCCTACCATGGGTCACAGTCCCAACTGTGATGAACTGCTCCTCTGCCTCCCCTCACTGCGATGCTGGCTGACCACTTGCAAACTGTCCAGATGTTAATATCTGCCTGCCGGATGCAAACGTCCTTGCTGTAATGTAGGATCAAGACCTGTTGTGCTTTAGTTCCAGTACTGATGTTATTAGCAGCTGCTGCTTGCTCCCTGTGCTGTAAAGGCTGATTGATTGTAATGAATAAATGTAACTAGTTGTCACCAAAAGCAGCTTACTGAGTAAAGATCCCCTGTAGTGTCTGTGGGCCTAAATCAAGGGGGACACCTTATAGGTGCCTGATGGTAGGTTGAATAGATAAGGGGGTGGAGTGGAAGATGCTAAAGATCCTGTCAATGTGTAATTACAATTCTGCAAAATTATTCCAATTAATAATTTGTCAACTTAAACAAAGAAGTGGTTCAGTTTGTCTTAGAGAGCATTGATAATGGGTGAGACTTGATGCCTTGTCAAATGTTAATAGTCAAATCAGATAGTTTTTTAGTTTGCCCTCTTTGACCTGTAGACCTCTTGATCTTATGGCCAAAAAATTTCCATAGGAGTAGCAATGATATGATAAACTGCTCCTAGCCAACTCTTAGCTAATTGTGTTTAGGAATACTTTAATGGCAATATAGCAACTTACAATGTATGAACTCATCCATAATATAACCTGGCAGAGTGTTGGTGAGTTTTTGTTTATATGGGGCAGTGGTGGCTCGTGTAGTTAAGGGTCTGGGTAATTGATCAGAAGGTTGGGGTTCAAATCCCAGCACCACCAAGCTAACGCTATTGAGTAACTGAGGCAGGCCCTTAACCCTTTCTGCTCTAGGGGTGCTGTATCATTTCTGACCCCAGCTTCCTAAAAGTATTCCACTATGCTGTATGTGGCAAGAATAAAGGCTTCTTCTTCTTTTATATTTTGTGTCTTAACGGATCATTTTGACTATTTTGAGCTCTTACCTCTTATATAACTATCCCTTTACACTATTAGTGGATCAGGTTTGTAGTTCCAATAAATGCTGTAGATTGACCTACCAGGCCACACACTCTTTTTCTACAAGTTGTTGAAGCTCCTGTGCTTCCAGCAGTCAACTTTTTCATATATCAGAGATCCTTTACTTCCTGTGGTATAGAAATTGAGAAAGCCTTGATGGGAATCATCTGTCTGTGTGATAAATGTCAGATATTTAAGTAAGATTTATTTTTGTGTCAGCCAGGGTAATGGGGTGAGAATTAAAATAAAAATTAGAATGAAATCAAAATTGTGATTGAGGGAAAAAAAGGAAACTATTACCAGACACATAACCAAAACATTAGGCAACTAGCCAAGCAAACTGGAAGTTTAGGCTTTCTGGCATCATAAAGAAATGCAGTTGTTGTAACACCAGATGCCATTCCTGACGCAACCCTCCCATTTAATCCAGGCTTGGGACTGGCACTGAGAGTTAACGCTTCAGTGGCTGGGTTAGCTCCCTGCCCGGGAATTGAACACCAGCCGTGGCAATGAGATCACGCGATCCTACCACTGGACCACCAGGAGGCTATAATAAAGAAATGCAGTATTTTTCACAAATAGCAGCAGAATGTCAAGGATATTTAGCACACTTCCCCGCCAGGCCACCAGAGGGCAACCCTGTGTATTGGAGTTAGTCTTCTAGTTGTATGTTTAATTTCCTTTGTTTATTGTGCTCAACTGTTTTGTGTTTAGTGATTAGTCACCTTATTTAAGTTCTGGCTTTTCAGCTTGTCTTTGTCTAGCTTCTGGTTGTAACATGTGTTTTTATTTGTTTGTTTTTTACCCATCCCTGATCTAGTTTTTGAGTATTTCTGTATTTTATGAGGGCTTTTTTTGCAGTCCTGTTAGTAGTCTGTTCAGCACTGTAAAAAGAAAAACAAAAAAAAACCTCTGCATTTGCATCAGCCTTCAGCCGTGTGACACGACACAGAAAAACAGAACGCTGATATTATCCGACTGATCCAGTCATTACTCTTAATCCCGGCATCTTCTGTGCAATGCAAACACAATCTCACAACAAAAATCCAATACACGCCTCAGTGCTGTCAAAGAATAATTTGATTTATCAAGATTATCCAACCACACAGGGAAATAGCACTCCAAAATATCAATGTAACCTTTTCATTGAATAATGAATCGAATGGAACGAGAGCAACCAAAATACCGGGTGACGTGAATAAATAAATTAATGTCACAGTGCGAACAAAATGGCAAAGAGGGCCGATTAAAATCGAATGGACTGCGTATAGCAATGCTGAAGATAATTTAATTGACCTGTGGTGCTCTGGATTTTTTAATTTTATTTTTTAAATGAAAACCTATACCTATAAGTATTCAGGCTTTCTCAAACTGTCCTTAGATATTAAAGACATAACCATCTGGTTTAATATTCTACTTCTACTTCCACTTATTCTTCTTAAGCCTCACATGCTTATGTGGATAACTTTCATATAACTCCAAACTCTCTAAAGCAGGCCTTTATCTGATGTGGATTAAAGAATTTTGGCATCACAGAACACTGGAAAATTTTCCTATGAAAGGGCTGGTTGAATAACATTGAGAAAGCATTGAGAATGACTGATCAAGAGTTTATCTCTTCATATAAGCTGTCCTGTCCTTAAATAAAGAAGATTTCAGGTATAATCTTTTTAATAATGAAAATGCGACCCTGATAATCACAGGCTCATCTCAAGCTACCTGTCCATCTCTTCCTACACTGGTATTGAAAGTAAAAGTGTGTTGGACTGGTTCAGTAAAGCATTTGTATAGAAGTCTGAGAGTAAAAATAAGGATCCTGTAGGGAGTAATTGGCTACCTGATGAATTGTGCTGGCAAATTCTTGTGCTAAAGAAAGCCATGATGTGCACAGCTCAAGGGCAGGGCTTTATTGGTTTTTTTATTTAATTCAGCACTCGCTCATTTCCTCTTGTTTCAACGGAACACCGTAACCTGTTACTAATTAAATCACAGCAATTAATTATCAATCCGTTAATCAACCTTCTGGAATTAGCTCAGTCAAAACCACCTTGTTAATGATTAATTACTGAAAAAATGGAGTGTGTGTATATATATATATATATATATATATATATATATATATATATATAATATATATTATATATATATATAGTGTATAAATCTATAGTTTTGTGAAAATTTACTCAAAATCTTACACACCTTCTAGAAAAATTAAATACCTGAAAGTAGTAGGAATAGAAGGAGTATCTCACTGATACTTTTCTGGCTAAATAAAAAATAAATGACCAGGTGTATCTGAGCTTTTGTTGATGGCATCTGGACCACTTCCTGCAAAGACAAGCACTTGGCTTTAAGTTCCCTTAAAAAAAAAGATGATAAAAATGCAAACTGATTAAGTAAATTCTTTTTTTTTTTTTTTTATCAAACTGATAACAGAAATAGTTAGGTTTTTTGTTGTTGTTGTTGTTTCGTTTTTATTTTGTTTTATTTTGTTTTTTTTCCGACAATTTGTTTAAATCTCAAATATAACATGGTATAAAAGCAAGACAGAAAATCCACTAACACAATGATATCTGAATGAGCAGATTTTAATAATATCATTTAAATAAGCATCTAGAATAATCTGTATGTTTCCATTATATTGCTGCATGAATAGTCCTAGTTATAATTATTACATTAATCACAAAATATTTTGCTTAATGTAAGAACACGGCTTTCTACTTTTCCTGCATTATTCAGCAGCTTGTAAAATAGCACTTGATATTGTATGACTATTTTTATCATTATTATTCAGCATATTATTTTGTGTACTAACAATTCATGGTGTGCACAACTTGGCCTAATAAAAGCATGAGATACTGGAGATAATGGAGGCCATTAAACCATGCTAGTGCAATGTAGGATTTTTCTATTTAGGATTTGTTGAATTAATACAATGGCAAATATCAATGTTTTTCTTAATTCCATGTGCTCTCTTAGACCAAGCACTCATCTACTATGCT
>JAUCMX010000002.1:29933346-30013346 GCA_033459395.1 Hemibagrus guttatus
CAGAGTTCGTTTGGTCTTAGAGTGGAACTCCAGTTCACGCACCTCCAAGGACAGCACTTCTGGAAACTTTTTGCATGGTCATAAACCTGCTGTGTTGTGCATTCAGAAAAGTTACTCAAATTTTTTTTCTAAGCAAGGTTTTACAATGAATATCACAACAAATATGACCTTGTTGTTGATCTCCCAGTGCCTTCAAGAAACCTCATGTGGGCTTCATATGGCATTTATGACCAATCAAAGGCAGGCAGAGAGTGGAGATTATTTAAAGAATTGTCTGATCTTTCTTGGTATGGTTTATGGAACAGACAAGAAAGATCAAACTTTAGGTGTCATATCGCTGCCAACATTCCTACAATGCAGTATTTCTTTTTCCTCAACTTTGATATTTTGGCATTTTTATTTGCCAACTCTATGCAAAGCAACTTCTCAGTTTATCCACAGAAGATACAAATCCTTGCTGAAAAAAAGGCAAAAAGAGAACAATCTCTCAGTTTTGCACCAGTGGACATGCCTGGGGAACTTTGGTGCATGGGAGCAAACACATACACTGACCTTAAGCCTTCCCTGCCCTCCAGTGGCTACACTTATTACCCTTACTTCATCTTTCTCCCTTTTCTTTCCCAGAGTAAATTAAAAACCCATCTGAGAGGTTTACCCTTTTAACATTTTTGCTGCATAACAAAGCATAGTTTAAAAGTTCACATAATCCATAAATCTAAATATTTATGATGAAAATGTTGTCCAAAATAGGAATATGTATGGGGTTTCCAAGCATGGAAACTCATCACAACTAGTGTCCCCAGTATATACCCAGAATCCATTGTGGCAGGATAAAATGCTGACTGAATCATGAATCAAGGAATAAATGCATTTATCTTCCTTATACTGTTAATGCCTAGTCGAATATTTTTACATTCTTGTGAGCAGTATTTTTAATTTGCCCTTTTCTGACTAAGAAAAAGCTTTTTTATTTTAGATTTCTCATCTCATGCAGCTTGTTTATTATTATTTAAATGTGCACAGAATTGAACAATCCATCACAAGCATTGTAAGAACATTTATTTTTATGGCCAGTTCCTTTTGTATGGTTAATTGGCAAAAAAGGACAAACAAATCATCTCATTGCTGCTCATGGCTTACATCATTTGTTATTACACATCTATGAAGATATAAATAGCCTGCTGTAATAAATTAAATATATATCTCAGAAAGCAATCACACAATGGCTTTAGAAGCAAAATGGTATTCATTGTGAAGCCTTGCATGTTCCATGAGCTTATGTTTACACCACTAGCCCGTATTTCTTGCCCTTATTATACATGGTCTTGTCCTTTCATGTATTAAAATGTAGCTTCATGTTTCTTGCCTCCTAGACTTAATAAGTCTAGACTTAACCTCCTAGCAATAACCTTGAGCTCTGCTAGTCTGATTTTTTCAAGGTTTTGTTTATATATATATATATATATATATATATATATATATATATATATTTTTTTACAGTGGGGCAAAAAAGTATTTAGTCAGCCACCAATTGTGATGAGAGAGGCCTGTAATTTTCATCATAGGTACACTTAAAGCTATGAGAGACAGAATGAGAAAAAAAAATCCAGAAAATCACATTGTCTGATTTTTAAAGAATTTATTTGCAAGTTATGGTGGAAAATAAGTATTTGGTCACCAAACAAAAAAGCAAGATTTCTGGCTCTCACAGACCTGTAACTTCTTCTTTAAGAGGCTCCTCTGTCCTCCACTCGTTACCTGTATTAATGGCAGCTGTTTGAACTCGTTATCAGTATAAAAGACACCTGTCCACAACCTCAAACAGTCAGACTCCAAACTCCACTATGGCCAAGACCAAAGAGCTGTCAAAGTACACCAGAAACAAAATTGTAGACCTGCACCAGGCTGGGAAGACTGAATCTGCAATAGGTAAGCAGCTTGGTGTGAAGAAATCAACTGGGGAGCAATTATTAGAAAATGGAAGACATACAAGACCACTGATAATCTCCCTCGATCTGGGGCTCCACGCAAGATCTCACCCCGTGGGGTCAAAATGATCACAAGAACGGTGAGCAAAAATCCCAGAACCACACGGGGGGACCTAGTGAATGACCTGCAGAGAGCTGGGACCAAAGTAACAAAGGCTACCATCAGTAACACACTACGCCGCCAGGGACTCAAATCCTGCAGTGCCAGACGTGTCCCCCTGCTTAAGCCAGTACATGTCCGGGCCCGTCTGAAGTTTGCTAGAGAGCATTTGGATGATCCAGAAGAGGATTGGGAGAATGTCATATGGTCAGATGAAACCAAAATAGAACTTTTTGGTAAAAAATTACTTGTCGTGTTTGGAGGAGAAAGAATGCTGAGTTGCATCCAAAGAACACCATACCTACAGTGAAGCATGGAGGTGGAAACATCATGCTTTGGGGCTGTTTTTCTGCAAAGGGACCAGGACGACTGATCCATGTAAAGGAAAGAATGAATGGGGCCATGTATCATGAGATTTTGAGTAAAAACCTCCTTCCATCAGCAAGGGCATTGAAGATGAAACGTGGCTAGGTCTTTCAGCATGACAATGATCCCAAACACACCGCCCAGGCAACGAAGGAGTGGCTTCGTAAGAAGCATTTCAAGGTCCTGGAGTGGCCTAGCCAGTCTCCAGATCTCAACCCCATAGAAAATCTTTGGAGGGAGTTGAAAATCCATGTTGCCCAGCGACAGCCCCAAAACATCACTGCTCTAGAGGAGATCTGCATGGAGGAATGGGCCAAACTACCAGCAACAGTGTGTAAAAACCTTGTGGCGACTTACAGAAAACGTTTGACTTCTGTCATTGCCAACAAAGGGTATATAACAAAGTATTGAGATGAACTTTTGTTATTGACCAAATACTTATTTTCCACCATAACTTGCAAATAAATTCTTTAAAAATCAGACAATGTGATTTTCTGGATTTTTTTTTTCTCATTCTGTCTCTCATGGTTGAAGTGTACCTATGATGAAAATTACAGGCCTCTCTCATCTTTTTAAGTAGGAGAACTTGCACAATTGGTGGCTGACTAAATACTTTTTTGCCCCACTGTATATATATATCTGACTGGCTTGAATTTCTCATTATTTTTTCTCAGAATTTCTGGCTTGAAGTACTAGTGATATTAGCACTGGTCATTCTAGGTATCCCAACCTTATGTGATTCTGCTTGTTACAAGTTACTTTAATGTCATAGGTGTAATAACTTGTGTTAATTTTATTTCTTTCTCAGCGAAATTGTTAAGTTGACATCAAGCTAGATTGGTAAGACTGGAGATCACCAGAACCTGGAGAACCCAGCATGTCATCCTTCACCAACCATCAGTACCCATCATTTTAAATTTTTAAAAAAAAAGTTCTTATATCTATAAACTTTTTCCCAATCATCTCAGCCTAGACACAGCTGATCCACCTACCTGGTTGGAAGGTCTTCAGTTAATAGATTCTACCTAAGAATATTGTGTCTAACTGAGGTAGGCAGTTCATGTCACAGGTGCAGAGGGCATTTATGGACCATCTGTATGTAAATACAGGTCTCACCTCAGCAGCCATCCTGGGGTGGATAGACTGAATCAAGAGGTAGATTGGTATTTCCCATACCTATTCATGTTGTAAATTTCTCCCCTGGGTCTTCTTCAGCATCCTTCCAGCACATCCTTGGTTACCAGTGACTCTGGGTTTCCATGGATCATAGATGCAGAAGAAACTGGTGGTAGCTTACTAGTGCAGTTGTATGCATCCCCAGAGAGCCACCAGAAGACAGAAAGAGCAAACTGTTAACCATCACAGGAATCCTGGAATATAAGCTAGCAGAATGTGGTTTTCAGGTTGGAAACCAAGACACAGGGCAAACATTACACCAGAGCCATAAGATCCCAAGCCAGACATGACCCTTGAGGCATTAATAAAAAGATTGCTGCTACCACAGCTGTTGACCATCTGATGTAAATGTTACTGCAAAATGCAATGTAAATAATAAATATACTCTTATTCCCTTTCGGTAAGCACTTTATCATGGTTAGGGTCATCACTTCACTCCATCACTTGCTGCATCATAGACCCAAGCTCCCCAGGTCAATCCTGATCTCAAGTTACTCCCTGTGTGGAGTTTTGTATGTTCTCCACATGTTTATGTGGTTTTCCACTGGGTTATCTGCTTTTCTTCCACCCTCCAAAACCTGCCAGATAGTGGACTGGATGCAGTAAATTGTAGGCATAGATGAGCATGTAAACATGTGTGTGCCTTGCAGTAGACTGGTGTCCCTGGGATAGGCTCCAGATCCTATCCCAGAGATAGGATCCTGACAAGTGGTTACTGAAGATGAATGAATGGATCAGTTCATTAACAAATACATAAATCATAGCTTTGTGATGAAACATCAATGTATTTCTGACTGACTCTTTGAAATATCACACTGGAGGAAAGAAAGGGCAGCAAGCCTGAGGCCAGAATGACAAGACAACATCAGTTATCAGCACTGGAATATGAGACAGACAGAGAGAGGAAGGAGGAGACAATGATGGCAGATTATAGACGCACACTGATGGAAAGTGAATGCACTCAGTGGTGCTAGTTGACAGCCAAAGGGAAGTTTAATTGCAGTTGTCAAGATGCAGGAACGGAACAAAGAGGTGATTATGCTTGATGTCTTTTATTCTGAAGCAATATCACAAAATAATAGTGAGAGGTTTTAAGAGTGTCATTACTAACAGTTTCATTTCAGGAAGAGAAACATGGTCATTGGGAAGGTTTATAATAACACTTAGCAGAGAACGAGACCTAAAAAGCTGAAAGTTAAGCTGATCGTACCTTTGGGATACTGGATTTTGTCATTTTCACTAATGTTTATCATAGCACAGTGCTTGAACAAAAGAGAGACATTTCTCCATCCTGTCACTGATTATTTTCCTGTAACTGCATGTCCCTAAGTGTTTTATTTCTTTCTTTTCTGATTTCTGATCTGTGTAGACGTTTGATCAGCATGGTGCCTCCACACACTTCTACATTCTCCCCTGACATTCATCTTTTTTCATGCATACTCTATCTGTCAGTTACAGTTCTGGGCCTCTTGTGCTTGCTTCAACACTAATTTGGCTTTAACATGTCAAGATTCGAGTAAAATCTGTGATATATGAAGAGCAGAGCTGAGTTCTTAGTTTTAGCATTGGAATTTTTTTGTGAAAAGAGTTATTCCCTTGAAACATTTGAGCAAGTGCCAAAATATCTGCATATATTTGATCTGGGTGGCGATTTATAGGTAGATCATGTGCGAGTCTGGGAATGCCCAGGCACATCTGTATGGAATTAGTGCCAGTCAATTTGGTTTCAACGCTGGAGGAGCAATCACTCAGATTCTGCACATGAGGCACATTTTGGCAGGTTGATTACAGATCTTGACTGGGGAAAGAATCAAGAATATTTACGTCATGGACTGTTGGGAAAGATTATGTGCTCATCAGCTGCACCACCTGTGATAGTATTGGACTTGTTTTTCATCAAGTACCTGCCAAACTTACTTCTCCCAGGCTTCCATGTGTTCCACGTAGACCATATAAATTACCTTAGATATAAATTACAGCTTACATGCATTGCATTGCATTCAATATTCTAACTGACCAAGACCAAGCATGTATACATGCTGCTGTCATGAATGGACTGTCAGTGGGTGTAAGCTAAGCTGACCTAAGTGTCAGTCTTTGGGATATTCATGTAGGATCATCCACAGCAAATGTGAGTGTAGAAGTATCACAAGTGTAGAAGTAGAGTGTCAGGATGAATGGGCAGGACCAGGGAGTGAGTAGAGCCACAGAAGTAGAAGTGTGTTAGGATCAGGCAGCAGGAATACACTTACACTTAGCCTTGACAGCGAGAGGCTAGTCACATGTACTGTATGTCTTCCAAATAATAATGTTCAACTTCCAAAATCCTTTTCAATATAGTCAGGCTCAAACCAATCCCAAATGCAGGTGGTAATTAAAGAGCCCTGTTTTTCAGCCCTTTTTCACACATAGTGCTAGACTAGAACTCAACGGATAAGGCTCTAGGTTATTGATCAGAAAGTCAGGGGTTCAAGCCCCAATACTGCCACACTGCCATTGTTGGCCCTTGAGCAAGGCAAGTCCCTGTGTCATGGCTGACTGTGGTAGCTCAAGTGGTTAAGGCTCTGGGATGTTGATTGGAGGATCAGGGTTCAAGCTCCAGTACTGCTGCCGTTGGGCCCATGAGCAAGGCCTTCAGCCCTCACTGCTGTGGGGTGCTGCATCATGGCTGACCCTGTGCTCTGACCCCAACCGCCAAAGTTGGGAAATGCCTACCGCTTATCCAATCTATTCTCGGGTCACGGGCAGCCTGTGCTTATCTCAGGCGTCATTGGGCATCAAGGCAGGATACACCCTGGACGGGGTGCCAACACATCACAGGGCACACACACACACACACACACACACAATGGACAATTTAGAGATGCCAATCAACCTACAATGCATGTATTTGGACTGTGGGAGGAAACAGGAGTACCCGGAGAAATCCCCAGAAGCACAGGGAGAACATTCAAACTCCACACACACATGTCGGAGGCAGGAATCAAATCCCCAACCCTGGAGGTGTGGGGCAAACATGCTAGCCACCAAGCCACCGTGCCCCCCTGTGAAGTAATGTATATGTGACAAATAAAGGCTTCCATCTATTTATCTAATGGTAAGAGTATTTCTTCCTGACTTCTCTTCCTGAAGGTAGTAGTAATGTTCTAAACAATAAATAATGTCATAAATCAGTTTCCATGTCCAGTTTTCAATCACTGGGACAACAACTCCTTGTGTAGGTAATATAGACGTATATGTAAGTTGGTCTGGATTGTATATTCATTCACTTTAGCAAGTGCTTTATCCTGGTCAGTGTGGTCAGGAATACTGGGCATAAGGAAGATCTGTGGGGCAGAAATCTGTCCAGGTTGGGATGTCCGTTGCAGGGCACCATACACACACACACACACACACACACACACACACACACACACACACACACACACACACACACACACACACACACACACACACACACACCCAGAGAACCCAGAAAAAATTCACACAAAAAAGCAACCCAGAATTGAAGGATTCAAGACCCTTGAGCTATGAGACAGCAATGAAACCATGCCCCGTCTGGACTGTACATGTCTCTGGAAATCAAAGAACACCAAATCAAAGATCATCAAGGACCTTTCCAAAAACTTATTTTGACAGTGATGTGTGATGGCACCGCCTCCTGGGACTCCAGATGCAGCACAGCTTCTGTTACCAATCAAACCATCACATGCATTCATGCACTTGCTTTCCCTGTTTTACTTCCTAACATTCCTACATCAGGCTTCACTTTCTCTCTGCAAACTTGTACTATTCATGATACTAGCCTGTTTTACTGTCTCTGTAGCAGAACTATTGTTAAAATTCTTTTTTTTTGGAAGCAAGCATACATACAGCACTGATTGTTAGAACTTCCACTGAATCAGAAAGACTCATTAGCGACAGTCTCCATGGACACTGTGATTTCCACAGCCTTTTACAACATGAATATAGCCTCTATCAGCAACATTATTTTGTACTGCTTCCATTGTTAGACTGTACAACGTGTCTTGGAAATGTTCCCTAACTTCATGATGTTTGGAAATGCTTTGCACAGTACCACCGATTCCCCATCTTCTTGTGTTCATAACAAAAAAAGCTAACAAAGGTAACATGATGGTAATATGCATAAACATCTATGAATAGAGGGGGGCACGGTGGCTTAGTGGTTAGCACGTTTGTCTCACACCTCAAGGGTTGGGGGTTTGATTCCCGCCTCCGCCATGTGTGTGTGGAGTTTATATGTTCTCCCCGTGCCTTAGGGGTTTCCTCCGGGTGCTCCGGTTTCTTCCGCTGGTCCAAAGACATGCATTGTAGGTTGATTGGCATCTCTAAATTGTTGTGTGTGTGTCCTGCGATGGATTGGCACTCCGTCCAGGGTGTATCCTGCCTTGATGCCCAATGACGCCTGAGATAGGCACAGGCTCCCCGTGACCCGAGAATAGTTCGGATAAGTGGTAGACAATGAATGAATGAATGAATCTATGAATACGTTCATAGCATGTTATGATGTATTTATAAGACAGGTTACACATTATTGTAATTATTTATGCATATATATATTATATAGTATATATATATATATATACTATATATTTATAGCAATGGTTATCTTCTTCTTCTTTCGGCTTTTCCCTTCAGGGGTCGCCACAGCGAATCATCTCTCTCCACCTATCCCTATCTTCTGCATCCTCAACCCTTGCACCCACTAGCTTCATATCCTCATTTATTACATCCATATACCTCCTCTTTGGCCTTCCTCTTTGCCTCCTGCCTGGCAGCCCCATGTCCAACATTCTCCTACCAATGTACTCACTGTCCCTCCTCTGAACATGTCCAAACCATCTTAATCTGGCCTCCCTAACTTTGTCCCCCAAACGTCCAACATGAGCTGTCCCTCTGATGTACTCGTTCCTAATCCTGTCCAATCTTGTCACTCCCAAAGAGAACCTCAACATCTTCAGCTCTGCTACCTCGAGCTCTGACTCCTGTCTCTTCCTCAGTGACACTGTCTCTAAACCATACAGCATGGCTGGTCTCACCACTGTCCTGTACACCTTCCCCTTGATTCTCACTGATATTTTCTGATCACTCAGAACTCCCGACACCTTTCTCCACCCATTCCAACCTGCCTGCACTCGCTTCTTTACCTCTTTCCCACACTCTCCATTACTCTGGACTGTTGACCCCAAGTACTTAAACTCCTGTACCTTCTTCACCTCTTCACCCTGTAACCTTACTGTTCCACTTCCCTCCCTTTCATTCACACACATGTACTCAGTCTTACTACGACTGACCTTCATTCCTCTTCTCTCCAGCGCAAACCTCCACCTCTCCAGGTTTTCCTCCACCTGCTCCCTGCTCTCACTACAGATCACAATGTCATCTGCAAACATCATTGTCCAAGGAGACTCCTGTCTGACCTCCTCTGACAACTGGTTCATCACTATAGCAAACAGGAAGGGGCTCAGAGCCGATCCCTGATGCAGCCCCACCTCCACATTGAACTCCTCTGTCTGACCTACCGCACACCTCACCACTGTCCTGCTCCTCTCATACATGTCCTTCACCACTCTGACATACTTCTCCGCTACTCCTGACTTCCTCATACAGTACCACAGCTCTTCTCTTGGCACCCGGTCATACGCTTTCTCCAAGTCTACAAACACACAGTGCAACTCCCTCTGACCATCCCTATACTTCTCCATCAAAATCCTCAGAGCAAAAATTGCATCTGTTGTGCTCTTTCTGGGGATGAAGCCATACTGCTGCTCACAAATTTCCACTACCTTCCTTAACCTAGCTTCCACTACTCTTTCCCATACCTTCATTGTATGGCTCATCAACTTTATCCCCCTATAGTTACTGCAACTCTGCACGTCACCCTTATTCTTAAAGATCGGCACTAACACACTTCTTCTCCATTCCTCAGGCATCCTCTCACTCTCTAAAACCCTGTTGAACAAACTAGCTAAAAATTCCACTGCTGCCTCTCCCAGACACTTCCAGACCTCCACCGGGATGTCATCAGGACCAACTGCCTTTCCACTTTTCATCCTCTTCAAAGCCTTCCTGACTTCATCCTTTCTAATCTTATCTACTTTCTGTTCCACAGAGTTCACCCCTTCTACTCTTTTTTCCCTCTCATTTTCCTCATTCATCAGCTCCTCAAAGTATTCCTTCCATCTCCTCTGTACACTCTCCTCACTTGTGAGCACCCTTCCATCTCTATCCTTAATAACTCTAACTTGCTGCACATCCTTCCCATCTCGATCCCTCTGCCTAGCTAACCTGTACAAGTCCTTCTCTCCTTCTCTAGTGTCTAACCTAGTGTACAACTCTTCATATGCCTTCTGCTTGGCCTTAGACACCTCCCTCTTCACTCTGCACTGTAACTCCTTGTATTCCTGTCTATTCTCTTCAGTCCTGTCCATGTCCCACTTCTTCTTGGCTAACCTCTTCCTCTGGATACTATCCTGAACTTCCTCATTCCACCACCAAGTCTCCTTATCTTCTTTCCTCCTTCCAGATGACACACCCAGCACCTTTCTCCCTGTCTCCCTGATCACTTCTGCTGTAGTTTCCCAGTCATCTGGCAGCACTACCTGACCACCCAGAGCCTGCCTCAACTTCTGTCTAAATTCCTCACAACATTCCTCCTTTTTCAGCTTCCACCACTTGGTTTTCTTCTCTATCTTTGACCTCTTCGTCTTACAGACCATCAGAGTCATCCTACACACCACCATCCTATGCTGTCTGGCTACACTCTCTCCCACTACCACTTTACAGTCACTAATCTCTTTCAGATTGCCTCTTCTACATAGGATGTAGTCTACCTGTGTTCTCCTACCTCCACTCTTGTAAGTCACTCTATGCTCCTCCCTCTTCTGAAAATAAGTGTTAACCACACCCATGTCCATCCTCTTAGCAAAGTCCACTACCATCTGTCCTTCAAGGTTCCTTTCCTTAACTCCAAACTTGCCCATCACCTCCTCATCACCTGTGTTCCCCTCGCCAACATGTCCATTAAAATCCGCTCCTATCACCACTCTCTCACCCGTGGGAATACTCTCCATCACCTCATCTAATTCACTCCAGAATCTCTCTTTCTCCTCTAACTCACAACCTACCTGTGGGGCATAACCACTAACAACATTCAACATCACCCCTTCAATCTCTAACTTCAGACTCATCACCCTGTCTGACACTCTCTTCACCTCCAGAACATTCCTCACAAACTCCTCCTTCAGGACCACACCTACCCCATTTCTCTTACTATCCACACCATAATAAAACAGCTTGAATCCTGCTCCTATACTACGAGCCTTGCTACCCTTCCACCTGGTCTCCTGTACACACAGTATATCCACCTTCCTTCTCTCCATCACATCAGCCAGCTCTCTACCTTTCCCTGTCATAGTACCAACATTCAGAGTTCCTATTCTCAGTCCTACACTCTTACCTTTCCTCTTCTCTCTCTGTCTGTGCACTCTCCTCCCTCCTCTACTTCTTCGACCAACAGTAGCCCAATTTCCACCGGCGCCCTGTAGGTCAACGGCGCCGATGGCGGTCGTTGTTAACCCGGGCCTCGACCGATCCGGTATGAAATTCGTACTGACGATTCGCATGGTTAAATTTGGCAATGTTTTACGCCAGATGCCCTTCCTGACGCAACCCTCTCTATTTATCCGGGCTTGGGACCGGCACAGAAGTCACTGGACTGTGACCCCCATGGCTAGATTATTTATAGCAATGGTTATAATGTTATATATTAATAACACATTATATGAGCAATACTAAAGAAACAGTGAAAGATCATTTTTCTGTCTCAACATGTGTAGTAGATTGTGTTACAGAAGTTTTTAAGCAAATGATTGGATGTACTTTTTATTTCCAAGTGTAGATTATTAACAGACAACTCATATTGTGACCTAGGTATAAGTTATCAACTGGATTTGTGAGCTGTAGATAAAGTGAAATATAGTGGTGTTGAGATTGTTTAGCCTTGGGAATATATTGTGTAATAAATTATACTTCTATATTATATTAAGAATTCATATAAAGTGTGACACTTGTTTACTTATACTTATAAGACTTATAAGATCAGAATAGTATTCTTTGAGAACATAAACAAATAGGAAATAATGGCAAGGCTTAACAACACCACATGCTTATATAATGCAGCATTCTGTTTCCTTTGGAAGTGGGAAGTCACAGGTTGGAATGATACCATTTTTTGCTACTTGAATGTTTGTTTTTTGTTATCAACAAGCTAGCTAGCTAACTGTGTGGAGTATAATTGTACTGTCGGTGTTAAAGATTTAACAAGTGAATATGTTTATGTTGATTGATCTACAGCAAATACATGTATATATAGCATAACTCATTGAAATGTAAGAAGCGCTTCTTTACTGCTTTAGAGTTTACTGCTGAAGCTATGAGTAGCCATCCTAATCTGGCATCACTTGCTGAACTTGGAAGAACTCGGAGTAGAGAAGACCATCCCGAGTTCCTGAGTAGGAATTGTGCGTTGAAAGGGTGACCTCTAGTTGAATGATGGATAATTAATGAACACAAGAAGTGCAAAAAGGATTGTGTTATGCCCTCTGCACGCAGGGAGGGGAACGGTCCAGAGCTGGTGTGATGAGTCACAGATTATCCCCACAGACCATATGTAGCAGAACACATGCCCAAGTCTTTCATTCAGTCATTCTGACTTTTCCGGTTCCATTCCATACAGGATCGTGTATTTGTCTAATTACACATGGTGTTAGCTCAAGTGGTTAAGGCTCTGGGTTGTTAATCGGAAGATTGGTGCTCAAGCTCCAACACCTCTAAGCTGCCATAGTTGGGCCCTTAAACAAGGCCCCCAACCCACCCCTTGCTCCAGCGGTCCTGCATCATGGCTGAGCCTGCGCTTTGACCCCAATCCTCCAATGATGGTTTATGCGAAGAAAGAATTTCACTGTGTAGTAATGTATATGTGGCAAATAACGCCTACTTAAAAACTTAATTGGGTTGATAACTTGAACCAGGTAGCTTTTTACATCTTTATCACCACCACTTTTTTTCTTTCAAAAACAGCATGCTTAAAAGAAAATATGTCTTGTGGCAAAATACTAGCTTTGGCTAGTATTTTGCTGGAGTTCTCCTGTCCATTTTGATTGTCAGCCAATGATGTATAGGTCCATCAGCATTAAGCATGCGTGCCACCTAGTGCTCGGAAAACAGCACAACACATACATCACACTACGCATTCAAATCACATTCAATCCGACACTAGAGGAGAGGAGAGGAGAGATTTTTATTCAAGAACAACACATACAGAAGTCTAAAAACAAAATCCATCCATCCATCCATGTTTTATAAATGTTTCAGTAGTGAAAGCAAAGTCTGTTTGTCAGACAGAATCTCTCAGAAACTCTCACTCCCACTTTACTTCCAAGTCTCTGATCTGCAGAGCAGAAAATGGAGGCAGGAAGTATGACATACGGGGAGGTTTTTGGCAGCACAGGCACATGTGTGTGACTTCAATCGTAACTCTACAGATATCATCAGACATCAGTTTGAAAACTCGCACTGAACATGAATCAGTAATAATAATCCACATAACAGTGTCGTCTTAGACCACTGACGCTACATCTAGTGACAACTGTATTAACTTTCTTTTAGTACATAAAATAAGTGTTACAACCAATTTGAATTATATTTAGATTGAGTTACGTTTTCTTTCTTTCTTGCAGTTTATATGGCTTTTATCCAAAGAGACTTACCAAATGAGATTTTGCTTGATTTAATCCTGTGGAGATTGTAAAGAATAAATAGTGGCATCATAGGCTCCAGTTTGAAAAGGTGATGATTACAAAAAACTGACCAATTTTCAATTTTAATGATGTATGATATAATGATATACTGTGTAATTGCATGCATGCCACATTTGTATCACATTGCTGCACTTTTTGCATTTACACACACTATAAAAATGCAGCCATTGCTCTAAAAAGACACTGTAACTTCTTTCTGTTTCTCCACAACCTAAAACTGAAGTGTGTTATTTATGTCTTTAATACAAATATGTACTGTGCTTTAATGAGCCTCTATAATGCAACACTGATGAGTGGACTAATGTAGTTTATTCGACTCCTGAGCCATGACCAACACAACCCTACACACACACACTACACATACTCTCACTCACACCTCGGCAACGATCACATCCTGCTTCATTTGGTGGCTTATAATCAAGGCGATGATGCTGCTGTTGGTCAATTTTATGCGCCTGTCATCAACCTGTGTCTTTCTGAGTGTAACAGTGTGTCTCAGCCCTCGTAATAACACACACACAGGACGTTAAATCAGCTATGTTTGGACACATTAATTACAGGCTAATATTAAGCCTGACTGTAGGGGCTTTACAATATTTTACATTCCGGCTTTCAAGAGGATGATTGCACGCAATATATTTGTCATATTGCTTTTTAGTCATATTTAGCAATTTATTGGTGCTGTTAAGCTAATATCAGTTTAGCTAGAAAGCACAGATATATATGAGAGTGTCAAAAGGTTAAGTTAACCCAACATTTTACAGCTTCTTACAGCTGCATGAAGGTGACGAGAAATTCTAGGATGTGCAAAAGGGCAACAAATAGGAGAGTGTCTATTTGAATTAATTAACGAATACAGCTAGGCTAACCTTGAAATTATCGGACAAGAACAGGCATAAATATGCAAAACACTGCAGCAAAGCCGACTCTGAATATGTAAAAGACACCGTATTCCTCAGCAGAAAGAACTGCAGCTCCAGGTTCATGTCTCACTTTCAGACACCTGAATATTTCTACTGTTTCATTACCATTTAATCAAATGTCAGCTATCAGTGAAGCGGGATAAATTAGCTGCGGTGTCTTTGACCTTGTCCCCTTTTTCTCTCAACAGCAGTAAAAGCAAAATGACTAGAATGACTTTTCAAATGGCATCTTATAATTCACATTGGGAATTTGACATTACTTCAGTAATTGGATCATAACTCAGGCAGTAAGAGGACAGAAAGACCTGACACCGTCCTTTTCCCTTATCGCGGCGAAGACAGGAGGCTGCAGCGTCGGTGGGAACAGCAGCTGGAAGGTTTCTTCTCAAATTTCATCTCCACACGTCTGCCTGCTGTCAGGAACATTACGAACGGTGGAGTGCAATCCAAAATGCCATTTCATTCAATTGGGTTCATTTGTTTATTATAAGTTTGAGAAAGGACAGGCCGTGGTTTCGACTATTAACTAAATTGCAAAGTAGAAATAAAAGGTAATCGGCTCCAGAGAAGAAAGAAAAAAACATCTACAAAAAAAAGCATGGACTCTACAAGACATCTGAAGGTGTGCTGTGGTAAGACGTTAGCAACAGATTCTTTATGTCCTGTAAGTTGTGAGGTGGAGCCTACATAGAACGGAATTTGTCTGTCCAACACATACCACAGACACTCGATCGGATTGAGATGTGAGGATTTTGGAGGCTGAATCAACACCTTGCATTCTTCATGATGTTCCTCAAACCTTTCCTGAACAATTTTTTCAGTGTGACAGAATGCATTATCACAATCCTGCTGAAAAAGAACACTAGGGAATGACATTAGGGAATACCGTTTCTGTAGAGGTGTGTACTTGGTGGCAACAATGCTTAGCTAGGTAGTATGTGTCCAAGTAACATCCACATGAATTCCAGGACCCAAGGTTTTTCAGCAGAACATGGCCCAGAGCATCACATTGCCTCCATTGGCTCGCCTTCTTCCCTGTCTTTCCTAGGTAATCACCGCACACACACCTGGCAGTACCCGGCTATACACAGCAAGCTGTGATGTGTTATGACACCTTTCTATCAGAGCCAGCATTTAATTTCTCAGCAATTTGTGTCATAGTAGCTCTTCTTTGGGATCAGACCAGACGGGCTAGCCTTCACACCCTATGACCCTTCATTGATTGTCCCTTCGTCGTTCACTTTTTTAGGTACTAACCACCACATACTGGAAACTGGAGATGTTCTGAAGCTTCCAGGCTTCTAGCCATCACAATTTGTCAAAATCACTCAGATCCTTATGCTTGCCCATTTTTCCTGCTTCCAACATATCAACTTCAAGAACTGTTTTATCGCTTGCTGCCCAATATATCACACCTCTTCAGATTAGCTCACTGTAAGAAGATCAATTTCAATTTTAAAATCAAAATCAATCAATTTTAATTTTCACTTCACCTGTCACTGGTTTTAATGTTATGGCTAATTAGTGTATATTAGCTAGTGGAACCGATGTTAGTCAGGCCTGGTTTTAGCAAGGAAGACAAGACTAACTTGGATATATATAGCCAGGTCTAATCTAATGGATTGTCTAATGGAAATAAATAAATTGAAATATTCTTACAATGCACTGCAGTGGTGTACAGGGGAAAAGCTTTCCTTAATCTGGTAGTTTTGTATAGGGACAGGAGCTTGGACAACATTTTGCACACCAGGCTAGACTCATGATGTAATATTTAATATGGCTTGTTGTTAGCATCCATACTGTATGTAGTACTGTATCTAATCATGTGTGAATATTTTACTGACCTGACAGTCATTTCATTTTAAGAGTTTGGGGCCATGAAACACTGGAATGAGAATTGATTTTTAATTTTTTTTTTAGGTTTTAGTAAACACAAATAAATGCCTGTTTGTTTTTGTGAAGCTGACAAGAGCTACGCTGGGATACAGTGCAGAAAATGAACACAGAGATCAATCAGTAGGTGTCTTTCTTTCATACTCGAGCAAACTGTGATGTTTTCAGTTGAACGCGAATCTGACGTTCTGCGTAATTAGCCACAGGATTTGCATTGAATTTTTGATGATGTACATAATAGTTAATTATGCTTGTCTGACACAAACAATGCTTGAAAAGCAATTCATTAGCTGATATAAATATAGATAAAATTAGAATAGACCACAGTGCTGTTGGATGGTGGAACCTGATTGGTCAGAAGCTGTTGATTCATTTTCTGTAGAAGCAGCTCTGAAAGTTGTGCAGTTGCAAATCACAGGTTTATATTAGTGCTGTTTCTATAGTAACAGCTCATTCACAGATGCAGGATGGGCTACTTAATTGAATCAGTGAAATGTTGACTATTTTTGTAAGGGGATATTTAGGGAAGGAGTGTCCAGTGTCAGCAAGTAAATTTTCCACTTTGAGGAAAGTATATTTACATTTGGCAAACGTCCTTATCCAGAGCAGCTTATATTTCTATCTCATTTTGCAGAACTGAGCAGTTGAGTGTTAAGGCCCTTGATCAAGGTCCCAACAATGGCAGCTTGGTGGATCTGGGATTTGAACTCACAATCTTTTGATCAATACTTCAACACCTTAACCACTAAACTACCACAAAGTCTTGGAAGAGGATTATGAAAGCTGCGTGGTGTTTCTTTTAGCTTCAAGCGAGAGGAACACAGGGGGCACAGTGACTTAGTGGTTAGCACGTTTGCCTCACACCTCCAGGGTTGGGGGTTTGATTCCCACCTCCACCATGTGTGTGTGGAGTTTTCATGTTCTCCCGGTGCTTCGGAGGTTTCCTCTGTGTGCTCTGGTTTCCTCCCCCAGTCCAAAAACATGCGTTGTAGGTTGATTGGCATCTCTAAATTGTGTGCGTGTGCGTGTGCGCACGTGTCCTGCGATGGGTTGGCTCTCCATCCAGGGTGTATCCTGCCTTGATGCCCAATGACGCCTGAGATATGCACAGGCTCCCCGTGACCCGAGAATAGTTCGGATAAGAGGTAGACAATGAATGAATGAGAGGAAAACAAGGAACCTGCTATACTAGAAGCTTCCGACATTCAACTTTCCTCAACATTAATGTAACTAAAATGAATTAAAAGAAAGATTGTCAAACAGCTATTTATAATGAACTCAGAAACTATACTGACCTATTAATTCCTCTTGGTTGCTGTTGTAGAAAGGATATTGTCAAAATTTACATTATTTACTGTCCGGTGTCACCCAAATGAGGATGAGGTTCCCTTCTGAGCCTGGTTCCACTTAAGGTTCCTCATATCACCTCAGGGAGTTTTTCCTCACCACCATCACCTCAGGCTTGATGTTAGGGATAAATGTTAGGGATAAATAGTCATTTAATTTTAAACTTTAGAATTTTTTCTGTTTCTATACTTCTGTAAAGCTGCTTTGAGACAATGTCAGTACCATTTTCCTATAACAGCATGACCTCAAGTCTTTAATGTTCCACCCTCAGACACTTTTTGTACATTTTGTAAGATGATTTTTGTTAAAAAGTGCATCAGTGTTTATGCTGATGAGTGTTTATGAGCATGCCCTGAACTGCTATTTCAGTATACAAACAGTACACAGACACATCATTTACCATCAGCAACTGATTGCAATATCAAATTGCTGTTGCACCATGAACATAGAAATAATGCAGATTTAATGTTAATGCAATAATTACAGGCTTAATATCTTGGAACAGTCATTAGCTCACATTAAGCACAGGACATGGTAAAAAAAAAAAAAAAAGGCGAAAGCTTGACTCTTTTCATTTTCACAAAGGACATCTGACTGTCTCTGTCAGGAAGGGTTGCTTTTAATATCCTATTTGCTTGTGTGCTGCAGGGCGTAATTAAAGCAATTTTCTTACTTCAGAGAGTTCATTACATTGTCTATACTCAGTAAACAACACCTACGGTGAGGCAGCTTCTCTGTGAAAGAGCTCGAGATAAAGCTAATGGAAGAAAAAAAAGCTTTTTTTTTCTCTGTTGTACAACCCCTAAAGACATCATTATAAAGAAAATATAATGTTTTATTTCTGTATTCTGTTTAATAAATGCTTTTTGAAGCTCTGTGTGGAAGTTATTACACTTATTCTGTTTTTTCATTCCAAACTGTGAAGCAGTTTTGAAGAACTTAATTAACATTAATATTTATTTGTGATTTTCGGCTTGGTGGCTTGGTGGCTTGGTGGTTAGCACGTTTGCCTCACACCTGCAGGGTTGGGGGTTCGATTCCCACCTCTGCCGTGTGTGTGGAGTTTGCATGTTCTCCCTGTGCCTCGGCGGTTTCCGGTTTCATTTGTAGGTTTCCGATCAACCTACAAAGACATGCATTGTAGGTTGATTGGCATCTCTAAATTGTCCGTAGTGTGTGAATGTGTGTGTGTGTGTCCTGTGATGGGTTGGCACTCCGACCAGGGTGTATCCTGCCTTGAAGCCCAATGACGCCTAAGATAGGCACAGGCTTCCCGTGACCCGAGAATAGATCGGATAAGCGGTAGACAATGAATGAATGTAATTTTCTGATCGTGGAAGTCATGGGGGTTTAGTGGGTTGGGTTGGTGTGTGCGTGTGTGGTGTTTGCATGTTTTATATGTACTCTAGAGGTTTACTCTGGTTTCCTTCTTTAGTCCAAAGACATGCCTTAGAGATTTACTGACATCTCTAAATTGTCTGTAATTGAGTGTGTAGCTGATGCAGTACCAAAGTGAATAGAAACAATACTCCTTTAGGACCCTGGTGCTACATAAAGACACAGAGCTTCATCATACTACACAGAACTAAGAGCTAAAAAGTAAAATTAACTTAGAACCTTGTTCTCCTGAGTCCCCTGGGATAGACTCCAGGTTCCCTGTGGTATAGAAAATAGATGGATGGATGGAATTTCTTGAGCGTGACCCTGCGCTCAAACTGTAGCAATGCATCTTGGTGTTAATCCAGCAGCTCTAAGCTCAAAACATTGTTCTCAAAACATAAAAGACAAAACAGAACAAATTCTCCTCACTGCACATAATTTATCAACAAATCAAACCGTAATTGCTTTTTTTATTTTTTATTTATTTTTTATTTTTTGCAATCAGAGTGACTCCTCAGTGCTACCAAGCGGATATTATACACTTTTCACCTTGGAAGGGTAATTTTCACTGTATGACAACACACACACACACACACACACACACACACGCACACTCACACTCCAAAATATTTCCAATATTCTTTTCTCCAGAATTAAATTGGCTTTAGATAGGCTTACCTTTCACCATAATATCGAATACACTCTTGTCAAAGCCTTGATGGATGTGTGGGTCTGTATTAATTGCAATGCAGAAGAGTAGGCGCCAAGCAAGGAAGGAGCTAGGTATTTTTAGAAGCAGCGGCGTGCAATAAAATATACACTAACCCGAGGACAGATGAACACAGTTTTGAACAGATGGTGCGCTCGTTTGGAGAGCTGATTGAGTTGCAGCAGCTAAATCACAGCCGCAAACTGCAGCTCTTTTGGTGGGGTGGGGTGGGGGGGATGTTCCAACTACAGTGTATTTATTTACCAGGAGGGATTTTTTTTTTTTTTTTTTTTAAATGCTACTGGGTCAAGAGGAATTCGATTAAAGCACAGACAGGACCAAGGTCGGGTTAAGGGGTTTAACACTAGGGCTCAGGGATTTCAGTTCACAGCATCTAACTAGCATAAAAATTTCAATAAAAAACCTATATTTTAACATTGTCATGAAACAACACAGAAATCCAGATGTAGACTTTGATCACTAATGACTGAGCAAACGAAGACAGGGATGAGAAAATAAATCCCTTACACTCAAACGGGATGATTATAAACCATTACACTGGTTTATAGAGTGTGAAGATGTAAAGAACTGAGGAAGATATGTATGGAATAAAACACTTCAGGGCATGTTGTGATAGGAAAATAATCACCAGCAATGTGCAGTGCAGTTGTTTATGATCTTATGTAGTTTTTTGCTGTTGTAGCTCATAAAGTTCTGAGATACTTTTCTGCACACCATGGCTGCAAAGAGTTGTTATTTGAGTCACTCAAATGAATCTATATGAATCTCTCTGTATTCCACTGCTTACTTTTCCTTAAATCTCTTTCCTACCCTCTCAGTCTGTCTGTCTGTCTGTCTCAGTCTGTCTCTTTCTTTCTCTCTCTCACTCTCTCTCTACGTCTGTCTCCTGCTCTCTCTGTCTAACAGTCTCTGTCTATCTCTCTGATTCTCTCTGTTTACCCCCTCTTTCCTACTCTCTCTGTCTATCTCACTGAATGTGACTCTCTTTTTCTCATTCTCTTTTAATCTCTCTCTCTTTCTCTCTCTCTCGCTCTCTCTCTCTCTCTCTCTCTCTCTCTCTCTCTCTCTCTCTCTCTGTCTAACAGTCTCTGTCTATCTCTCTGATTCTCCATCTGTCTCCTGCTCTCTCTGTCTAACGGTGTCTCTCTCTGATTCTCTCTCTCTGATTCCTGTCAGCTTGAAGTATTTCCTTCCACAGAACCTGGATGTTTTTTGTTTTTCACACCATCCTGCTAAACCCCTGAAATCATCAGTTTGTGAAATCCTCACATCCTATTCGAATGAATTTAAAGGAGTGATTTGGAGCTGCACTACTGCCTGACTCCACGGAAAGAGGATGGTGTACTGTAGCTCTCCTCACAGGCTTTGGCTAGAGTAGCTAACAGATTTACAGCAGTTTAAACAGGCAGCATTGACTGACTCCTACACTCAGGTGATTCATAATAAAGCAGAAGAGAGTTTTATGGCTTCTCTCTTCACAGTGTGTGCAGATTTATGGTGTTAAAATCCACTGCATGAGGTGAGATTTGTTACTGGTGTAACATTAGAGCAGTAAAATAGAGCTGTTTAAAATGCGGACAGTTTGAGGGCTAATAGAGCTCGGTGAGATCGGTGATGAGTCTCGCTTGTCTTTCAGGTGCTGTAGCTGTTACACTGTGTTTTTTTTAACAAACGGTTCATGAGTATCTTCACTAAGAGTTTTATCCTGGTCAGTGTGCTGGAGGAGCTGTTGTCTATCCCGGGAAAGCCTGGATGGGACACCAGCACACACACACACACACACACACACACACACACACACACACACACACACACAGGTTCAATTTTTGCCCTTCTGTCTGTCTCCTTGTCTATTTCTCTTTCTATTAATGTCCATCTTTTACTTTCTGTCGGTCAATTTCTCTGTCCTTCTATCTCTTTGTCATACTATCTCTCTTTCTTTCTATGAATCGCTCTGTCTCACGTTCCCTGTCTATCTCTCTGTCTCTCTGTCACCCTCTCCTTCTCTCCATTCTCTCACTCTCTCTTTCTCTCTCTCTCTTATTCACCCTCTCCTCCACTTTTCTCTCTCTCACTTTTTCTCACTATATATATTTCTCTTTCTCATTCTTTCTATCTCACTTGAATCGCTCTGTTAATCTCCCCGTCTGTCACTCTGTCCTCCTCTATCTCTCAGTCTTTTTCCCTCTCTCTCTCTCTCTCTCTCTCTCTCTCTCTCTCTCTCTCTCTCTCTCTCTCTCTGCCTATCTGTCTTTCTATGAATTTCAATGCATCTCACTGCTTACCTTTCCATCTATCTCTTTCCTACCCTCCCTCTCTCTCTCTCTCTCTCTCTCTCTCTCTCAGTATTCTATCTTATCTCTCTGATCCTGAAAGGTTTTCTGGTGGACACTTGTGACCAGCATAGTGACATTTTTTAATCTGACATACTTGTAGCCGCAGACAGGAATATCGACAGGAAAAGCCAGAGGATTATTAATGCACGGCATGAATACAGCAATTTTCTCTCTGTCACTCACACAGCCTGCATTCGTGTTAAACTGAGACAAATGTCTTGAGCCACGGCATTTACACAGGCCTGTTATAACACCTTATGCTAGCAGACAGGAGATTTAAATCGATGAATGATAATTATTTCCAGAAATCAAATATTCCAAATATCACCCATTTCACCTGCTAATAACAGCGATTGATATTAATGTGTTTTGGGGAAAGAAAAGAAGAAGAAAAAATTCCATTGAATCGCACATCCTGTCTGGATTTAAAGATATTGAGTATTGTGTGTGTGTGTGGGGGGGGGTATTCATGAGAAAAGTCCAGCTTTGATGCTGAAAATTCAAAGCTGTATTTCATTATGTCAATTGAGTTTCAGCCCTAAGACCATAGAAGAAACAGAGTGAAAAGGAGAGATAAACTTTTATTTATCTAATCCCTCTTGTGCCTGTGAAATTTTTATTAGATGGAACATCATATATCAAACTTTTTGATTTTTATTCCCACCTGTAATGAGAAAAAAACTAAAAAAAACTGAACAATGTAGCAGGGTTGCATTGGATGGCTGTCTGGCATCACTACATGTGAAAAGTGTGAAAAACAACTGAAAAATGTCAGACAATCGAAATTTTGGAAATTTGAAATGGTGTTTTCCTGTCAATGATGAAGTTCTTTAAGAAAAGCTATTTTATTAAAATAATATATACAAGGTTGTATTTGTGTTATATTATAGCTTACTCATGAAAATTATGCACGAAAAACAAATGCTGTGGTAAAGACAGGCGGTCTGTCTAAAGACGTCTGAAACCTTGCTAGCCAAGCATGATTTCCTCAGGCTTAGCAAAAAATCTGATCAGATGTTGTCTGTCAAAATGTTCGTGATGTTCCAGCACCATCATGCTATCATCAAAACAGAGAAGAGCGCTTAGACACTCAGCACAGAGTTTTAAGCCTCTAATAAAGTCATTAATTTTAAGAAATTCAGGCGACAGAACAAAAACAGATGTAGAAATCATTTGTTGTCATTGTAAAGCTTGACCAAATAATTAGAAGTGTTAAAATTATATAATACATCAGTGGATATTATTGAAATTTTAAAAATGTTTATTTATTTATTTATTTATTTATTTATTTATTTGTTTGTTTATTTGTTTGTTTGTTTGTTTGTTTAATTATTTTATTTATTTGTTTGTTTGTTTGTTTGTTTGTTTGTGTTTGTTTGTTTGTTTAATTATTTTATTTATTTGTTTGTTTAATTTTTTATTTATTTATTTTATCTATCTATCTATCTATCTATCTATCTATCTATCTATCTATCTATCTATCTATCTATCTATCTAAATTTTTTTTATCTATTTATTTTGGTGAGTTAACACCCAGAGAGGTCATGTGTAAAATTTATAAACACATTTTGAAAAATGTGAAAATTAGCCTTTAATTAAAATTTAATTTTACATTAAAAAAAAAAATCTATTTTAGCATTTTAGTAATATCCACTTTTTTTACTTTTTTATATAATGGTATATAAATGATCAGACTTATTCCGAATGCATCTCAAACTCTCACTAATATTACAATTTCAATTCCACTGAAAATCAGATGAAGATGTGTTCTTCAATAAAGTGGTTCTGATGTTTAGTTAATAGATTTGACAAGACGAAGAGGTAAACTTGTTCAACTGTTGCCTTCTTCAGTGGAAAAACGAATCTTTTCATAAACGTTTGTAGAGTGGTGATATTAGACTGGAGCTAAAGTCTAATCTATTACCTATCAATAGCTCAACAATGATACTTGCCTGTTGAGCAATTTATTGTGTCAACTGGGATTCATTGATGGCATAATAAGAATGATGTGAGGTAAACTGTTTACTCAAAGAGAGAGAGGGGAGAGAGAGAGAGAGAGAGAGAGAGAGAGATCAAGACAGATAAGCTGCTTTATTCATGATTTCTATTTTTAAGTCTGTAATGCTCTACTGGGTTCATGGTGTGTTGTTCTCAGAATATCAAACATGACAAACAGAAAAGCTGAAGCTCTTTCATTCACACCAATAAACACCGACACTCTGGTGGCTCTCCTTTTATGTCATTTGTACTTTTATTGGACAACGTGCGTTTTATCTATCAAAAAGAAAAGAAGAAAAGAAAACGATGCTTGAGTAAAAAATCACCTCATGCAAGATCATTGCACCAGTGACTGCATTTCGTATGCACATCTAATCAAATCTAGCGGGCAGGTGACTCTGTGTAATAATCTGACATGACTGCATCTAATATCCTGGAGAAATCTACAGTCTGGGCTAGAAAGAAATCAGTCCCAGCATTATTTGTTCATGCTTCTTTCATTCTGCCAATTTCTGTCACTTCTATCTATCTGTTCTGTCTCTCTGTCTATCAATCTCTCTCTATCTATATCTCTCTCTCTCTCTCTCTCTCTCTCTCTCTCTCTCTCTCTCTCTCTCTCTCTCTCTCTCTCTCTCTCTCTCTCTCTCTCTCTGAGTTGCCCTGTGTCTCTCTGTCTGTCTCTTACTACTGCTCTGTCTACCTCTCTCTGTGTTTTTCTTACTCTCAGCCTTTCTTTCAGTCTCTCGTTTACTCTTTCCTCTCATTTTCTCTCTCTCTCTCTCTCTCTCTCTCTCTCTCTCTCTCTCTCTCTCTCTTCTTTCTATGAATCTCCCTTTGTCACGCTTCAATTATCTTACACAATTGTATCTGATATTCTGATAAATTCAGTCAGGGCTAGAAATCATCCTTCATTTATTCTGCATCCCCCTCTCTGTCTGTCACTTTCTCTATCTATCTATCTATCTATCTATCTATCTATCTATCTATCTATCTATCTATCTATCTATCTATCTATCTATCTCTGTCTATCAATCTCTCTCTCTCTCATTCTCTCTCTCTCATTTCTATGAATCTCCTTTTGTGTCTCTGTCTCTCTCCTGCTCTGTCTCACTATCCATCATTCTCTCTATCTCTATCTATCTCTCTCTGTGTTTTTCTCTCTGAGTTGCCCTGTGTTTCTCTGTCTGTCTCTCACTTCTGCTCTGTCTCACTATCTATCTTTCTCTCTATTTTTGTCTATCCCTCTTTCTATGAATCTGACTATCTGTCTATCTCTCTCTGTGTTGTTCTTACTCTCTGCCTCTCTCTTTCATTAGCTTTTGCTTTGTCTTTCTACAACAGAGTCTCTATCTCTCTATCTGTCTCCCCCCTCTCTCTGTCCTTTCTATGAATCTCTATTTGTTTGTCTGTCTCTCTCTCCTGCTCTGTCTCACTATTTATCTTTCTCTTTATTTCTGTTTGTCTCTCTTTCTATGAATCTGTTTGTCTGTCTGTCTCTCTCTCTATGTTTTTCTTACTCTCTCCTTAAAAAGAAATAAATAATAATAATTCTCCTTCATTTGTTAACAGCAAGTAATGTGATCTGAATGTCAGAAAATGAAACCGTATATTGATGTCTTTTTGTCAGGGAGAGACAGTTATACACTTCTAGTTATATGACAATTATGTTGAGCTAAACAAGATAAAACTAGCTGTGTTGTTCTACTCCGTCATATTTATATACTGGGAGTAAAAAATAATCTTCTGTTGGTGATTTTCAGACTTTGGTTTGTCTGAGGATGTTATTGAATTTAAGTCCATACCACAAACTGCACTGACCTCTCTCTGATAAAAAATGGACTGGAGCAGGACCTTCTGACCAGCGTTGCTCTGTGGTGTGAAGATGTATAAAGATTGTGTTTTTTTGATTTGTAAAGAATTGTAGAAAAGCACAAAATCTTCCTCCGTGAAAGAGATGCTAACTTTTTATTCAAATCAAGTAGGCTGCATTTTGAAAATGTCCTTGTTTCTCCTCGGTTGAATCACCACCAGCATTTTAAAGTCTGTTCCTATTTACACACTTGATACTGTTCTTTAAAGGCTGTTCCTATACACACACTTTAAACTGTTTTTGAAAGGCTGTTCCTATACACACACTTTAAATTGCTCTTTAAATTCTGTTCCTATACACACACTTGAGACTTTCTTTTGTTTTTTGAAAGGCTGTTCCTATTCACACACACTTGATACTGTTCTGTAAAGGCTGTTCCTGTACACTCACTTGAGACTGTTTTTTAAAGGCTTTTCCTATATACACACATAAGGCTGTTTTTTAAAGGCTGTTCCTATACACACACTTGATAGTGTCCTTTAAAGGCTGTACATATACATACACTTAAGGCTGCTCTTTAAAGGCTGTTCCTATACACACACTTGATAGTGTCCTTTAAAGGCTGTACATATACATACACTTAAGGCTGCTCTTTAAAGGCTTCTCATATATACACACTTGTGCCACTCTTGTGCTCCCAGTGTTCTGAGTTCCCAGTGGAACCGCTTCTTCTTTCCGGACTTGCCTGATTTATCCTGACGCCCTGCCTCTGGTTGAAGTCTGGTCACTTGGTGGTCATTTCTGCTGCTGGGGATGGATCTGTGTGGACAGCCTGTGACCCATGTGACTGCTGTAAATGGAACCACTTGGAGACTAGTGTGTTATGTTTGAGCTACCGGTCAGCTTTGGGCTTGAGTTTCGTCAGTGAACATTTGAAGACTTTGGCAGGAAGAAATTAGGGTTAAGTCTTTAATGAACTCAAAAATTACATTGACCTATTAGTTCTTCAGGTGCTCTTGGCTCCACATGACTATAAACTGTTGAAGAAAGGACATTATTTACTGTCCAGTGTCACCCAAATGAGGATGAGTTCCCTTCTGAGTTGGGTTCCTCTTAAGCTTTCTTCCTCATATCATGGTCAGGGAGTTTTTCCTCACCATCGTTGCCTCAGCCTTGTTCATTAAGGATAATTATCAAACTTTATAATTTTTATGCTATGTTTCTATATTTCTGTAAAGCTGCTTTGAGAAAATGTCAATTGTTACAATGCAAATAAATTGAATTAAATTAAATTGCATTGAAATGCTTGGGGGCACGGTGGCTTAGTGGTTAGCACGTTTGCCTCCAGGGTTGGGGGTTCAATTCCCGCCTCTGCCATGTGTGTGGAGTTTGCATGTTCTCCCCGTGCCTCGAGGGTTTCCTCCCCCAGTCCAAAGACATGCATTGTAGGTTGATTGGCATCTTGAGTATGTGTACGTACGTGTACCCTGTGATAGGTTGCCTATATCCTGCCTTGATGCGCAATGACGCCTGAGATAGGCACAGGCTCCCTGTGACCCGAGAATAGTTCGGATAAGCAGTAGACACTGAATGAATGAAATACTTAAGGTTGTTCTTATACAAACACTTAACACTGTTTGTTAACCCGTGCCCTTAATTATCCAATGAACACTTTGTGTACAGGCCAAAGAATATTTTTTCACAGATTAAAATTAGACATGTTGAACTTGAATAATAAAACCTAGAAGGTGATCTGTTGACTCATTCTCCTTTTAAAATAGTGCCAAATGGATCTTCATGATTTATCCTCATGCACTTCTTCTGCAGTCGTGACTCACTTTCTTTTACATGTTCCCACATGCTTACTCTAAAAAATTGCACATCCCAAATACAGATGAAGTCCAAGTTTCAACCTTGCTTAAGTGATTAATTTCACTGGAGTATTGTAGATTTGTGCGTACTCTAAGCGATACTTTCCTGCTGTTTATCCACGGACTGTTATTCATTCCATAAAAGTATCACACTCAGTACTCTTTTGTCTTTACTCTCAGACACCTTTACACTGTAATGATTTATAACCCCACTATCCAGAAGAGGATTGGTTCCCTTTTGAGTCTAGGTTTCTTCCTCATATCATCTTAAAGAGTTTTTCCTTGCAGATGTTAGCTCTGGTTGGTTTATTTTGGATCAAAATCTATACCAAGATAGCTGTTAAACATCAAGAATCAACTTGCATTAAAAAAGGTGAATTAACTTTACATTCCGATGAGTGATTTGCTTTCTAGTTAGCAAGTTGATCTTCCTCTGTGTAATATACGTATCTTCTTTAAAGTAAAACTTAATAACAACTTCTTTCAAGCCTTTAGCCTGTGCCCTTGCAGTAACTTTCCCACTTAAATGCGGAAACACTCTCTGAAGTCTCTTGACAAGACAGTTCACTCGGGGCTGCAAGCGTTCTGCATTACGGGTTTGTTCTGCAGATAAACTTTCCAGTTCACAATGAACTCAAAGTGAACTCCAAAATCTGTTGTATCAATGTGTTTGTGAATATGTTCATTGCTGCAGGTGCTCCAGATGGATTTCTGCCTCACCATATATACCCCTCTCTCTCTCTCTCTCTCTCTGTTTGTCTCTTTTTAGATGGATTACATGGACGTGCTTAAGACTATGAGTGACGTTCTGCATGTTCATGAGCTTTTCTGTGCATTAAACAGTTACTGGTAGCTGTTAGGCTGTGGGATGCTGCATTAGTTGTAAATGGAGGTTCTCATTAACCCAGGCACTGACACTGAGCACAGTATCCTCTAATTACAGCTGATGCGGGTTCCACTGGGACACTCCGGGTTATTCTAAGCTGCTGATGTTATCTTTCTTCCCTGCATATGTTATTCCGAAAGAGTAGTGTAGATAATTACATAATGTAAGGTCTATGACCCTCAGTCTAAACATGATTTACAAATACAGTTTTAGAATGATTATGTAAACTGGCGTAATTAAGAAACCTGAAAACTGGAACATCAAGGACAGGAATTTAATCGTAAACGTTTGCACCGGAACCTATTATATATCTTTTTATTGGGAAATTTGTGAAGTTAATCAATTTGTTGTTGGTTAATTAATAATTTGTTGTTGTTGTGAACTTAACCAATCGGTTGTTGGTTGTGTTGTTGATGCGTTTTACTGTTTCCTGTGAGATGCTAGTGTTTGTGTGTTACAGTGATGTCACAGGGTTAATACTGACACAGCTACAATGGCGCTTAATATGAGAAAAATATTCAGCGATCTCAAACCAATGTGATAACAGCCAGGTCTTGCTATTGACTCCTAAAAACAAAAGAACAAGAGTTTCTTTTTCTGCTCACATTTTCCAGAAAATGAAACTCTATCTGTGTGCTGATTGGTTCCCTCAACACCAGTGCCACAGCCTATTGGCTACGATTCCCTATCTAGGTAAACCATCATTATCCCGGCTATCTCACCCAGCTGGGCCTCTTCTGGCGCTAAGATCCTACTGAATTCTACCCTCCTCCTCTCCGAGACTACCCCATTGTATAGATCTGCTATGGGGGAAGGTTGTTTTGTCTTTCATCTCCAAGTCTTAGTAGTCACTTAGCAGCAGCAGCTCCATAGCAGAACTAGTCTGTCATAACCAAACTTACCTAGGCTTCATTTCCTCAGTAGTCCATTCTGACTGAAATGAGAAAACCAATGAAGAAATGGAGAAGCTCAGTGCAAAGCTGGACTCAAAGTCTCATTGAAATGCATTGAATGCTAAGCAGCTACAGAGAGTATTGTATACGATGCCTACTGTATATGATGGATTCTGATTTTGAGGTGATGAGCGTGATGGCGTTGATAGTATTTGCGAAAAAGGCAAGCTTATGGAGACTATAGAGGACACTTACCTTGACATAACTGTATATTTCAAAGGAGATCTGGAAAGATCAAAGCATCTCAGTAAAGACCTATGGACCTGGATGATGCAGTCTACCTGATAAAAGCTCCTTGTAAAAAACTACAGTGGAACCTCAGCATACGAATTACATTCATTCTGGAGGCGAGTTCTTATGGTGAAAATTTGTATTGCAAAACGAGAAACCAGCCACCCAAAAATATGGCCAATGTTACCAATACGAAGCGCATGTAAACAGTATGGCTGCTTACAAAGAACTGACCCAAGCCAAGCATTCCATGTCAAGGCTCCTTACAGGAAGTCCTGCCACTAAGCTTGGGTTAAAAATAGGACAGAGCACCCACGCCACCGATCTGTCCACACAAAAAACGCCCGAAAAATTGAACACATGCTTTTGAACGCATGCTGAAGACAACATTGGTATTGTGGGTTAACTCTTTCAAAACAGCTTTCACTGAAAATTTTTTTAATTCATAAACTCGCTTTGGCTGGCTTCACTTAGCTTTCCACTGACACAAACAGGTTTTGAACGGCTCCCAGACGTACGCGCAACTCCGGTGTTTGGTCCAGTTCATTCATTTGGCGAAAATGTTTCATATGCCGATGCAAATTTCAAAAAAAGATGAAAAAATGCAAAAAAAAAAAAAAAAAAAAAAAAGAGAATTCGTTTGCTGAGGTTCCACTCTATATTTTTCAAAAACCTTGTTTGTTCTCTTCTCTCAACAGAAATTTTAAATGTGTCCATCACAAGGATGGAAATATCATATAGTTGGGTATGAGGTATCCAAGACAACCGTGTGGGCTTTGTGCTCAAGTAGTGCATCAGATCATCTTAGTCTGCCACACGTCCCGATAATTTCACTGGATATATCAACCTCATGAGATAAGACAGAGCACACAGCTTCCAGAGAACCCTGGTTTATTCAGGAAATGCTGTGTTTGTGTAAGGATGAAAATTTCTGCCTGCTGATACTCAGATTGAATCTCAGCAGCATCCAGAAGTCTGTTATATCTTCTGCCACGTGCATATTAGTACTCTTTAGTTTAGAGCATAATAAATCAGGGATAGAGAGTGTAGGAGGAACAGTATGACTGCTCTGGAAATTATTGGGTGTTTGCAAGGGCTTAACAGTGGATTCATAATCACCCAAGGGGGTTAAAGTGATTCAGTTCATTGATCATGGCGGCATCGACTTCCTCCGGCTTACAGTGATAAATCCCGACTAGCTTACACTCCATTCAGCCACTGAATTAGATAGATTTACAGCACCAGTCATCTTTTCTGTGTTTCCATATTGATCTGCTAACTCGGTTGAGCACGAGTCTTCTCTAACATGCAGGAACTGAATCAAAGGAAGGATGAGAGTGCAGGATAATGCATGGAAACATGGAAAACTATTCATAATCAGGAAATAAACATTACCAGTTAATCATCAGGTTTGGATATTTTGATAAATGTTTATGGTTGTAATGTGTTTTTAGGGTAAATATTCTCTGTATGGTGTTAACACTCATGTCTCTTTAACCTGTAATCAGAAGTACTGGAAAGAATTGCTTCATTTGACACTTTTTATAATTCCTTATGTCATTTCATATTAGTATACACAACACTGCTGAATTCCTGATTCTGATTGGTCAGAAGGTATTTATCAATTTTGAAGGTATTAAAGGAGCAGTTCAATCTAATATTGTTTCTATAGCAACAGCTCGTTCACTAGAACTTGAATTGCAGCCACTTCGCTTAATAATAATAATAATAATAATAATAATAATAATAATAATAATAATAATAATAATAATATGTCTAATTGTTAATATGGTGATTTTTCTTTCTGTAACAAGTTAAGGATTTATTAATATTTATTTAACATCAATGGAAGGAGTCTTCAGTTTCCAGTTTATGGTTATGTCACACGACAAACATTTTAAAAATATAAAATATATTTTTAGGTCTTATTAAATAAAAGAGGTCTAAAAAGAGAAGCTGGTGAAGGAAAGGCTGTTTATAGCAAAGGTGATAACTAATCTGCTTCATGTTTGTACATGAGGAAGTAAAAAAGGTCATTAAAAAGTCTTGGAAAATAATCAACTCCATGGAATTGATAGTAACCGTGAGTAATTATGCCGGGCCATTGTTGATTATTTTCCTCTACCAGCATACCCAAGATGCTTTATTTCATGTGTGAAAATATATTCATTAGAAAATAGATAGATAGATAGATAGATAGATAGATAGATAGATAGATAGATAGATAGATAGATAGATAGATAGATAGATAGATAGATAGATAGATAGATAGATAGATTTTGACTGACAGAACACACCAAAACAGGAAATTTCCAAAAAAGTATTTAGAGAAGGCAGAGAAACATGAAAACTACACAAATACAAAGTTTGTTTATATCCATATCAATGAGAGAGGAGCAGGTTGAGACTGCGGTGAGAAGGTGCGATCGTTATTTCAAGACAACAGAACTCGTATACTTTAAAACAGCTTTCTTAAATCTGTTTTCCCAAATTTCAATTAATCCACATAGGCAGAATCCCAAATTGCATCTGCCACCGGGTGGTCCATATCCAACTGTCACTTCACTGCAGCGGTTAGCTCTAATAGCTCATTTATTTACTCTTCACGTAGCCCAGGTTCCTACATTAAACACTTTCAATCACCAGAAGTAGCCAAGCATGTCAGCAAACAAATAGCACACATTAGAGCTCAACCTCGCCCTGCTTTCTTTGTTTAATGCACATTACAAACAACTCGGAGTAATTTAAGTCGTTTCTTTGTTTGCAGATATCAGTGTCTGTGTGTGTGTGTGTGTGTGTGTGTGTGTGTGTGTGTGTGTGTGTGTGTGTGTGTGTACAGAAATATTAAAGAGTGAGTAAAAGCGAGAGAAGCAGATTGCAAATTTCAAGACATGACCCACTGCTAAACCTGAAATCCTATTAATATTTACAAGGCTGAATGTTTTGCTTATTTACAACATATTAAAATATATATTTATAAAGCACTTGAAATATAAAATACAAAATAATCAAACCCTCTAGCCTTGATTTGATAAGCACAAATGGACTTAAGCATAAGCTGTGAAAATTTTTTATTTTGACTTAATATTTCATCACTTAATTAAACTTAAACTAGATTATTTAATGGCCCTGCGATAGACTGGCATCCTGTCCAGGGTGTACCCTGCCTTGTGCCCGGAGTCTCCTGGGATAGGCTCCAGGTTCCCTGTGACCCAATAGTAGGATAAGCAGGTATAGAGAATGGATAGATGGATGGATTCGTCCATCCATGGATTCAGATTATTTAATGTAAATGATATTTATTTCAATATATGATGCTGTTATTTTGACCCATTGCAGAATAAGAATAGCAAAATAAGCTAGTATGCATTAAATTAGTTAATTAGTGGGGTCATTTTAGATGTAAAGTTTAGACAGTAAGGCGAAATAATCTGGTATTAAATTAAAAAGATGACATAATTGACCATAATACCATATTTTCTTGCAATGAGTCAAGATTAAAAGATAATCACTTTGTGATTAGGTTTAAAAAAAAAATAAATTAAATTAAATTTAAATAATATATTCAAGATATGATTGCAGAAAGCCTTGAATTGTTGAATCTTTTTTTTTATTGTCATTTAGTTTCTTCTTAGTTTAGGCAAAATGCAGGACTTTTTCTACATTTTTTAAAACTCGTTTGTTTTAGTTTCAACCTCCCAGAAATTAAAAAATAAATAAATAAAAAATCAGCAGAGAGTGTTTTATGCTTTCATGCCTTTGAGATGCACACTGTCCTTCTCGGAGTGTGTGAAACCTGATTATCATGAGCGAGTGCAGGTAGCACAGCACAGTGTGTTCTGTTCTGCAGCAGTTCTCCCTTGAGGCTTGTGTTTTGCATTACGTGTATGTGTGTGTGTGTTAGAGAGTCTGAGCTCTTTGTATCTCCAGGCTTTTCTCAGCCCTGCATGATAGAAGCTACTGTAGAACACTGTAGTTCAGTTCAGAGTCTCTCGGGACCAAAGGATCTCGCTGTACACTATCGCATCACAGCACACACACACCTTCGCTTCTCAACAACAGAGTTTTCAGTACCTTCTCGTTCCTATCCAAGGAAAAAGTTTTTTCCTGTTTCAAGGTTTTTTCACAAGGTTTTTAATTTGCTCGAAGTTTTGATTAAGCTCCAAGATTTAGTATCCTCAATAAGGCCTGAGAGTTACTGTGATTTTTGATATATTGATATAAATTGATAAAATGTCCATGTTTCTATAATCAATAAAATTTCTCAATTGCATATTTTCCTGTTTAATGAGTTTTCAGTTTATTTTTTGTTGAATTTAGATGTTTGACATTTAATTTAATTACATTGATCCATTAATTATTTTCTCTGGTAAGTTATGACACATTTTTGTTTAAGGAAAATTTGTGTTCATACCTCACAAAAATGTAGATATATTTCACAAATATTACATAAATACACTATATTGCCAAAAGTTTTGGGACACCCCTCCAAATCATTTTACTCTGGGCAGGCCAGTCAAGTTCCTCCACATCCAAACTCACTCATCCATGTCTTTATGGACCTTGCTTTGTGCACTGGTGTGCAGTCATGTTGGAACAGGAAGGGGTCATCCCCAAAGTCTTCCCACAATGTTGCATGAAATTGTCCAAAATGTCTTGGTACGCTGAAGCATTAAGAGTTCCTTTCACTGGAACTAAGGGGCCGAGCCCAACCCCTGAAAAACAACACCTGAATTCAATGATTTGGAGAGGTGTCCCAAAACTTTTGGCAATACAGTGTATATTTCATCAAAATGATTTGAAATGGTTTTAATTTAACTTCTATTCATAATATACATTTATATATATCCTGTGTAGCCAGTTTAACAGCAAATGGAGTAAAGCTGCCTTGCTAGCTAAAACCATGCTAGCTATATACTTTATTAAAAAAAAAATTCTCTCATGCCTTGATGAAGTGGCTGGACATCTACGTTCTATATCCAAATGGACACAATCCTAATCAATTAATTTTGACAAGGCTCAATCATAACAAGGCTGTTAAAATGACACCCCTGTGGCATCACGTCATCATCAAAACACAGAACAGCTCTCCCACAATCTGTACAGGACACAGTGAAGGGCAACAATTTTTTACGTCTATATTCCTTCGTCTTACGCATTGTGATGAGGGAATTTGGCCTATGTGTACCTCATATTTATACCCCTTCGAAACAGGAAGTCATGATGAACAATTTCCTGTGTTCCTACTCACCCAAGGTTTTTTTTTATTTAAAATATCAGTGGGAATACGCTTCAAATAGATATATCAAATATATTACTCATATGAATTTATAGGGGTGCCGATAATTGTGCCCCACATATATTTATATATTTTTTTAAACAGAACTGCATTGTGATGGTCATCGATTGTTTGATATTCATGGGAGCTGAGTATTTTTGTAATTTTTGTTTTTTAACAATAGACCAAAAGGTTTTCTACAGACTTCTTTGCTTTATTTATTTCCAATTTATAGATAAATAAAGGTTTTTAAGCATAGAAAGTATTTTAAGCATATAAAGTATATGTTTTAGATCACATTGAATTAAATTCAAATAAATTCAGTAAATAGTTAGTGTTTTTTTTTTTTAATTGGAATGAAATCTTTAAATGTGATCTCCCTTTTAATCAGATTTTGTATATGTTAGAAGTAAGTGAGATACATGCAAAAAAAATAAATAAATAAAGATTTCAGTTCAGTTTTCAGAACTGCATAGAACAGAAAAAGGTCGACCGTTTCTCCATGTAAAAGCTTTTCCCAGGCTAGAGCCCAATTTCAGCTCGGTGGAAATGATTTTGGCTGTGGGTTAAATGAGCCTTGTGTCATCCTGTGAAAATGAGGGAATTCTTCACCTTCAAACCCTACTGCATGTTTTCTCAGCACTGTGTATGCTTGCTGGTGTAATAGATGCAAACCATATGCAGTGTGTGTGCGTATGTGTGTGTGTGTGTTTTCAAGCTCCAGAGGCAGCGAGCGAGGAAAAACTTCCACAGTTACACATGCAGAGAAGGTGCGACCCAGAGAGGTGCTCGTAGGCGTGGGCTGATTTCTTCTGCAATACGTGCACACTTATTAGCATTCAGGAAACTGTTCATTTCCAAACAGAAAGAACGCAGTGTGTTCTCTTGGTATGAAATGCCAATTAAAGCGCAAATGGCACATGCACTGTGAGAAAGCGAGCCTCTCTCATACTGCATATTAATTTAGGAATTATTAGGTGTGGAGACTCATTGAAGAAATTTATTGATTGCAAAGTGAGGTATAGCCTTTAACAAAGATGTTCTGGTTGTTGTTATATTTATGTTTATTCTGTATTGAGTTGTACTATACACAAGAGGATCACAGCTTTCAAAAAAGTTTTCAATACTTCAACTTTTTTTTGAGGCAAAATAATAGCCATATCCATGACACATCAAAATAAAGTAAAAACAAATAGAGTACAAATACAAGACTTCACAATGCATGCAATGCCAATGTAAAATTGCAAGTTACATGAAATAGAATAGATACTTAGTGACATTTAATAACAGTTCAAGCTGTTCTAAAAGCAAGGCAAATAATAAACAGGCAAAGGGGTAATAAAGATAAGGAAACATACAAAGCATTAAGTATAGCAGGGTCAGAGCCAGGAAGATAGATAGACAGAGTTTAACACAATTAAGTGTCTCATTATGGTCTTCTTCTTCTTCTTCTTTCGGCTTTTCCCTTCAGGGGTCGCCACAGCGAATTCACTCTCTCCACCTATCCCTATCTTCTGCATCCTCAACACTTGCACCCACTAGCGTCATATCTTCATTTATTCCATCCATATACTTCCTCTTTGGCCTTCCTCTTTGCCTCCTGCCTGGCAGCTCCATGTCCAACATTCTCCTACCAATATACTCACTCTCCCTCCTCTGAACATGTCCAAACCATCTTAATCTGGCCTCCCTAACTTTGTCCCCCAAACGTCCAACATGAGCTGTCCCTCTGATGTACTCATTCCTAATCCTGTCCAACCTTGTCACTCCCAAAGAGAACCTCAACATCTTCAGCTCTGCTACCTCTAGCTCTGACTCCTATCTCTTCCTCAGTGACACTGTCTCTAAACCATACAGCATGGCCGGTCTCACCACTGTCCTGTACACCTTCCCCTTGATTCTCGCTGATATTTTCCTATCACACAGAACTCCCGACACCTTTCTCCACCCATTCCAACCTGCCTGCACTCGCTTCTTTACCTCTTTCCCATACTCTCCATTACTCCGGACTGTTGACCCCAAGTACTTAAACTCCTGTACCTTCTTCACCTCTTCACCCTGTAACCTTACTGTTCCACTTCCCTCCCTTTCATTCACACACATGTACTCAGTCTTACTACAACTGACTTTCATTCCTCTTCTCTCCAGCGCAAACCTCCACCTCTCCAGGTTTTCCTCCACCTGCTCCCTGCTCTCACTACAGATCACAATGTCATCTGCAAACATCATTGTCCAAGGAGACTCCTGTCTGACCTCCTCTGACAACTGGTCCATCACTATAGCAAACAGGAAGGGGCTCAGAGCCGATCCCTGATGCAGTCCCACCTCCACTTTGAACTCCTCTGTCTGACCTACAGCACACCTCACCACTGTCCTGCTCCTCTCATACATGTCCTGCACCACTCTGACATACTTCTCTGCTACTCCTGACTTCCTCATACAGTACCACAGCTCTTCTCTTGGCACCCTGTCATACGCTTTCTCCAAGTCTACAAACACACAGTGCAACTCCCTCTGACCATCCCTATACTTCTCCATCAAAATTCTCAGAGCAAAAATTGCATCTGTTGTGCTCTTTCTGGGCATGAAGCCATACTGCTGCTCACAAATTTCCACTACCTTCCTTAACCTAGCTTCCACTACTCTTTCCCATAGCTTCATTGTATGGCTCATCAACTTTTTCCCCCTATATTCTTAAAGATCGGCACTAATACACTTTTTCTCCATTCCTCAGGCATCTTCTCACTCTCTAAAATCTTGTTAAACAAACTAGCTAAAAATCATCCACTTCAAAGCCTTCCTGACTTCATCCTTTCTAATCTTATCTACTTTCTGTTCCAGAATTCACCCCTTCTACTATCTTTTTTCCCTCTCATTTTCCTCATTCATCATCTCTTCAAAGTACTCCTTCCATCTCCTCTGTACACTCTCATCACTTGTGAGCACCCTTCCATCTCTATCCTTAATAACTCTAACTTGCTGCACATCCTTCCCATCTCAATCCCTCTGCCTAGCTAACCTGTACAAGTCCTTCTCTCCTTCTCTAGTGTCTAACCTAGTGTACAACTCATCATATGCCTTCTGCTTGGCCTTAGACACCTTCCTCTTCACTCTGCGCTGTAACTCCTTGTATTCCTGTCTATTCTCTTCAGTCCTGTCCATGTCCCACTTCTTCTTGGCTAACCTCTTCCTCTGGATACTATCCTGAACTTCCTCATTCCACCACCAAGTCTCCTTATCTTCTTTTCTCCTTCCAGATGACACACCCAGCACCTTTCTCCCTGTCTCCCTGATCACTTCTGCTGTAGTTCCCCAGTCATCTGGCAGCACTACCTGACCACCCAGAGCCTGCCTCAACTTCTGTCTAAATTCCTCACAACATTCCTCCTTTTTCAGCTTCCACCACTTGGTTTTCTTCTCTATCTCTATCTTTGACCTCTTCGTCTTACAGACCATCAAAGTCATCCTACACACCACCATCCTATGCTGTCTGGCTACACTCTCTCCCACTACCACTTTACAGTCACTAATCTCTTTCAGATTGCCTCTTCTACATAGGATGTAGTCTACCTGTGTTCTCCTACCTCCACTCTTGTAAGTCACTCTATGCTCCTCCCTCTTCTGAAAATAAGTGTTAACCACAGCCATGTCAATACTCTTAGCAAAGTCCACTACCATCTGTCCTTCAAGGTTCCTTTCCTTAACTCCAAACTTGCCCATCACCTCCTCATCACCTGTGTTCCCCTCACCAACATGTCCATTAAAATCCACTCCTATCACCACTCTCTCACCCGTGGGAATACTCTCCATCACCTCATCTAATTCACTCCAGAATCTCTCTTTCTCCTCTAACTCACAACCTACCTGTGGGGCATAACCACTAACAACATTCAACATCACCCCTTCAATCTCTTAACTTCAGACTCATCACCCTGTCTGACACTCTCTTCACCCCCAGAACATTCCTCACAAACTCCTCCTTCAGGACCACACCTACCCCATTTCTCTTACTATCCACACCATAATAAAACAGCTTGAATCCTGCTCCTATACTACGAGCCTTGCTACCCTTCCACCTGGTCTCCTGTACACACAGTATATCCACCTTCCTTGTCTCCATCATATCAGCCAGCTCTCTACCTTTCCCTGTCATAGTACCAACATTCAGAGTTCTTATTCTCAGTCCTACACTCTTACCTTTCCTCTTCTCTCTCTGTCTCCATACTCTACTCCTTCCTCTACTTCTTCAACCAACAGTAGCCCATTTTCCACCAGCACCCTGTAGGTCAACGGTGCCGATGGCGGTCGTTGTTAACCCGGGCCTCGACTGATCTGGTATGACATTCAGAGTACTGATGATTCACATGATTAAATTTGGCAATGTTTTATGCCGGGTGCCCTTCCTGACGCAACCCTCTCTATTTATCTGAGCTTCAGACCGGCACAGAAGTCACTAGACTGTGACCCCCATGGCTAGATTAAGTGTCTCATTATGGTGTAACAAAAAAAAAGAGAATAACAAAAAATGAGGGATAAAAAATGCATAAGGGATGTGGTAGCTAGTGTTGAAGGTGTTGTACTACTGATCAGAAGGTTGTGAGTTTGAATCCACCAAGGTCCACCAATCTGCCATTTCTGGGCTCCTGAGCAAGGCCCTTTAACCGTCAATTGCTTGAGATAAATGTACGTCACTCTGAATAAGGGCGTCTGCCAAATGCCAAAATGTAAATATAAATAAAAGGAGTACAAATATAAACTACCTGATCAGATGGGACTGTTCAATTGAGATATAAAGAAATAGCAGCTTATTGCACATATGAACAGTGTGATCTGACAAGTTTACACTACTATTTTATTTATACAGTGACATACAGAGGGGCCCAAAAATGTATACACACTTCAACAGTTATTATCTATGCCCTTTTTTAAAACTAGAATTGTAATGTTTCCTCTAAAGATGTCCATGCCATCGTATATTCCTTCATGTGACTATCAAATGAAAATGGTGGAGGCACGCTTGACTTTCAAGCAAAGCAAGATCGTTTTGTATTGTAAATTTGACTTAACACCCCTCAATTTCAATCTGTGGGGAACACTAAAGGATGTGGTGTACTGTAGTAAGTATCATGCAGAGCAATCCCTGTGGACACTCTAGTCAGTGTTGTTCATATGTAGATGTTTGGCTAAATCAAAAGTGTTTTGGTTCTGAGTTTTGAAAATTTGTATTGCAAAACAAATTTTTCCCATAAGAAATAATGTAAATGCAGATAATCCGTACCAGCCACCCAAAAATATGACCAATATTACCAATACAAAGCGTATGTAAACTGTATGGCTGCTTACAAAGAATTGACTAAAGCCAAGCATTCCATGTCAAGGGTCCTCACAGGAAGTCGTGCCACCAAGCTTGGGCTAAAAATAGAACAGACCACCCACACCACCAATCTGTCAACAAAAAATACACCCGAAAAATCACCTAGTTTTTGAGCGCATGTCGAAGGCAACGCTGGTATCATGGATTGACTCTTTCCAAACAGCTTTCATTGATTGAAAAAAAATCATAATATTTGTAAACTTGCTTTGGTTGGCTTAGCTTGGCTTTCCACTTTCCACGGCTCCCAGATGTGCGTGCCACTTAGCTAGCATTCAGTCCAGTTCGTATGCCAAAAATGCTTCGCAAGTTTATCAGACTGAGGAAAAGGCTGAAAACAGTCAGGCTCTGGATTGTTGATCGGATGGTCAAGGTTTAAGCCCCAGCACTGCCAAGCTACCCCTGTTGGGCCCCTGAGCAAGGCCCTTAATAATCTCTGCTACAGGGTCACTGCATCATGGCTGACCCAGTGCTCTGACCCCAACTTTCACTGTGCTGTAATGTGTCTGTGGCAAAAATATAGGCTTCTTCTATATAACTTTGTCATATTATGTAGTGCCAGAGATTTTGTTAATGATGCTTTTTTTTGTCTTTCCTGTAAAGAAAAAGTGCCAGTATGTTATGGTCGACCTATGATACCCATCATCCCCTGCACATCCCCCTGACCATGATACGGACCACATCACAAGCCTGTTCACACCTGATTCGTTTTTATGTTTAATGAGCACCAAAAAAAAAGTGTTAAATCTAACAATACAAATAAATAAGTGGTAATGATGATAAGACAGCGATTACAGGAGCTGCACAACATTTCACGGTTTCTACGAGTGGCAAGCAATTTGTGATTGGATTTTTTTTAATGTTCATTACTGTTTATGTTTATTCAGAAATATGAGAGAAAGTTGAACTTGTGAAAAAAATACACACTTGGGGAACTTTCCCTTTGTATTCTTTCCTGAATATATTCACTGATCCACACATTTGGATTGCCGTCACAACAACAGACTGGAGCTGCTTGACTTTATGAAATCCCGTCCAAAACCATCTGTCTCTTTCAGATCAGATCCAGGATGAATTCTGGCCCGAATGCAGGATTTAACCAAGAGTAAAACTATCTCTCTCATCTCTCTTTCTCTCTCTTTCTTTCGTTATGGTTTTATCCCTGCTATTTTAACACATTTCCCTGTTCTCTCCATCACTGTTTAGCTCCTGGATTAAAAGCTGATCTGTGGATTTCAGTCTCGCCGTGTAAAGATTGATGGACCTGGTGCTGTGGAAGTGCTTATCGATTGACCGGCATAGCATTCGGATATGAATTCAGCCTCGGCTTTCATCAGCGTAAAGTGCAGCCGTGAAGGACCCTGGAGCATAGGTCCTATCGCGGAGAGAAAATTCAACAGGCCACACAAATCAACATGACCGTGTGTTATGTTACATAACGTACACTACAATATTTCACTCGGTCTCCACAATAAGAAAGAACTGCAGCATTCCTCAAGTGGCACGTCTATGATCCTTTTTCAGGATCGCAGTCGCTTTAATTTGCGAGAGCAGGGGTAAATGGCATTCATCGGCCTGTAAATGAATCAATCTCATGTGTTTTCATATGCCGGGTTGGTGTGTGATAAGGAGGGCTGGCGTGTCAGTGAGTCTCTAGGCTTTACATATTTTATGTTAGAGCAGCAGCTTACAGATTTGCAGCGCAGCTCAGGGGAATCTGAATTACATGAGACACTGGCAGCTGAAGGATGACACTGATGAGAAACAACAGGCATGAAGGAGCCCTGATTCTGTCACAGCCAGTTTGAGTCCTGTGTGTGCTGCTGGGACACCGTGCAACTTATCAAATTCAGCACTTTGGTAATAATGCCCTACAGCACACAATGACTTAAAGATAACTAATTAGGCAACCAACCAAAACAGATAACTGGCATATTGCTAAAGGGAAGGGAACACAACCGTGGGTAATGAAGCATGGAGAAAGAAATGGAAAGTTTTAAAAAGGTCAGAGTTGACTTGTGCAGCTAATTAATTGTTTTTTTGTATTTTTTGGTTTAGGTTATTAAAACTACCTTCATTTCATTCACAGCTTTGAAGATACCTGCTTTTTCATCAGTAGAAAGTTTTTAAATAGTGTGCACTAATTGCTGCAAGCTCGTTTTTAGCAATATAGCTTCCATCCTCAGTAGATTATAAAATAGCACTTGATTCAGCACATATTATTTTTCTTATATATCTTTAATTAACAAATTCATAAAGCCATTAGGTACTAATTTGTGTTGAGGAATTTGTAAAGTTAACATAGGATTATTAGGTGATTTTATTAGACTTGTCAATGATCTATATTGCTCAAATAGTTAAGGGTCTGGGTTGATATTCAGATGGTCAAGGTTTGAGCCCCAGCACTGCCAAGGTACCCCTGCTGGGCCCCTGAGCAAGGCCCTTATCCTTCCCTGCTCCAGGTCACTGCATCATGGCTGATCCTGAGCTCTGATTTCAACTTGCTAAAGCTGGAATATGCCGAAAGAAAAGAATTTCACTGTGCTGTAATGTTTCTGTGACAAAAATAAATGCTTCTTCTTCTATATTGTGTTGCCATATTATTATTATTCATTCATTCATTGTGTACTGCTTATCCGAACTATTCTCGGGTCACGGGGAGCCTGTGCCTACCTCAGGCGTCATAGGGCATCAAGGCAGGATACACCCTGGACGGAGTGCCAACCCATCGCAGGGCACACACACACTCTCATTCACTCACGCAATCACACACTACAGACAATTTTTACAGATGCCAATCAACCTACAATGCATGTCTTTGGACTAGGGGAGGAAACCGGAGCACCCGGAGGAAACCGCCGAGGCACAGGGAGAACATGCAAACTCCACACACACGGTAGAGGCGGGAATCGAACCCCCAACCCTGGAGGTGTGAGGCAAACGTGCTAACCAGTAAGCCACCGTGCCCCCCTATTATTATTATTATTATTATTATTATTATTATTATTATTATTATTATTATTATTATTATTATTATTATTATTATTATTATTAATTCAGTTCAATTCAATTTATTTGTATAGCACCTTCTACAATGGACACTGTCTCAAAGCTTTACAGAAGTAGAGAGACAGAGATGAAAAAAAAATAAATAAATATATATATATATATATATATATATATATATATATATATATATATATATTAAGATGGTTTGGACATGTTCAGAGGAGGGAGAGTGAGTATATTGGTAGGAGAATATTGGACATGGAGCTGCCAGGCAGGAGGCACAGAGGAAGGCCAAAGAGGAGGTATATGGATGGAATTAATGAGGATATGAAGCTAGTGGGTGCAAGGGTTGAGGATGCAGAAGATACGGATAGGTGGAGAGAGATGACTCGCTGTGGTGACCCCTGAAGGGAAAAGCCGGAAGAAGAAGAAGAAGAAGAAGAAGATACCATATAACATTAAGACCAGGGAAAATATTACAAGTCTTCACATTTTGCACTGGTGGATCGTAACCAGGTTGTAAGAACTGCTTCAAAATGTCAAAAGAAGAAAAAGGAGTAAGAGACAAAAAAACAGAGATTGGCAATTTATTGAAAACTGCATTTAAATTCAAACAGGCTGTTCATCATCTGATCAAAAGTTTAAGACCATAGCCTTTATAGGTTAAAATCTGTGCAAAATTTAACGTCATTTAATGCTCAAAGTGAAGTAAAAGTACTTACAACCTGGTTACGATCCACCAGTGCAAAGTGTGAATACTTGTAATATTTTCCCTGGTCTTAAGATTTTGTTCAGGAGTGTATATATATATATATATAACTTATATATATATAAGTTACTATTTTATCCCTAATGAGCAAGCCTGCGGCGACGGTGGCAAGGAAAATCTCCCCGAGATGATATGAGGAAGAAAGCTTGAGAGGAACCAGGCTCAGAAGGGAACCCATCCTCATCTGGGTGACACTGGACAGTAAATAATGTAAATGTAAATAGTGTCCTTTCTTCAACAGCAACCAAGAGCCCATGAGGAACTATTAGGTCAATTAGTTTCTGAGTTTGTTATGGACACTAATTCCTTTCTGTCACAAGCTGACAGATGTAACAGCAGGTCTGTGACGGTGTTATAGTCCCCCAGTGACTCTGTCCATGGCTGTCTCCTGGACACAGGCTGTCCACACAGATCCATCCACAGCATCAGTGAGCACCACCAAGCAACAAGACCAGAGGTAGAGACAGTGGTCACACTGGAAACTCAGAACACTGGGAGCCCGGGATTGGGACGTGTAGCTCGACAGAGAAAGACAGAGAGTTGATGATGATGATGATGATGATGATGATGATGATGATTAATTATTATTATTATTATTATTATTATTATTATTATTATTATTATTATTATTATTATTATTATTGTAATAATAATAATAATAATAATAATGATAATAATAATAATAATAATAATAATAATAATAATAATAATAATAATAATTATAATTATTATTATTATTATTATTATTATTATTATTATTATTATTATTATTATTATTAACATTTATAAATTACAAATTTACAAATGATAAAACAACGTTTTTGTTAATGGTGTTTTTTTCATTATTTATTTATTTATTTATTTATTTATTTGTCTTTCCTGTAAAGAAACAGTTATTGTTGACCTACAACACCCCTCATCCTTTGCACATCACCTGACCATGACACGCACAACATCATAACCCCATTCACACCTGATTAATTTTTATGTTTAATGAGCACCAGGATTTAAGTCCTGTCCTGTTTCACACCTGTTTAGCTTTTATCACTGGTACTCGTATTCTGTGTCACTGAGACCATGCTGTGTTTGTGTTCTTTTCGTGCATCCACCTACATGACCTTCATTTAGAGCTCATTTTATTTGTTTCAAATTATTTCAATATTTTGATTAAGATGCTGCATGCACAAGAAGGAAAATAACAATAAGACATTAATAATAATAACAAGAAGGAGGATACTATTAATTAATTAATTGAAGTTTAAATATGCTACAAGTATAATATAACTACAAGCATTTACCTAACAGGTGATATTTACTCTAGGGGTTTATTTGTAAAGACGGATACAGTTCTTATAGCTTGTTAATAACACTACAACTGCATTTTTGTTTGTCTTATTAATTTCAAGACAGAGAGGGTGAAAAAAGAGGCTGGTGAGGGAATGACTGTTTACAGCTGCTATAATGGAAGTGAGGACAGGAATTATGTTGATTTGCAGAACTTGTTTTACAAATAGCTCAAAAAATATTAATTAATTAGGAAACAAACAAACAAACAAACAAATAAATAAATAAATAAATAAATAAATAAATAAATAAATAAATAAATAGGCAGAATATTGGTAAGTTGCTGTGGTGTCTGCTGATATTTATTTATTTATTTATTTATCGATCGATCTATCTATCTATCTATCTATCTATCTATCTATCTATCTATCTATCTATCTATCTATCTATTTATTTATTTATTTATAACCAGCTGTTGGTGGCCCAGGGTTTGGGTCGCCGGGGCCCCCGCCCATGACCGCTACCCAAAACACATTGCACCGGACCCTTATGCTCCTTCCTGCGGGTGGTGGGCCTACGGGAAGGTGGGCCTACGTCGTTTCTTCGGGCTGTGCCCGGCCGAGTCCCGCAGGCAAAGACTCGGCCACCAGGCTCTCGCCTGCAAGCCCCAACCCCAGGCCTGGTTCCAGGGTGGGGCCCCGGTGACGCCAGTCCGGGCGACGTAACGGTCCTCGATTTTACTTCCATAAGAGTCCATAAGACTCGAGTGGTGTCCTGTTGCTGGACTTCTGTGCTAGTCACAGCCTGTCCATAACAAACACCATGTTCAAGCATAAGGGTGTCCATCAGTACACGTGGTACCAGGACACCCTAGGCTGGAGATCAATGATCAACCTTGTGATCGTGTCATCTGACCTTCGGCCGCATGTCTTGGACACTCGGGTGAAGAGAGGGGCGGAGCTGTCAACCGATCACCACCTGGTGGTGAGTTGGATCCGCTTGCGGAGGGGATGCCGGACAGACTTGGCAGGCCCAAATGTATTGTGAGGGTCTGTTGGGAACGTCTTGCTGATCCCTCTGTTAGGGGGGTCTTCAACTCCCACCTCCGGGAGAGTTTCAACCAGATCCCGAGGGAGGTTGGGGACATTGAGTCCGAGTGGACCATGTTCTCCACCTCCATTGTTGACACAGCCATCCGGAGTTGTGGCCGTAAGGTCTCTGGTGCCGGTCGCGGCGGCAATCCCCGAACACAGTGGTGGACACTGGAAGTAAGGGATGCCGTCAAGCTGAAGAAAGAGTCCTATCGAGCCTGGTTGGCTCGGGGGACTCCGGAGGCAGCTGAGGCATACCGGCAGGCCAAGCAGACTACAGCTGTGGTGGTCTCGGAAGCAAAAACTCGGGTCTGGGAGGAGTTCGGTGAGGCCATGGAGAAGGACTATCGGACGGCCTCGGGGAAATTCTGGCAGACCGTTCGGCGCCTCAGAAGGGGTAAGCAGCTCTCTGCCAACACTGTTTATGGTGGAGATGGAGAGTTGCTGGTCTCGACTGGGGATATTGTCGGACGGTGGAAGGAATACTTCGAGGATCTCCTCAACCCTACTGACAGGCCTTCTGTAGAGGAACCAGAGGCCGGGGACTCAGAGGTAGATTCATTCATCACCCAAGCTGAGGTCACTGAGGTAGTTCAGCAGCTCCTTGGTGGCAAGGCACCGGGGGTGGATGAGATTTGCCCTGAGTACCTTAAGTCTCTGGATGTTGTGGGGCTGTCTTGGCTGACACGTCTCTGCAACATAACGTGGCGGTCAGGGACAGTGCCTCTGGACTGGGCGACCGGGGGTGGTGGTCCCTCTTTTTAAGAAGGGGGACCGGAGGGTGTGTTCCAACTATAGGGGGATCACACTCCTCAGCCTCCCAGGGAAAGTCTATTCCAGAGTACTGGAGAGGAGAGTCCGACCGTTAGTCGAACCTCGGATACAGGAGGAGCAATGCGGTTTTCGACCTAGTCGTGGAACACTGGACCAGCTCTATACCCTCCACAGGGTGCTCGAGGGTTCGTGGGAGTTTGCTCAACCAGTCCACATGTGTTTTGTGGACTTGGAGAAGGCTTTCGACCGTGTCCCTCGTGGCATTCTGTGGGAGGTGCTCTGGGAGTACGGGGTCCGTGGCCCTCTGTTAAGGGCTGTTCGGTCTCTATATAACCGGAGCAGGAGCTTGGTTCGCATTGCCAGCTGTAAGTCAGATCTGTTCCCAGTGCATGTTGGGCTCCGACAGGGCTGTCCTTTGTCACCGGTTCTGTTCATTGTTTTTATGGACAGAATTTCTAGGCGCAGCCAGGGGCTGGAGGGAGTCCGGTTTGGGGACCACAGGATTTCATCACTGATTTTTGCAGATGATGTTGTCCTGTTGGCCTCTTCAGGTCTGGACTTACAGCATGCACTGGGGCATTTTGCAGCTGAGTGTGAAGCGGCTGGGATGAGGGTCAGCACCTCCAAATCCGAGGCCATGGTTCTCGACCGGAAAAAGGTGGCTTGCACCCTTCAGGTTGGAGGGGAGGTCCTTCTTCAAGTGGAGGAGTTTAAGTATCTCGGGGTCTTGTTCACGAGTGAGGGAAGGATGGATCGTGAGATTGACAGACGGATCGGTGCAGCGGCAGCAGTAATGCGGTCTATGTACCGGTCTGTTGTGGTGAAGAAGGAGCTGAGCCAGAAGGTGAAGCTCTCGATTTACCAGTCAATCTACGCTCCTACTCTCACCTATGGCCATGAGCTCTGGGTCATGACCGAAAGGGTAAGATCCCGGATACAAGCGGCCGAAATGAGCTTCCTCCGTAGGGTGGCAGGGCGCTCCCTTAGAGATAGGGTAAGGAGCTCTGTCACCCGGGAGGAGCTCGGAGTAGAGCCGCTGCTCCTCCACATCGAAAGGGGGCAGTTGAGGTGGCTCGGGCATCTGTTTCGGATGCCTCCAGGACGTCTCCCTGGAGAGGTGTTCCAGGCATGCCCCACCGGGAAGAGGCCCCGGGGAAGACCCAGGACACGCTGGAGAGACTATGTCTTTCGGCTGGCCTGGGAACGCCTTGGGGTCCCTCCGGAAGAGCTGGAGGGAGTGGCTAGAGAGAGGGAGGTCTGGGCATCCCTACTTAGACTGCTGCCCCCGCGACCCGGCTCCGGATAAGCGGAAGACAATGAATGAATGAATGAATGAATGAATGTTGGTGACCCTCAAAAGTACAGATATATAACAATAACAACACTATACATTTAATTTACAGACAGTGCTATACAGAAAATAAATAAAGTCCACAATGTACAGATTATGAGACAGGTTAGCAATGTATATAAAGTGTGATAGTAGTGCAAATAACAATGGTGTGCATCATGTATGATGACATGTTTATATAATACACTCTATACAGTACAGAATGTGTGAGTACTGCAAGCAAAAATAGTGTGTGTAAAATATGGGGATGAAATGATGAGTACATGTTCTTACAGTACAGTGAAGAATAACAACACCACTTTATCACACCACAATGTCACTGATTAGTTCCCTATAACAGTACACCCTGAATGATTGTAGTCCTTGCTAGTCAATATTTGGTGATATCTACCTTTAAAAATGTGTTATTGTTATTTATACCAATCAGGCATAACATTACGAGCAGTGAGAGGTGAAGTGAATAAGACTGATGATCTCCTCATCATGGCACCTGTTAGTGGGTGGGATATATTAGGCAGCAAGTGAACATTTTGTCCTCAACGTTGATGTGTTAGAATCAAGAAAAATGGGCAAGCAAAAGGATTTTAGTGAGTTTGACAAGGGCCAAATTGTAATGACTAGATAACTGGATCAGAGCATTTTCAAAACTGCAGCTCTTGTTGGGTGTTCCCAGCCTGTAGTGGTCAGTATCCATTAAAAGTGGTCCTTTAAGTCCTGTAAGTCCTTCAAGTCCTCTAAGCTAACATCTGCTGCTAACATCTTGGTTGCAGATACCACAGCACACCTTCAGGGATCTAGTGGAGTCCATGCCTTGACAGGTCAGGGCTGTTTTGGCAGCAAAAGGGGGACCAACAGAATATTAGGCAGGTGGTCATAATGTTATGCCTGACCAGTGTATACCTGAAATCATTACAGAGATACAGAGAGAGAGAGTTACTCAAAGTGACACAAAGTTGTTCAGAAAAAACAGGATTTCTTAAGACTTGTAAAATGGCATGGAATCATAAACGTATTATTACATATGCAGCGTCATGAACACAAAAATGTGCCAAGTGCAGATTTGTATAAGAACATTAATAGGCTCCTGTCTGTCTGTTGAAATTGGCAGGTGTCATTTACACACAGCAGGGAGGCCAAGCGGCAAAAACAATCCCTCATTCATATTTATATCTTCCTCACGCCATCTCACTTTCCCCCTTTTGCTTCTGCTGAGTGTGTTTGTGTGTACGGTGTGTGTACAGTGTGTGGCTCAAACCTTTCCACACACACTACAGAACTGCCTGGTTGCTCATTGACTAAGCCCAGTGTAACACAATGACTGATTCTTCTCTTGGTTTAACATGGAGCCGAGTAATTAAAGAGAGGAAATGAGATTTAATGTGTTACATAGGAAACACTGCCGTTTGTTCTGAGGAATCCTAATGAAGCGAAGTTACTCTTTGATCAAGAAGAAGCATCTTGCTGCTCTGGATGTGTGGTATATCAGCTGCTGTGTTTTGTTGTGTTGTATTGTGTTGTCACATAGATCTAACTGCATAGTAACTGTTACTGCTCTTGGGTGTTTCATTTCTCTTATATCACAGCATTTGGTAGCAACTACAATGTTAATTTATTAAAGAATGACATTTATATCTGTTTAAAGTTGTATTTAGTTGTGGAACTCAAAATAAGAGCATTTCTGTTCCTATATATTATATATCATATGCTATTATGTAATAGCAGTCGTTCCCTAACCAGCTTGGAAAAAGGCATCTTGTTGCAAATTTCCATCCTTAAAATTTTTCCATATATATAACACACTGGCACTGAAGACTCATTTCTCCTTCACAGAAACTCACCATATTAATAATCATGTTTCTTCTTTAAACGACAATAAAAAATAATCTGTTTATTATCAGTTTTAGACTATGTGAGACATCCTCTACACAAGTCCTTGTGTGCGCTGTTACCATAGAAATGATACAGTATACAATATAACTGCAAGCACATTTATCGTATATAAACTTGTGATTTTCAAATAAAATACTATCAGAACTGGTGTTTTTTCTCATTTTTTTATTCTTTTTTTTTTTAATGACATACAGATGAAATTGATTAACCATGAGTCTGTGTTAATGCCAGTGTGGAGTTTTGCACGTACTGTGTGGATCCCTCTGGGTTTTCAGGTTTCCTTCCTCCTCTAAAAAGAAGTTGATAGGCTATGCAACATTGCACCTGTAAGAAATTACAGACTGCCTCAACCCAAATTCCACTCCACAGTACACATCTGAAAGAGCTCATTCCCAAAAAGGCTTACATATCATATAGAAATATGTTTAACTCCATTTAGTTTATTTTTACATAGGCCTAATGCAGCATTACCAAACATTTAGAACACTTAATCTAATCAATTATTAGTATGGGAGCGGCAGCAAGACATCGAGGACCATCACTGGAAAAAGGGTATACTGGATGTGACCATGATTACCATTTAGTATCGTCTGACCATTTGGGTGATAACACCTGTAACAATACCAAGCCAAGGTGCACGTGACCGTGATTACCATTTAAGGACAGTCATTTGGGTGATACTCAGTTCTTACACTAATTTACATTCATTGTCTACCGCTTATCTGAACTATTCTTGGGTCACGGGGAGCCTGTTCTATCTCAGGCGTCATTGGGCATCAAGGCAGGATACACCCTGGACGGAGTGCCAACCCATCGCAGGGCGCACACACACACTCTCATTCACTCACACAATCTGGACAATTTAGAGATGCCAATCAACCTGCAATGCATGTCTTTGGATTGGGGGAGGAAACCAGAGTACCCGGAGGAAACCCCAGAGGCACAGGGAGAACATGCAAACTCCACACACACGGCGGAGGCGGGAATCGAACCCCTAACCCTGCAGTTGTGAGGCAAACGTGCTAACCACTAAGCCACCGTGCCCCCCATTAATTTACATTTAAAGTGAAAATGTAAAACTCATTTAAATTACACACGGGAAATGTTTGAGTAGGATTTGTTCTGCGTTCTTTTTGACTCAGATGAACACAAAGTACTTTATGTATTTTGTCACTGCGACGTTACAATAAACTTCTCCACTAAGATCTTTGACGCCCTCTTCATTTAATTTTTCTTACAGTGGGAACACGTGTCCGGCGTTGGACTGACATATCCTGTACAGGTTGTATTCCCACGTGTGCAGTGCTCCAGATCCACCGTGACCCTAACCGGGATAAATTATAGAGCGAAGGACAAAGACCATTCAGTAGCACAAGCATTGACATTGCGTTTCAAGTTTCAGAGCATTAAACATTTTAACAGCTTTGCTGTAGGGCAGGTTGTTGTTAGGTGTTTGAAGGTTAAATGTAAGATAAATGATTGTACACTTGCAAACTATTTAATATGTTTTTCATATCTTTGTTTCCAAAAAACTGTAAGAAAGGAACCATCTGTTTTTCTAATCCAGCTCTAAATAATAAAAGCAACTCTTGGCTCCTAAATGCCAATCTGTCTTTCTCCTAATGATCTGAGCCAGAAGGTTCTGATTTATGTATCATAGTTTTCCCTCATGTCAGCTTTTCCTTTTTTTGGACTAGCCTACATTATATCACATCTGTGTTGCAGATTTCAATTAAGCTGTACGGAAAACCTTATTAAAGGACGTCCTGGCGATTTGCTCCGCAGCTTTTCTGTAATTCTCCACTGGAATATGCTGATGTTTCAGTTAAAGCTGGCTCAAGGGAGACATCAAATTTGGACCATCCGTTATGATTGATGTCAGCTGTCACGAAGCCCATCAGCTCTTAAATACAACAAGGCCCAATGCAGCGATGCCACCCTGCCAGCAGAAATGCCATAAATGCCATCTGGCATCAGATTACTTCAGCGATATCACATTACACCAGGAACAACATGAATTTTTTTCTCCTTCAGGTGGCAAATGTGGTGATTATGCAGTAGATAAGCCTCTGGTCATGCTTATTAACTCTATAGACATTTCTATTATTATTATTATTATTATCATTAATTTTATTATTATTATGATCTCAAAGCATGATTATCTAGAAGAATCCAGCTCATGAAGTGATTGAAGCTCATGAAGTTCTTGGGTGTGCAGTGGTGCTGATGCTGTCAGGAGAGAAATTTTATTGTCAGATAAAAGGTAAGCATGGCACATCAGTATGATCTCTTCAGCTCCCTGATTGGTGATTAAAATAAAACAAAGAGCCAGCAAAGTGGAGTTTTTCTGGGCCTGAGGCTGCCGTGCAGCTGCTCTCCTCCCATTAGGAATTGCGGCTTTTCTGCATCATTAAGCCTCAGGCGCATTGCTGTGGACAGAGAGAAAACTGGCACTGGCAGCACTAATCCTGCTGCTAACCTGTTGGGATGAATAATACATCAGCCTGCCAGAGAAATGTTCAACAACACAGGGGCAGGCAACAGCTCACTGTAGGAGAGCATCAGGAGCCTAAGTCATCCTTATCAGCCCAGGAGAGCACAAAGTTTATTTCTTTTGAGAAAGATGGTTTTCCAAACAGACACAAATCATCAAATGACCCTCTGATTCAGACTTCAGCTTCAACAGGCAAGTGTTAAGGCAGAGCAGGAGAAATATTTAACATACGTGTGGCTTTTACATATACATTTATATTACGTAACAATATTTAATTAATAATAGAAAGTTTCTCATCATGAAATTTCATTATTTATCCGCAATTTCATTTCAACTACTTTCTAATTAATAGTCTGAGTTATGTTCAGTGAGTGTGAACAGTTCACACAGTATTTAATCCGTCCCTCCAGGATTTTTCCATATTGCGATCGCAGAAACAAACATAAGAGTAAATTCAGCCGAATCCATCTTCCATTCACTTTCGCGGCACATGAGTACAGCTCTGGTAGAACGTCATTACATGTGTGTCTTCACTGTTAGACGTTTAACAGAAGACTCCTGTGCTTGTGATTTCACCGATTCAAGAAATTCTTTAACAATTTCATGAAATCCTGGAGGAACTGTTTAACGTGATCCATTAAGTTATACAGTATAATGATGGCGCTGATTACGACACACGGATGTGAGTGTGCAGGGTTTGATTTTAGTCACGGCTTTAAAAAAAAATACAGGATCAAATAATGGATATACAAACACAAAAAGGGTAAAAAAAAAAAAATTTAACTAATCTAAGAACATGTACACTATATTGCCAAAAGTTTTGGAACAACCCTCCAAATCATTTAATTCTGGTTGTTTTATTTTAGGGCTTGGGCTTGACCCCTTAGTTCCAGTGAAAGAAACTGACATTTTGGACAATTTCATGCTCCCAACTTTGTGGGAATAGTTTGGGGATGACCCCTTCCTGTTCCAACATGACTGCACACCGGTGCACAAAGCAAGGTCCATAATGTCATGGATGAGCGAGTTTGGTGTGGAGGAACTTGACTGGCCTGCGCAGAGTCCTGACCTCAACCCCATAGAACACCTTTGGGATGAATTAGAGTGGACACTGTGAGCCAGGCCAAAACTGGGACGTCTGCCTTTACACGCACATGAATGTAATATGGAGTTGACCCACCCTTTGCAGCTATAACAGCTTCAAGTCTTCTGGGAAGGCTTTCCACAAGGTTTAGGAGTGTGTTTATGGGAATTTTTGACCATTCCTCTAGAAGCACATTTGTGAGGTCACGCGCTGATGCAGGACGAAAAGGCCTGGCTCGCAGTCTCCGCTCTAATTCATCCCAAACGTGTTCTATCGGGTTGAGGTCAGGACAAAATGGAACTGTGCCACGATTCCCTTGAATGTGAAAGCGTGTGTGTTTGAGTCAATAATGATCATTAGTGTAACATGTCTAACATGATTGACAGGAGGACCTTGTGTGACAGCAGAGACAGATGTGGTGCCTTACTGCACATAAAAGCATCAAAGTAATTAAAATACAGTGAGTCACCATGTGTTGCGTTCTCCATGAGTGTTTGTGATGATGTAGGATGTACACAAATGCACTAGGGTTCGATAGAATCAGGTGACCAACGCTGCAGAGGGAGCGGAAACAATCACACTCGGATTAGGAAAGCAGCAAACGAGCTCAGTGTGAAAACCACCTAAGAAAAGGCTTTTTTTGGAAAGAAGTTATCACGCTCTTATGGCTGTTAACTCTCAGTGCCAGTTCCAAATCTGGATAAAATAGGAGGGTTGCGTCAGGAAGGGCATCTGGCATAAAACCTGTGCTAAATCAAAACATGCGGACCAAATGATCCGCTGTGGCGACCCCAAACCCCGAATATTTTTTGTGTTCATATTTACATCTGTTTAGATTTGTTAATTCTATAGGTTTACATATATACTCTTTCTTAAATGACATATATTTACATTTACAGCATTTGGAAGACGTCCTTATCCAGAGCGACATACAAAAGTGCTCTGAAGTCTCTATCAATAAATACATTAACGCTGGTTCAACAGGTCACAGACGTCGGATACGATCAGAGTAAATACTGTGTTTTTAAAGAAAATTAATTACATAAAGCTGACAGGGAAAATAAGAGCTAGTTTAAGTGATTCAAGAAGAGGTAGGTTTTCTAAACGAAGCATGTACTACTTGTTTTAGACAATAAAGTAACTCTACAATAAAAACGAAAGCAGTTTTGAAACAGTGTATACACAGTGTAGTTAGCTGGTATAGTGTAGTTTGTAGCTTAGCTAGTTTAAATGAAGGTTTGGATGTAGCTTTGATTATATAATTTAGCTTTTTGTGGCTACTACTTTACTAAAATGGAGTTTTGCATAGAGCTTAGCTAGTTTAAACGGAGATTAGCATGTACCTTGGCAAATTTAAAAGGATGTTTAGATGTAACTTAGCTAGTTTTATTTAGTTTAACTTATCTATTTTAATTTAGCCATTTTTAGCATTTATTTTATCAAAACAAAGGGTTTCGATGAATAAATTAAGATTTTCTGTTACTACTTTATCAAAATAAAGGATTAGATGTAGCTCATCTCATTAATTTACCTTTTTAGCTACTACTTTATCAAAACAGAGGTTTGGATGTAGCTTAGCTAGTTGACATGGTGAGTAACTTATAGCTTGTCAAGTTACAATTGTAAAATATCTTCTCCAAGTTTCATCTCACTGTTTATTTGTTATTTCTACACCAAATCTCTTAGCCACAGAATAATTTTTTTTGTGTTCAGAAACTCGTGTTATTTAAATTAATAAACGTCTGCCAACTGACTGCAGACAAAGCTAGTGGGCTCCCGCTGTTCTGAGCAGCAGGGTTTGTCCATCCTCTTTCAGAGCAGTGAGATGATGGCACCGCCACCCTGCTGTCCTGCTGGACGTCCACATGCTGGCTAATTAGTTCATTTTACAAACACAAAGGAGGATAAAAGTCGTGTTAAATTAGAACAGAAAAGGATTAGGATTAGAGAGGCCTTGTTTCACAGGCTCGGGCAGGCAGCGGGTTTTGGCCTGGTTACTGCTGTGATTTATTTTCTCTGTGGATCTAATGGCTCTGCAGTGATGGGAACAACTGTATGATATTTCAGGAGGATAATGTAGCATGATATCTGCTGTTATGGGATTTCTTCAAGGATAGCTAATGCCTAAAGATATGTGCTATCCATTCAAATGTTCAGAATTAAAGCTAAGGTTGAAGGCTTATACTTCTCTTACACTTTAGTATATAAGCTGTGTGTAAGGGATACTAATGTTGATGTAATCAGTGACAGAGCAGTGTGATGTGACCCATGGCAAAGTAACCAACCTGAAGTTGATTATTTTCGTACAACACACCTAAAAAAAGTGTTTTATTCCTTTAACTCCTCTGCAATTTGTCAATAATTACAATTTCTTTTACATTAGTCCAAAATGTATTTTTTTTGGTTTCACAATTTCTTGTGACTATAAACTGTTTAAGAAAGGACATTTACATTTACATTACTTACACAGTGGCACGGTGGCTTGGTGGTTAGCACGTTTGCCTCACACCTCCAGGGTTGGGGGTTCGATCCTGTGCCTTGGGGGTTTCCTCCGTGTACTCCGGTTTCCTCCCCTGGTCCAAAGACATGCATTGTAGGTTAATTGGCATCTCTAAATTATCTGTTGTGTGCCCTGTGATGGGTTGGCACTCTGTCCAGGGTGCATCCTGCCTTGATGCCCAATGATGCCTGAGATAGGCACAGGCTCCCCGTGACCCGAGAATAGTTCGGATAAGCGGTAGACAATGAATGAATGATATTATTTACTGTCCGTTAAAAAAAAAAAAAAGTTCTGAGCCTGGTTCCTCTCAAGGTTTCTTCCTCATTTTCATCTCAGAGAGTTTTTCATCACCACCGTCACCTCAGGCTTTTGTGTCATGAAATTAAAAATTAAAAATATAGACAGACAAATAGGCAGATAGACAGACAAATAGGCAGATAGACAGACAGATAGACAGATAGATAGACAGACAGACAGACAGACAGACAGACAGACAGACAGACAGATAGATAGATAGATAGATAGATAGATAGACAGACAGACAGACAGACAGACAGACAGAGAGATAGATAGATATATAGATAGATAGATAGATAGATAGATAGATAGATAGATAGATAGATAGATAGACAGACAGACAGACAGACAATAGACAGACAGACAGACAGACAGACAGACAGACAGACAGACAGACAGATAGATAGATAGATAGATAGATAGATAGATAGATAGACAGACAGACAGACAGACAGACAGACAGAGAGATAGATAGATAGATAGATAGATAGATAGATAGATAGATAGATAGATAGACAGACAGACAGACAGACAGACAGACAGACAGACAGACAGACAGATAGATAGATAGATAGATAGATAGATAGATAGATAGATAGATTTAAAAAATACACAATATCTCTTTTTCCTGTTCCTCCTTATTAGCAATCAGCTGCATGCCAGTAGGACTTAATTGCTGAAATATGTTGGTATGTAATTATTGCAATCAATTCCATTAAAGGTCTCTCTCTCTCTCTCTCTCTCTCTCTCTCTCTCTCTCTCTCTCTCTCTCTCTCTCTCTGTATATGCTACACTGATGATTTCACCACTGTCAAACCATGTTTCATTTGCCAAATCTCCAATTTCACACTCTCTCTTCCGCTAAGCATTGAATTACCCAGAGGTTAGGAGGTTAACTAGATTGGCCATGCTCCTCCAGGAGCGACGCTATAAAGGATCCTTTGTATAGGACAAGATTGTCTTTATGGATGAAAGCTGTCACTATCGTGCAGGAAAGAAATTATTCCTTCATTTATCTTACTTCTGTGTGATTTCTCATAATATGATATAATATACACATGCTGTTATAGAGTAGCGTATATGCTGTAACCTCTGTGACTTTTAATACTGATTACTACATAATACTGATTTACTACATGTATCTGGATCAACAGCAGATCAGTAAGCAGTCAGATTTCTTTCAAATTCAGGTGAATGAACTTTCTAATTCTGCCTTTAACCTTCATAATAGGAAGAACTTTTGAAAGGAGTCATGTAAGTGTAATGAATTTGAAAGTGGAGGCAAATTTAGCCAGTAACACACTGAAGCATATGAGCTAGCGTTTACAATTCTGGAAATTTTTAGTCAGCGCTTGTTATTTCACTCACGTCAAAAATTGAGTAAATTTTAATTTTCACTTCATATTTTTCACACATCATCTTAGCAAGTCTGAATATTCTTCTATCGCCAGATCTTTCTAGCATTTTCTTAAAACCTATTTTAAGCTTGGAGTAGCTTTGTTCTCTAAGCAGTTGATTTGTCTAATTTTACTAATTGTAAGTTCCTAGAAGGAAGCAAGGGGAAATAAATTTTGAGGCAGGAAGTGAGTAAATGCATCTAAAAACAGGCGGAATAATATATATTTCATTTATAATTAAAAAGATTACAGTGTTTTTTCCAAAGATATTTAAGATAACTTGCTAAGCTTCTGTTTTTGCAGTGTGATTATTTTTCACATGTAAGTCATGTGGCTGTCTCTTGGTTCTCTGTTTTCCTCTAACCTCCAGAACACAAGTTAGCAGCTCTAAAATACTACTAAGTGTGTGTGTGTGTGTGTGTGTGTGTGTGTGTGTGTGTGTGTGTGTGTGTGTGTGTGTGTGTGTGTGTGTGTGTTGTATTTCTGCCTCATGAATACATTGTTCCCAGGATTTATATGCGAAATATAAAGAAAGCAGTATTGTACTGCTTAGCATGAAATACACATTTAACAATATAACAGACCTAATATTATCTATCTATCTATCTATCTATCTATCTATCTATCTATCTATCTATCTAAGCAAGTCATAGAGCTGGATGTTATTTTGCTAGCTAGTTGCTGTATATATTTAAAAGGATGGCCAGGTTTCTGTCTCCTGATCTGATTATATGTGGCATTGAGCTAAACCAGATGCTTAAGAATGAGGTGTGACATAATCCTGATAGTCTGATAGTCTAGAAAACAGAACCACAGTGATGTGAGAGTGGAAGAGTGTTTCACACTCCCACAGACAGACAGACAGACAGACGCACACACACACACACACACACAAACATACTGTACCTCTGCCTCTGGGCTGCAAACATTTTCTGAGATGAAACAGTGAGAAGGTTAGACAGGACACCAAGAGAACCAAGCCTTGCTTTTAGTTCCCACTCACCTCTACACCTGCATGCAGAAAACCCCACTCCAGAGAGATTTTGCTGCGAGCAACAAGCAAAGACAAGAGGAGCGAGCGAAGAGAGAAGGGAGAGAAGGGATGAGAATCTGGAGATACGGATGATGAGATACAGGTGAAGTGATTACGACAGGAGAGAAGGTGAGGAAATAGCATGTTGAGAAGAAAAGAAGATGAAAGAAGGTTGAGGGGAAAAAGGACCTTGTCAGATGGTGGAAATGTTGGGCTATGGGGAATAACAAAATGAGAGAGAGAGAGAGAGAGAGAGAGAGAGAGAGAAGGATAAAGCAAGGCAGAGTGTTTCAGCAGGAGGAACTCCACCTGGCAGGACCCTGGTGAACATGGCCTCGGGGAGAATCTGCACTCTGCCAGAGATAATGAGCTCAACATCTGCACTTGGGCTACCTTCACTCTGTGTGTGTGTGTGTGTGTGTGTGTGTGTGTGTGTGTGTATGTGTGTGTGCGCGCACACCTTAGCACCCAGTAAACAAATCAGTTTTCTTGCTACTCTTGAAAGTTCATAGACCTGCCTGAAATCTGCCTCATACTTCAGGATCTCTTCTGGTTCCGTTTGTACCGCAGGTGCATCATTAACATGAGAGGAACAGTTGGAGGTTGCGGCTCATGCTCAATCTGCTGTGATTTTTTCCCCCCAATTTTCTCATAACTAATATTCCTTTCCTTGTTGTGACCCAAATCTTTCAACAGCTATCAATCGGAGACTCGTGTGTGGGCGGTGTTTTGCATATTACGTGTCATTTCTCTGCAGAACCAACCGAGAAACAATAGAAGTGTGAAGTGAACGTGATGAGTAGGATAGAATCACTACTTACTTCAGTCATATTGTGCTGTTCAGGTCAAGCAGACAGATTTGGGATTTTCTAGCCTCTATTACATACAAGTTTGCACTGCCGACCAGCTAAACATGCCCTGAAACACTCTTCTTTTTTATATTTATCCTCCAAATGTACTTGTTTTGTACATTTTCTACAAATCATATGCTTCAGAGTAAAGTCCCTGCATGACAAGTCTCTACTTTTTTCTCTATAAACAAACAAACTATCTCTGAAGAGACACTTCAACAGCAATGAAAACACAATCTTTAACAGTTCTTTCTGCATTGCTGGTTGCTCTTCATCTAAAACTCTTACTTTGGAACAGCAAAGTGATGAAATTTTGAACAGTTGGATTATCGGATCGTTTCATCTCTAACATCCTCAAATGAAACACGAGCAAACGTGATCTGCTTCTTCAGTCCGCATTTTCTATCCCGTATTTTTTTCAGGCTTGAAGGTGAATGGTATTAAAAAAAACCCAGAAGCTTTTAATCGAGCAAAATCTGGCAACCTTGGAGGACTGAACTAAATGCTGGTAATTGTAATAAATCGAAATTAGAAACTCAAGCTGCGTAAATCAACTCTGAATATAAGTAAATTCCCTCTGTAGTGGTTGATGTAAATTTTGAACTCTGAATATATGTAAATAAACATTGATTTGGTGGAAAAATGTAGACTTGAAAATACGAATACAATAAATTTTCAGAAAATCCAATCACAGCAGCATTCCAGATTTTGTCTTCCTCCCCACTGAAGCTCAAAATGCATTCTAATGGCAGCAATTAAAGAGCAATATGACTAGCAATGTGTTTTCCGGAGACTGTCTGTTCAAAGAGCAGGATGTCAGCCTCGACTCGAACCAATACAGCACCGCACATGTAATGAAATGGCAACAGATGGCTTTGCTTATTCAGGGATTTAGCTAGTAAAGCAAGATGAATGTAACAAAATGCAATGTATTCCGACGTAGACTGAAAATAAAGAAAATATTGATGTATGAGGCGAAGCCATCTGCTGCCGTTTCATTACATATGCAGGATAACATTCATGGCTGGTGGTTCGTGCTGAGGAATGAGTCTGTCGAGGGTCATCATGCTGTACACAATGCAGGGAACGAAATCCTTAGCGGGAAGAGAGGAAGACGGAAAGAAAAAGAAATAGAGAAACATAAATAGAGAGATGGCATATGTGATGCCTGGCCTCGCAGGGAGCATCAGAGCGCCTGGAGTCATGGACAACGAAACCGGTGACAAGCTGGACAGCTGCCAGAATGTAAAAACAACAGCATGTGTGCCTGGGGCAGAGTAAAGCACAATCACTCATGCCTGGAGAACTATAATCAAGCTTATCGGCTACACCAGGTGCCTCATCAGGATGGAAACAAAACGGCTGCGGAGGGGAAAAAAATGACAACGTGGTACTAATGTGCTAGCGCGGCGTCTATCCTTCAGACAGGTTTGGCAGATGATGCCAGCCCTCCAGCATTAAGCATGCGACTTTCACCCGAAGCACTTCACACGGTTCCGGGTCTGCTTACACACACAAGTAAAAACAAACAATTCCTCCAGGGCTAAATTATAACTGTGTCTCGAGTGCCTATCTTCACGCTAGGTGACCGTGTCACATGTATTATCGAAACAGACTACCGTAAAGTGAATGCACACGGTAGTGACAGATCCCAGCCAAAGGGAACTCTAATTACTGTTGTCAAGAAGCAGGAAGAGCTAAAGATGTGATTATGCTGTGACGTCTCACGTTCTGTGACGTTCTGAAGTAATGTCACACACAGACACATCTAACGCTAAATTCCGAAAGGTTACAGAATCTGTTACTAACAAGAATTTCGCTTCAAGAAGGAAGGCTGTGATTGCCAGAGCTTTGACTTATGCTGAAAGAAATAAAACAGCTTTCTATCTTACAGCTAGAAATCTGACAGCAACCTTTTTGTGCATCTTCTGGAAGTGAAACATTTCAGACTTCTCGTGTAATCATTAACATTGAGGGAAGTGCAATGTTTTCAAATTACATTGATCTTGTGGAGGTTTTTAGCTAGCTAATTAGATTTAGGGAACAGTCTGAGAACTGAACCCATGCAGTGCTATATCAGGTGATCTTTGGATAATATAATAGTGTGGACATTCACAAAAAACTGGAGTATGGCTGAGTGACCTCAGTTTTATTATTTATTTATTTTATTACTATTCTTTCTATATTTATACTGTTTATTTGTAAATGTGGGAAAAACTGAATTCAAGCAAACAGCTAAAATATGTATATATATTTTTTTATCCCATTTTTATTATTTTATTTTTCTTGCCTATACCATACTCTGACAGCTTTAGAAAACCATAAATATTGTATATTTAATCCAAATGGTTTTATTTACTTTCTAATCGTGCCAGACCAAATTTTTTTGGAGAGAGACATACTGTAGCAACATCAATTTATTCTGCCTCTATTTTCGCTTTAAAATGTAAGAATTTTACTTGTGATCAAGACATAAGCAAGAAGGGACATACTGCTGTTCAAGAAAGTCTGTAGCTTCTGTCGAGATGCAAAGAATTTTATAGATTATAGCCTGCTGCATAAATTCCAACCTTCAAATGACCAAAGACAACATCATCAGTGCTATAGCAACCTAAAGTCTTTCACACACACACACACACACACACACACGAACTGAACCGAATGCCAGCTAAGTTTCTTGTGTATGTCTGGAAGCCGTTCAAAACTTGTGTGTTTCAGTGGAAAGCCAAGCGAAGCCAACCAAAGCGAGTTTACAAATTTTTTTCAGTCAGTGAAAGCTGTTTGAAAGAGTCAACCCACAATACCAACATTGCCTTTGGCATGCATTCAAAAGCTAGGTGAATTTTCAGGTGTTTTTTTGTTAACAGATTGGTGGCGTGGGTGGTCTGTTCTATTTTTAGCCCAAGCTTAGTGGCACTTCCTGTGAGGACCCTTTATATGGAATGCCTGGCTTGGGTCAGTTCTTTGTAAGCAGCCATACAGTTTACATATGCTTCGTATTGGTCATATTGGTCATATTTTTGGGTGGCTGGAACGGATTATCTGCATTACATTATGTCTTATGGAAAAATTCGTATTCATAATACAAATTTTCAACTTAAGAACTCGCCTCCAGAACAAATCAAATTCCTGTGTTGTGGTTCCACTGCATTGTGCTCTGTGTTGGATTGGCATCCTGTCCAAGATGTCCCCTGCCTTGGCTGCTGAGTCCCCTGGGATAGACTCCAGGTTCCTTGCTGTGTAGGATAAACTGTATGGAAAATGGATGGATGGAGGTGCATTCAATCGAATACTATAAATACTAACAAATAAAATAATTATAATAGGCTTTTAGCATTTAACAGGTAGTGGTGACTCAAGTGATTAAGGCTCTGGTTTGTTGAGTCAGAGGATTCTAGTTCAAGCCCCAGCACTGCCAAGCTGCCTTTGTTGGGCCCCTGAGCAAAGCCCTTAACCCTCACTGCTCCAGGGGTGCTGTATCATGTCTGACCCCAACTTCCAAAATTGGGATATGTGAAGAAAGAATTTTGCTGTAATGTGTATGAGACAATAATAAAGGATTCTTTTTATTGAAACACTGTCTCTGCCTCCAGTAGTGTGAGTCCTGGTAGTGTTGCTGTTGTTGGTGATATATCTCATTTGGTTGATGCTGTGAAGCTTCTTACAATTGAGACAGAATCCAAATGAACATTAAGTGACTTGTTTTATTGATTTGTAATATGTAGCGACTGTTGATATATGTGTGTTGTGTGTATGTGCTGATATACTGTAATAACCCTATAATTGCCTCCAAATTTTCTGTCACACTGCAATAATTTTGTACAGTCTCACATTTTAGCCTACCCATATCTCACCTCGTGTACATGGTCGTGTCTCATTTGTAAATCACTTGACCTGCTCCACACTAATAGTGGCTTATGAAAGCAATTGAAAATGACAATTATTCCATCAGTGAGTTACAGGGTGCTAATGTCCAATTAGCACTGTCTTCCCAGATTTAATGACTGGTTGTAAATTTCAAATTTCCATCTCATTGAAGCATTTTAATAAGCTATGATTACGTGTGGTCTGACCTTTCACAGTGGTCCCTGTCTCATTGACTTACATGGCCATGTCTCTCCTGATTCGGTCCTGAGGCTGTCGGTTGTTCATGACCAGTTCTAAGTTATGACATTGCATTATATAATTGTTTTGTAGCATTCATTGCAATCTCAAATTTCATGGTTCATCATGTTGACATTAAATTTACACTAGAGTCTGGAGTAATGAAAATGGCATAATGATGCAAACGACTCCCTTTTGAGTGGCATCTTGTGTAAATTCATTGTGTCTGTGGTTCGAGTTTGTATTCTGGAACGAAAAACCTGCTTCTTTTTCTATGTTTGTGTTTGCACATGATATTATTTTCCCACTCTGGAGAAGGAAATGATGAGCTCATTAGCAAACTTAGATGAGAAAGCTGGAACAGCAGCAGCTCCTCTATTCACCATCACATTATATACCTGCAGTATGAAACACAAGCCAGACTAATTAACAGGAATACAGAGCAACACACACTCAAACTCACCTTGGGAGAAAAATAATAGCAGTAGCTTCTGAACATGGTAATGAGCACTTAGGTTCCGCCCACACCTATACAGATATTTTTTAAAAAACTTGCTTTTTCTTTGCTTTTAGCCTCCTGACTATAGGAACACATGGTTTATTGTTACTGAAAAAAAAAATGCCCTCAAATGTGAGGAATTTTTATACAGTGGAACCACGGCATACAAATGCCCTTCCTTAGGAATTTTTGCCTTAAGAATTGAAAGTTTGCAAGAAATTTGCATGGGCATACGGAGCATTTTCGGCATGCAAACGAACTGAACTGAATACAGACTAAGTTGCGCGTACGTCCGGGAGCCGTTCAAAACTTGTTTGCGTAAGTGAAAAGCCAAGCAAAGCCAACCGAAGCGAGTTTACGAATTTCATTTTTTTCAGTCAGTGAAAGTTGTGTGAAAGAGTCAACCCACGATACCAACGTTGCTTTCGGCATGCATTCAAAAGCTAGGTGATTTTTTGGGTGTATTTTTTGTTGACAGATCGGTGGCATGGGTGGTCTATTCTATTTTTAGCCCAAGCTTGGTGGCACGACTTCCTGTGAGGACCCCTGACATGGAATGCTTGGCTTGGGTCAGTTCTTTGTAAGCAGCCATACAGTTTACATAAACTTCGTATTGGTCATATTGGTCATATTTTTGCATGGCTGGAACGGATTATCTGCATTTACATTATTTCTTATGGGAACATTAGTTTCGCAATACAAATTTTCACCTTATTTTTAAAATCTGATTGTGCTCACCAAGTTACTCACTTCATGGTCTGTAGTTTGGAATTGAATTCACGTCTGTTTGGTTGTGTTCATGTTCAGCTTTGAATGCCTTTGTCATTTCTCACTTCCCAGTGGTGGTGAATATGAAGCTCATATGGAAGTAGACACTCCTACTAGAGGCAATATACTCATAGAAATAAATTTTTTTAAAAACTTTCTTATATTGAAGATTTAGAATAAGATGCTATTAGCATACGGCAAACTATCAACTGGTGGAACAGGTTTTTTTTCAACAGAAACACCTCCATGTCCCATATGCTATTCTTCAGGCATTGATGTAACAGTTCATGACCTACTGAATTTACATTTCAGGCATTTGGCAGACATCCTTATTCAGAGCAAATTACATTTTTTCTCATTTTATACATTCTGAGTAGTGAGCGTTAAGGGCCTTGCTCAAGGTCCCAGCAGTGGCAGCTTGGTGGATCTTGGATTTGAACTCACAGTCTTCTGATCATTGGTCCAACACCTTAACTCTGTGGTAATTCTACCACACGCTACTGGTCTGGTGCAAGAGTCTGAATGCATTTTTGGACATTGTTTTGAAACGCTGTATGTGTAGATGCAATATCTTGTTTAAATAGAGTTATAAAATCTAAACTTTTTTTTTATTTTTATTCAAATACTTATGGACGAGATGGTCTCAGAACAACATTAGCTGTAGTCTAACAACACAAACAGGCATGACATGCTCAGTGACATCCACATTTCTCCTTTTATCTTTCATCTCAAAGTGAGCCCGTAACCTCAATTTACATATTTTTCATCTCTGAACCCTTGCCAGCATTATTTATCTACTGTTCCTCCAAATATTTCAGGAGGTGTTTATGAGTCTCTCCTGTCCTGGTGCGATCTCTCCGAGCCTGGTAGAGATATCATTTCGTTCCTGGAATGTACTTGTGTCAAATCTCCTACCCTTAGGGTGTTCCTTCCCTACAGAAGGAGAAATTGAAATTCAATGGATTTCCCACCTCTAAAAAGGTTGAACAGAGCAAGGAGAAGAGAGGAAAAAAAAAAAAGCCCAGAGGGAGCACTGTCACGGCGAGAAAAATGGTGCCAGACATTTAGTTATTCATCCATATCTATTTTCAACCACAAAATTGGAGCCATTTGCCAGGCGCTGTGTGTCTCATCTTTCTGCGAGGGATGTTTTATCAACCTTTAGCTGCTCCTGCACAAAACTGCACACAGTGTTAGGGAGATGAATAATGCACACTCCCTGAGTGCAACCAATTAAATGTTTGTCACATTCAACCAAGGAATTTTAAGCTCTATATTAGATTAGAATAACATTTTAGAGAGCACCACAATATTTTATTACCAATAAAACCTTCTTAATTTAGTTCTGAGCATGTGGCAAAATGGCCACTGATGCACAACCACACTCCACATACACATAAAATTTGATTATCCACCATCTACTGAGTGTTAAGAGATTTTCTGTCAGCTATTTTTCAGCGCATAAAGATGTTCTAGTAGCTGGAATGTGGCAACAGCTCATTTCCTCCATTGTTCCAGTGATGCACACTGGAAAGTCTAATTTGTCATTGTAATTGTCATCTGGATAATATAATACAGCGTCCAGAGTGTTTCCACTCAGAGACTGCCAAGCTATTAATACACACACTTAACACTTTCTCACCATGCTTCCTGTTTTATTACACCTTCAGATCTTAACAATATTCACATGGCTGATTTAGTGCAAATATTCTACCTTATTTCGAATGGGATCAAATGCTCCGGTGATGCTTTACATTAAGGTTCCATTGAGTAACTTTATTAAATGCTTTAATTAACATGAACAAACAAGGAACTTCAGGATTAATACACTATCATGACAACTAAATAATTCATAAAAAGCAGCAATGTTAACTGATTTTATTAAATTATAAACCAAGCCTCTAATGTAGAACCTGATATTTATTAATAAGCCTATTATTTATTTAGGTTTATTCAAGAATGGAATAAAATGCACTCAATTCAAGTGAGCGTTCAATTAGAGAAATAACTATAAAGAATCTTAGTGAGAAATATGATTCAGTTGTTCAGTTTGACACAATGGCATAAACTTGCAAAATGAATTAGCATAGAATTGTTAGCTACATTATAGACTATAGGCAAAAACCCCAGTTATTTCCAGTCCAGTAATCTGATTGGTTGACGGTGTTCAGATTTGATGATTATATTTCCTATGACCACAGCACAATGTCTAAGCTACTGTTACTACAGTAGAGTTAGTGACATCATCAGTGGACATGGCAAACGATACTTTGCAGGAATCTAAGCTCATCAAATAAAGATAAAAGAAGAACTGAGGGCAAGAAGCCTTTATTATCAACACATACATTACAGCACAGTGGGATTCGTTTCTTCGCATATCCCAGCTGAGGAAGTTGGGGTTAGAGCGCAGGGGTTGCTATGACACAGTGCCCATGGAGCAGAAAGGGTTAAGGGTCAGTTGCCCAACAGTGGAGCTTGATGGTGCTGGGGCTTGAACCCTGATCCTCCGATCAACAATCCAGAGCCTTAACCACAAGATGGAAAGCCAGTTTAAACAGAAGCACCTTTAACAGGAATATACAAATCAATGCGAGCTTGCTAGCTAACTAGCTGACGTGCTATAAAATGAGTGTGGCTTCTTCAGGATGTGTGTTTTCTAGAAGAGCAAAAATAAACAGAACATTTGGCTGTATTGTGTGAGAAATTTCACTTACTCAATATTTCATTTGTTGTTTATAGAACTATTCCATGCAAGGAAGTGTGTGATTATGCTAAATATCAGCATGGCTGTGATGTGCCATTGTGCCGAAATTTACTGTAACCTCTAACTTTTTTTAATACATGTGTGGAATTTCCATTATAGAAAGTCCCTTGTATGTTGTTACTATGGAAAAATACAAACATATTTGAATGAGTGCATTATCCTGTGATTTGCAGCTATCAGAGTTGCTGCTATTGAAGGTAATAAAAACCTTCTCAGAAATGAAATTGAAAGAAAATACAAAACATCTGAAAGACAGATTTCAGTAATATACCAGCATTTAGGATCATGCTGTCATTTAATTTGTGCTAAATTATATGGAATTTCTTTGAGGTTTATTGTTTGTTAATGTTAATGAAATATGAAATATGAATGCATTAAATAATGTTAAGGGAAGCTCAGCGTAAAGCATCAGCAACGCACTGCGTGACGTTAAAGACATGAGCCGTCTGTCATTCGGATATTAGAGGAGTCGCTGAGGATAAAAGAAATTGCGTAAATTTAGCTGGGATTTATAAAAGCACCATGTATGATAGTTTAACCCAAGGTTGACTCCACAGCTTCATCCTTTTCTCTTTGAGCTCCTGCCAAATAATTCAACACCCCAAAGGAGGATTGTGCTCCTTAAAAGTGTCACACTGAGCTTGATCAGAGAGCGTCAGCGGGTGTTTAGCATCTTAACCTGGGGGGTAATGGCTTATTCAAACCTTGACAGTCCCTCAGATACACTGTGAGATACCTTTATTGGCTTCAGCAGTGGGTCTCGAACTTTTTGCAGCCAGGGAATCCTTTATCTTATAAAAAAGCCTGACTACTCATTACAGATGTATCAACTTATCTTATTAACTTAATCCAATTATTCAGCTTTCATTATTTAAATGTGTACAGTATATTTTACTGTATTTTTAGTGCACGATATTTTTTAACACTGATTGAAGCATAGACATTTTTATTTGTGATCTCTTCATTAACAGAACACATTCTGAATTAAAATTCATTTTGCTATTATTAATAAGCCTATTTTTTATTTAGGTTTGTTCAAAAATGATTTAAAATGCATTCAATTTAAGTTAGCAGTCAATCAGGCAAATAACTATTAAGAATCTTAGTGAGGCCCATGATTCAGGTTTTCATTTTGACACAATGGCATAGACTTGGAGGCATAGAATTGTTAGCTACATCATAGAATATGGGCCAAACCCCAGTTTTTATGAAATACTCCATCAAAAATGCTTTCATATACAGTATATCGCCATAAAGAGTTTCTCAGCATGTCCCTCTAGGGAAAACCATTAAATGTTGAGTCTTAAGTGCTTCGCTATCAGAGTATAACATCCAATGAATCCTGAAACAGATCACTATGTGCTTTCTTCATTGAATGTGTTCCTAAAGCATGCAGAAAACTGTAGAATTCTGAACAGAATTTCTTGTTGCACAGTATAGACTATAAAGCAATCATTTTTGCCCACTGAGTAGTCCATTGTGTTGTGGATAGTTGTGACATGGCTGTCTCTTAAAGCACCACACTGATTTGTGGACACTATACACCCATAGGATTGGAATAATACTTAATCGCATTCAAAAATATCTTGAGAGATCTAGACAGAAAGGCTTTGTCACACCACCGAGGCTGAGACGGATGCTAATGCAGTTTAAGCAGCTTTATAACCAAGGCAGACAGGGCTAAAATGTGAAACTGGATCAAAGTAAAAAAAAATAAAAATAAAAAAAACCCGAAGGGGCCAGGCTTTCAGCAAACAGTACAGGTAGTAGAGACAAGAATACAAAAACAAAGAAGGAAAAACAGTCAAAAAAACAGGTAAGCAAATCAACAGACAAAAGTCTTGGTAAGGCATGTTACTTCACACTAAATGTCCAAGCACTGTTTATTTTTGGTATGAGTGTCATGACAAACATCTGTGCTTGGGATTGTAGTCCGCAGAGTCTATGTTTGTATGCTATAATATGTTTCTGGGAAGTTTGAGGAAGGGATTGACTTGACAGGTTTAAGTTGCATGAGTATCTAGTTTCTAATTCTGACCTTAGAATTTTGTCACCAATTATACTGTCTGCATTTAAGTAATTAAGTATTAATACTGCAAAGACAGAAGTTGTGATATTTCCACCAGTATCGCAAGCAACTACAAATAAGTTTTCTATTTATTTTTCTGTTACTTTCTGCATCATCTTTCGAGTTATGCTGTCATAGATAGACCTGGCAGAACCCTGTCTACCCACTGATCACAATGTGCACCACTTTAAACCTCTATAAGGCAACAGCATACCTAATAATCTGTTCTCTCTCTCTCTCTCTCTCTCTCTCTGCTGAGGTGTCCATGCACCCCTGTTGCCTGATCCTAATGCATTTTATTCTCTCACTCTATGCACCTGCCTAATTCATCATGATATTCCACTTCTGACTGGAGCCTCTGCACTTGTGAGCCATCTTCTCTTCCTGTGTACTCCCACATGGATACCCTAAAGTTTCAATAATAATCTCAACAGGAAGCTATAGACATGCATTTTCTAATAACTGGGCTGTAATATTAAAGAATATTCATCCATCCATCCATCCCTCCCTCCCTCCCTCCCTCCCTCCCTCCCTCCCTCCCTCCCTCCCTCCATCCATCCCTCCCTCCCTCCATCCCTCCCTCCCTCCCTCCCTCCATCCATCCCTCCCTCCCTCCCTCCCTCCCTCCATCCATCTATACATCCATTTTCTATACTGCTTATCCTTGAGCCTATCCTAGGGGACTCAGGACAGGCAGTAGCAGGGGACAGGGTGCCAACCCATTGCAGGGCACAATCACACACACTCATAAACTACAGACAATTTAGAGATGCCAAAACACCTACAGTGCATGTCTTTGGATTGGGGGAGGAAACAAGAGTACCCAAAGTGAACCTTCAAAGCATGGGGAGAACATGCAAACTCTCCACACAGAGGGCAGAGGCAAGAATCAAACCCTGAACCCCAGAGGTGCAAGGAAAACATGTTAACCACTAAGCATCCATAACCCTGAATAAAGACAGTCCTGTACTTGACCCAGGATTCACAATGGACCACATTCAGCGTTGGCAACCTAAGTCCAAAATTATATGTGGAGAAGGTTACTGTTACGGCCGGCGGTGTCCGGCTGGATATAACAGACCCAACGCGACACCACACTGGCCTAAATACAAACGAGGACTAGCAACTAAAGCAGACAAAGACAGGACTATAAATAGGAAACATAATCAGGAAACATTAGGAACAGGTGAAACATCAATCAACACACAATAGGACAGGGCAGGGCTTAACTAACACACATGGCCAAAACATAAACATAAACAGACGACATGACAACCCCTACTGAGGGCCCCCTAGTGGTTCACCCTCAGCCCTGCTACCCGTAACAGTTACTCGTGTTCAGAATCTGGTTATGCACATTCTCAAGCTTATTTTCTGGACATCCAATTCAGATTTTTCAAATCACTGTGGTTACACATATATGGGGAATTGGTAGTTCAGTGGTTGAGGCGATGGCCTACTGATTGGAAGATTGTGAGTTTGAATCCCGGGACCACCAAGCTGCCACCGCTGGGCCCCTGAGCAAGGCCAATAACGCTCAGTTGAATGAATGAGATAAATGTAAGTTGCTCTGGATAAGGACATGCTGTAAATGTACAAAAGTATACAGTGATCTTTCTTGAGTAGGAGTGCCTGAATCTGGGTTTTTTTAATAGACCACTGCCTTTAAACACAAGCACTTGTAAAAAAAATGTAAAACCAGAGGGTTGCAATACTCGCACTCCATGTGGATCTCATGCTTTAACTATTCAGCATAAAATCACTGTATCCACAAGGCACTATGTAAATGATTTTGTTTCAGCTGATGCTTTCTTATGCAGGTAAATTTCACACCACTGTATTATATTATATTGTATTAAACTGCACTATAGTAGATTGGGTTTTATGACAGTCGAGGGTATTGTTAAAAGGTTTGCTCGTAAAGTTATACATCGTCTCACCTTCTATAGAAGGCAATTACTTTGCTTTATGCCTTTTTTTATGCCATAAATATGACATGAGGTCCAGCTAACATAAAAAAAAATATCAGTACACACAGAGGACTAGCCTGACCTTGTGTGGAACTGAAATAGACTTGGCTGTAAAAAGATAAAAGTGAGAGATGTATTTTTTTGATTAAGTGCCACTAAAAAGTGTTCACATGGCTCTCTTCATATGGTTTTCAGCAGTTGCTGTGTTTGATGGCTAATAGGTTCAGAGTCTTGCTACTGAAATGTGCTTTCAGAACTTTGACTGCTGAGGTCACACAAACTTCTCTGCATTGAATCATTTGCCTCCGGCGTTGTTTTGGTCTTTCATAGATGAAAGAAAGATATCTATCCATTTCACAGCTTTAGCAGAGTCAAGCAATTTATTATTTGCCATTTCCCTATCTATTTTCAGACCCCTGTATCTTTAACCTTGCTCTTGTGTGCTTTGATACAGAATACAATGTATTAGCACCTAATTAACTGCCATGTTCCATTCCAATTTGCTCCGTATTGCTCTCAATTTTGGCCAAATGTTGGTAATAGTATTGTTGGTAACAGGTAGTTTCACATAGATTGAGAGGTTGGTTGAAATGTTTACAGTGGTTGAGATTTAAAGGTATGGACTAAATAGCTATTATTAATTTCCAATAAAAAAGAAACAATGAAACTTGATATACATGACCAGACGGATGTCCCCTACCAATGCCAGCATCTTTCTTTCACTTAGAACACTCATCTTGAAAACACCACTGTGACCAACTTCAAAATAAAGCTAGAAGTAAGCATTAAGCTTGATTTAATTTACATAATGCTACTCAGTCCCTCTTAGCTTTCAATAATGATTAGCAATATTGTCATGCTGAGGTAGAGCATTGCTTTATCAGGACTGAGTGGCTCTGCTGCGTAAAACTCAGTCAGACGACGTGCTTTGGATCAGTGTGCGATCTGTACGTTCTTCTCCAGCAGCTCCGCAGGACTAAATGCTGTCTCTTTATCGCAGCGCATGCAGAACAGCAGATGGAGGGTTTATCTTCAGATTTCATCTCGACGCGTCCATCTGTGCTCTGGAGAATGCAATGGAGTTGTTACAGTTTAGCAAGTCATCTCTTTCCAGCAGTGTAGAATGTCTCAGTATTAGCAACTGGGATTACACACAGATGCTTATTTCGACTTGGAACATGTTGAACGTTTATTTTTATTGAACATGTTTATAACACCGCGTGTTGCACTAATTCATTCAAATATCTCTCCATGCTATGGTGCTAAATACAAAATGTGGCAGAACGTGTTCATAAGCTTGGGTTTTTTTCCCCTCTTTTTATTCCATATAACTAAAATGATCCTTAGTGGGGGGGGGGGGGGGGGGGGCTTCAAAAAAATGGCTAGAGTGGATTTATACCTAAGTATCAGTGTTGAGAAAATACACAAATTAAAAAAAAAAGAAAGATCCTACTTTTGAAGCCTTATTAAGGCCAGCTTTCTTGTGGAAGACTGATGAATTTCTAGTACACTCAGTAATGAGGCTAAAGCACAAACAATAAAAGCCTCAAAGGCCACTGAGTCTAAAGTAAACGAGGCAAGAAACCCATATAATTTCAGCTAGATATGCATAAAGAACATTGCATTGCTGTAGATTGTTACAAGAAAACACACACACACACACACACTCACACAAAAAATCAATAGTAACAGTATGATCTGGCTCTCAGGGTAAAAAGGCATCACCACTAGCAGCAGTGGCGTGCGTGAGAGCTGACATCTTCTGTGTGGTCAGTCAGCATGTGATTTGAGATGTGTGTTCAGTAGCACGGTGTGGAATAGAAAAGCCGGGTTAACAAGCGTAGCAGCAAATCTCTGTTCACAGGTCAGAGGGATTAAACAGAGTTTGAGTTGATTCTGCTTCATGGAGACTGAGGTGAAGCGAACAGACCACAGACACACATCGCTGAGCTCTGGGAGCTGTTAGCCAAACGCTCTTATGTAAATTCCATTCAAGTTCATGTTTATTTTAATGTTAATGTGGTGTTTATACGATATGTGGCCCACAGTAGCAATATCATTTACAATATACACACTTCATATCAAACTGCTGCTCCTGCTGCTTCACATGGTAGTGTAACATCCTGAAACAAAAGAGCTATCCTCCCACTGCTGCATCCAGGAACTCATAGACATCCAGGGTTTATTAGTGTCACTGTGAGTGACATGGAAGAAAGCAAAGGAAGAACACAACCCATTTTGTAGCCTTTGCAAAGCTTGCAATATTCCAAATAGTCCAAACATGGATGCTTTTCTCTTAGCTTCATTTAATCCAACATTATATTGTGTAGCTGATACATTTTTAACTCTTTCAAGGTGTTCCTTGGCTTGATAACCATTAGCCTTCTAACAAGTATCTTAGCTAACATTATTTGAGGGGGAAATATGGCTTAAGTTGGCTTCTTGTAATCAATAAGTCAATGCAGGTTGCACAATCGAGGAGTGTTTTAAAAAGCAAAGGAGCTTCCAGAAGCTTCTTTTGTGTTACTACAAAACTAGAAAAATAAATAAATAATAAATAACTAAATAAATAACCTGCTCAAATAATGTGCCCATTGACATAAAGGCTAAAGACCTGAGTCTTCATGCTCAGCCACACTGCATTAAAACAGCTCATGCTGGGTTTACTGTTTGTTTGTTTCAATTGGACATGAACTTCCCAGGAACTACACAGACGTATCCTACGTTGAAAGTGATCTTCTAGCCGACGCAGAACTGACTCAGCTCTGTGTGATGATTTATTAATTCACGCAGTCCGTTAGCTTGCCTTTCCACTTCAAAAGCTTGTCTAATGAACAAAGTCTGCACTTGCCCTCGGGTCCCGCGTGATGATTTTCCGATGAAATCAGAAGCTAATCCACACATTTTTCCACACAGTTTAACCTGTCGTTTTTCTTTCAACTTGATTTCATTAGAAAAAAATTCGGCGCCCGCGTTGATTAGCGCACGTTCTGTCTGATATCGACTGCGTTCCACTTCTTTTGCGATTTTTAGTCATGCATGAAGACAGAGACGGTGTACAGCGTGACTGTGTTCATCAATGTTCATTTTTGTACTTCATGCCTCGCTTATTTTCATACATCTACCCACACTACCTCTGCGCTTGTGTGCATTGTTCTGTGTAGCTGTATATTTCCTTTTCAGTGTTCTCAAAAACTCTAAAAACTATCTTTTTCTCCCAGGTGCCAATTTGTTCCTCGTCTAGTCAGACGAGCGCCGACGTGCCTCATGTCATCGCTCAGCCTCCGCTGAGCTCAGTGTTAGCTCAGTGTTTGCGTTTGGAATCGTTAATTGTGTTTGTCCTCGACATCATTTCCGTGCACGACTGCGCACTATCAACACACACTCTTTGACACCTCATCACTTCACAAACAGCTACATTTAGGTGACAAACTCTTTCCTGTGCCTCAGATGCCAGATTATTTTGACCTGAATTCAACAGGACAGGATTAGCATTTGGTGTTTTTTTATTTTTCATTACATTTACTGTATTATTTTACTCCAGATGTCTTGGTCATTCGAGATAACAGGATTTAACGGATGCATTAATGGAATATTATTGTGCTTTCACACATGTACTCAGTTTGACTGGAACCCTGGTGTGCTTCCTCCTCTGACTGTCTTGCAGTTCGATTGCAGTAAGAAAGCGAATCGACTCTGAACGGTTTCAACTTCAGGAAGTGAATCAAACATGCCATGTGTTTTGAGTGTTTTTTTTTTTTAGATGTTTGCTGCAGAACTGAGCCGAAGAACAGAGTTCTAGCTTTGCAGAAATGACATGTGTTCTGGAGATTTGTCCAAAAGAAAATAAAAAATAAAAAAAAATAAATAAGTTTAAAACTTTATATAATTATGTCCGGCTTTGTGTTCTCTGTGCTTGTGATTTCTACTCAGATTTGCCAAATGTTATCATATCACTAATTTTCTGACTAAAAGTTTTCGGAAATATTTTTTTGCTCTACATTCCCCTTAGATAACTTTTACTTTCTTTGGGGTTTAATTATTTGCAGTGTGAAACCAGTGCACGGTGGCTGAGAAGTGCAAAACAAAATAACAAATTAAAAAACACAAGGACAATTCAGGCACACCGGAAAAGGTAGGTATAGTTTGTGGAATTCTTACCGCTGATTGGACGAGACATCTGTCACTCAGGATATACAGGAAGTCCAGCAGGCTGCAGTAGTAGAAAGTGGATTGGTGTGTGTATGAACGCAGTTCTGGTCTTATAGCGCTCCTTACATCCTTTAATCTGGAATAGTTTGGTCTTCCAAACATACCTGAGTTCTTTAGGTGTGTTTCTAGCGATCGCAAACTAATCGTTACGCCATGATACGCTATCAGTATATCCAAAATCACACCATATGAACGTCCTTCATTCCATTTTCTTATAAAGATAAATATATGTTTCTTATTTTCTTTAAAAGATTTAATGTTGTACTATTGAAAAAAAATGGTTTAAAGTGAAGGCAGACCTCCACACATGTACAAGAAATAAAGTTAGATACACAATTTCCTACTTCTTGTATATATTGACTGACAGATGTCTCGTCCAATCAGTGATGAGAATTCCATTTGCAAACTATACCTACCTTTTCCTCTTTGTCTGAATTTTTGGATTCGTTATTTTGGTTTCAGTTTTGTTATTTTGTTTGTGCACTTCTCGGTCACCGTACCAGTGTGAAACAAACCAAATAGCGAACAAAAGTATCAGTTTGGCTTTATTTTCTAAATAAACAGACAAAAAATAAAGAGAGAGATGGTGAATTTGAGTCCAAGCCAAGAGAAGAAAATTCTCCAGGTGGGAGGGGCTTATTCTCTCTCCAATCAGGAGTGTCTGTGAGCATGTGTATGTGGAAGAGGGCAGATTGTGAAGATAATGTATTATGCTCCATGTGCTGTGTTTAAAAAGGATAGATTTAGCTTCAGTCCAAATTATGGAGAAAATGTTGGAGTAGAGAGTCAGACACAAGCAAATTGAGAGTTTTGTGGAACAATGACAGCTGGTGTATATTGGCATTATATGAGTCTTGAGTGAAAAAAGAAAATACACATTCTGTAAGAATGCTGTAAGCGCGCCAGCATTCATAAAAAAACAAATATACTGCTGCTAAACTCTAATGAAACAGCTTCTTAAACGGCTGGAACAATATTACACCAAACAGCTCATAACCAGGATCCTCTAAATGAACAGAGAAGAATATCCAGTCCTCTGAAGCTCAAGGTCAGTGCACTAATAAGGAATGATTAGATTATATTTATTGAAGGGCTTGAAGTCAATCACAGCAATGTCAGGGAGGATAGATAAAACCCACCTAAACTGATTTTTTCCTCCCTTTATTTATGACGCAGAGGACATCACAGTGCAGGAAGGTTGACATTAATGTTCACCTTGAAAGCAGGATACAGTTTTATTTTCATAATTTTACCTGCAAATGCACTGGTTAAGGTCGTGCTTCAAAATCCGATCTGAGAATGTTGTTGGAATTTTGAAGACGAGCCTCAAACCTCAAGCTCTCTGCTCCAATAAATATTTTAACTTTAAGTTTTTTCTTCTTAAGGTATTTTTACATCTTCAAGACAGAAGGATTTACAGAAGAGTTTGCAGCTTCAAGATATAACGAGAAGCATTTCATGGCTTCTTATCATCAAGAGAGAGAGGAAAAAAGAGTGCTAAGGGAACAGCTGCTGAAACATAACTGGTAAGAGGAACTAACATCGTCTGTAGACGCTCCAAAACACTAAATGTAAGCAGAAATAGGTTAAAAAAAAGAATAATTTTTTTTAGGAAGAGCTGTTATGGGAAAATGACCAGTACCAGGAATTCTGCTTCATCACACCTCACTGTCATTTGATTATTTTGCAATAATAGCAGGGCACTGAATGGTTTATTCCTCACTTATCCTCTACATTTCAAGGTGAAAAATCACTGTCTTGATCAGGAACTAATAATCATAGATAAAAAACAAGTTCTAAGTTTCACATGTACATTAAAAAGTACTTAAAGAGTAGAAATAACTGAAAAAATACATTCAGTGAATAAATATTTACAATTGAAAAAAATATTGTTATGATACAATATTGTTTTTTTTTATTTTTAACTTTTTATTTAGAGGGAATATGATGAAAGATTTAGAAAGATGTGGTGCTGTCCATGGTGCTGACACATACACCTCTCTCTCTCTCTCTCTCTCTCTCTCTGTGTGTGTGTGTTTGTTTCACTGTCTGTCTGTCTGTCTGTCTCTCTTTCTTTCTTTCTTTCTTTCTTTCTTTCTTTCTTTCTTTCTTTCTTTCTTTCTATCTTTCTTTCTCTCTCTCTCTCTCTCTCTCTCTCTCTCTCTCTCTCTCTTTCACTGTTTGTCTCACTGTCTATTTGTCAGTCTGCCTGCTCTCTCTATCTCTGTTTGTTTGTCTCACTGTCTCTCTCTCTCTCTCTCTCTCTCTGTTTGTCTATCTGTCTGTCTCTCACTCTCTCTCTCTCTCACACACACACACACACACACACATGCACACACACAAACACAAAACACACACACACACCTCCCTTGTGTTTAAATGTACCCTGTCAGGTGAGGCCGTATACATTTCTAAGCTACATGGCATATCACCATGTCTTATTTTACCCAGAATCCTACTCGTGTTCTGCTTTACAGTACTCACTCCGTGCTCTATGTGCCGGTGTGCCAGGAAATGCTGAAATGGTGGTCCAGGTTGGTGCAAACACACTGTTATTACAGAGAATATAAAAAAAATAAAAATAAATCTGTGTGCACCCTCATGACCTCGGCAATCTGACTGTCCAGACATAAGGAATAAAACACTAGGGGGTGTGCAGTTCTGGGAAAATAATCACATAATGTCACGGTGGTGTAATACCATTACCATGGCAACAGTAACAACTTGCAAATGGCAAATTGGTCAACTATTTTTTGATTTTTTTCCTATTTATTTGTGATTCTTTTTTACATTTACATCCTTAATACAAGTTCCTTAATGTTATATCTTATCTTATAGCAGCTACAAAGTCATTCTTTCACTCATTAATAAGGAGAAAAAAGAGGGAGAGGAAATCTCTCCATCCTGAAGATTTTCCCAAGACAAAAAAAAAAAACTTGCTAATAATCAAGAACTGAATCCAAACCTTTTGCACCGTGTTAAAAATGTTAATATTTTAATATGAACGTACGTTGTGGTTTTTAAGCTAATAAGGTTAGGATTAAACAATGTTTATCACATGATCATGATCTACACCAGTAAGATTATTTTAATCCTGTATTCCTTCGGCAAAAATAGAACAAAACAAAACAAATAAATATATAACTCATTACTCAGTATTATCAGAATCTACGATGATAAATTCAGGCTTCACGTCAGCTTTGTCATTTTGGACATTTCTGTGCATTGGGTGGGATCACTGCTCCCCCTGTTGGTGCTCACGGAAAATAATAGAAATGAAAGTATTCCTGTAGTTTCTGTCTTCTGTGTGTG